>BMAO01021801.1:0-308750 GCA_019973975.1 Trichonephila clavata
CTTTTAGATACATACATGAACCATAATTGCTCCAATTATTCCATTCAAAGCTTTTTTCCCCCTGTGATTCTAAGCCACACCCGATTTTCAATAGCATTAACATTGGAAAAATAATGTAGCTTACATTCGAGTAAACACCATTATATTTTTCCAGAGCAAATTATATATATATTGTTCGTGTGCCAGTAATTTTTTTCTCACCGTCCATATTACTTTGCTCCTAATAAATATTTTTATAACTGTAAACTCTCTCATCGAAAGCAAATCATTTGCATATTTACATGCTTAAATTTACTTTTTACATGTAGGAGTTTTGCTTATAAATCTATTGATTCAGTATTTGGTTGTGTCTTATTTTTCCAGAAATTTTGTATTTTAAAACAAATTGCGAGTTTTGACATTTTTAACGAAATTTTATTTGTTTTATTATTATTTGAAAATAAAACTTGCAAATGAAAAAAAAAACACTTTTCCAATTTTTTTTTGTACTTTTAAATAAAAAAAAATGTTAAATAAACTTTTTCAAACAGTAAATTCAAAATATGCTAAGTTATTTCTTTAAAATAGTTTCAGAAATTGCAGTATCTTATGGAACTACTTAGCATTATCTGCTCAATTATATTTTTTAGTCTTCTTTTCACTTATAAAATGTAAATTCTTGAAATTATATTCATTATTATAAACAAATGACTTGTAAAATGATATGATTATGCTTAGACTATAGAAATGGAAGGAAAACACTAAAACAAATGAAAATAGGGAAACAAAAATTATGAAATATTTAATAATATAATTCTAATAAAAATTCATCTCTCTTTTGAAATCCAAAACACATTTGTGAACAACATCATCAAACTTTCTTCGAAACTAAAACTGTAAGGACGAATGATATCTCGAATTCTCATAACATTTAAAGCTGTTAGAACCTTTTCCAGCGCTTTTCGAATCCAAGCTGCAATAATAATCTTTCTGAAATTTCAAAATATAATCACATCTTTATGATTACGCAAGCACCGTGCACATCCTTTAAGTACGTAATATAAGACCGTCGTCAAAGTGTACTTCTAGAAATGGTTCTTTGATTAAAAGTTCCTTGTTCAAAGACATTAAAATAATATGAGCAATGATTTTAGTCATTAAAGTAGAACCCCGCTGTGTGAGATATACTCGATTGCAGCCCCGAATTAATGGCATCTTACATTTAATGACTTTATTTTTAAAAGAATAACACTTCAAGAAAACGGTTCTAGTGATTTTAATTTCTTTAATCTGGCATGTTTAGCAAGGCAATTATTTTGTCCGTTAGTCGTTAAAGTCTTAGTTTTTCCGTAACGTGATATAAAGGTCAATAACGAGGCGTAATTTCTTCGCCTTTTGGGGGATTTAATTATTAAAAACAAGTACCTATAAGAAATGAGTGTTTCGGGTCTTACTTAGCAACTATAATGGAAATTTTATATTTATCTAAGAAAGGAGGATAATTATATTTAAAATTGGTTGGTATATAAAAAAGTTTTGATAAAATCTTCTAAAATGCGAGAAAAAATTTTGAGTGAATGCTAAAGAAAAAATGTTTTTATAAATGCTAGAAGAAAAGTTTAATTAAAATAAAACACTTTACGCTAATTTATAAATCCCAGCATTTCATAAATTTTGCATCATATATATGATAAGAAATTTTTAAACACATGTTTACTTCATAATACGTTTTTTTTGTGCAGATAGATATAAATATTTTTTTACTTTTGCCGGTATCTTATAATTGCGTAACTTAAGCCAACTTTCAAAATAATTATTTTAAATTGAAAATCTATGTTGCAAGCGAAATAGAGTTAATTCCACTCGTTATATGAAATGTTCTATTTCGAATAATGCCACTAAAATACTTCTACACTTTTAAAAATAACTTTTTTACAATGACGTTTCCAAAAATGAAGATAAAATTACTTAATTAATGAAATAAATAGTTTTGTTAGTAAAAACATATGAAATGAGGATGTATTTACAAACTTAAGTTTACAAGTAGGTATGTTAAGCTAGTGTACTTTTATCATATTGACAAATAAAAACAAACGAGAAAAAATTCTAAATTCGATTTTGCAATTGAGAGTAAATGCAAATGCATTCTCATAGAAAAATGGAAAACTAATGCTTCAAAGAATAACCTACTGAATCTACATAATTTTTATCTATTTCAAAAAAAAATTCTTATCCAACGTTCGCTTGGTTTGATTTTCAAATTCTCTATTTACTTATATCGTTCTTTTGTACTAATTTCTTTAGATATGATTATAAATCTTCGAATCAATCAAAGTCAGAGTAATGGGACTATGCAATGGAGGAACAATTACATTCCATTGCTTACGATGTATGGCAGTGTGTTTAGTATTGTTATAATGCTAAAATAGAAATTCTGATCAAATTCTAAATTTTTAAACTTTCTTTTACAAGTTCCGTTTTAAAACACTGAGTGAGTGAGCTTTTATTAACTTCCACTCGAAAGAAATGAATTATAGCATTGAGTTAAGACATTTTATTCAGTATTCGGTCAATGAACACGAAATAAATAGCTTAAGAACTCTTTATTTCGGCAAATAAAGAGTTCTTAAACCCTTGTAGTGGATATACAGCCACAAATTGTTACTGATATACATTCATTCTTCATGATTAAAATTGTGTTTTTTGGAAGAAACACAAAATTTATATATATTTCACCACTCTGTTTGTGACCACCACTGTTTAAAACATTAAACTAACATTCAGTATCAAAGACAAACTCATTACAAAACCAGCCAAAAAATGATGTTTTGCAAAATCTTAATCCTTGTTTCAATTTGCGTTACAAGCAAACCTACTTTTCTGAAGACTCCACGAGAGATTTCTGCAGAGACAGAGCTATTCAAAGTTGTTGTTGTACTTAACGAAATTCTTGGAGCTTTCATTTTTTGAGTTAACTTTTACTTGACATAAGATTCTTCAATGTGTAATTCTAAATTTCAATAAAAAAAAACTTTTTCCAGCTTTAAGACATTTGTTGAAATTATTTCCTAGTTTAAACAGCAACACTTTTCAAACCTACTATCAGATTTAGAACAATTCATTTTAACCAATTTCTATCCATACATACGTATTTTTACATACTTACACTTATAATTTTATCTATGTGCGTGTATAATTATGTAAATTTTTTCTTTCATATAATTTTGAAAATGTTGAATTATCCATTATGTAGAATATTCTAAACATAAAACACATAGAAGTGGGAAAATTACTTTATTAATAGTTTTAACACAATTTAATTCCATGAAATTATTGTTATGTACTATAACAAAGATGCAACTTTTTTTTTCAAAAAATGATGATGGTGATGAATTTTTTTTAAAGAAATTTCTTTAATAATGATATTAAAGTTAAAAGAATCAAAGGACTAAAAGTGCCAGGAAAAAAAGTAGGAGCGAATATTTTTAATAGATGGAATGAATCTAATTACCAATAATATTGAAAAAAAAACTTTTTAATGCTAACTATATTAAATATTTCATAATTGATCTTAACAAAAATGTAGAATTATAGTTATATAAAATAGTTTTTGAATGCTAACTAGTATTTTAAGGATAGTTAAGCTTTTCATACTATTGAATATATTAATGAGTTTTTAGTTCATAAATTCAATAAAAAAACCAATAAATATTAATTGCTTCCCAAACTGAATATTGTATTTTTGTAAATAAATATAACAATAGCGTTGATTTGGCTAGTGTTTTTAGCAAACATTGGCCACTTTTTCTAGTTAAAAATATTATTATAAATCTATTTTCAATTATATCAAAAATTAAGTAATTTGAACTTCAATTACAATAACACAATTCTTTCTCTCGCAAAAATACAAATTTGTAAATGTTTGGATTGTTAAAAATTTATTCATGAGCATCTCCCAAATGCTATAAATGGTAATTTGAATATTATTATAGATAGTTATTTAAGACAAAACTACAATGCATACAAAAACTACAAGTTTTAGATTAAATATTTTTAATAGCAATAACACTGTTAAACAGCTCGTTATAGAAATCTAAATATGTTTATTACCACTACTGCATTTAATTATGGCTCAACTTCACAGCTCTGAGAGAATTTTAAATGTAGTATTTTAATGGTTTTATGAAATTTAATTTTAAAACAAATCCCTTACCAAATGTCAGATAATTAAAATGTTTCTTTCTTAAATTATTATACTGTATAGTGATAAAGATCCAGGCATTTATGATATTATTAGTAATATATCACGTACGGCATGCACACACACACACACACACAAACACACACAACACACACACACACACACACACATATATATATATATATATATATATATTATTATTATTATTATACATATATGAAATACACAATTTTTTCATAATAATAAATCATTTCATAAATCTGCACCATGGTGTAGTAATCTTTTATAATCATTGCGTATATAAAAAAGTGGGCATACATCTACCAGAAAATTTAATTTCTGATACATGTTTTTTAAACTCTAAATTCCTAAAATTGTTATTAAATTTTGTGTATTGTCACCAATGGTTTCATAAGTTGCATCAATACTTCTGGTAATAAACCAGTTTGCAAAATATTTTACACTGAAGATCTATCGTATAGTGAGGGTTGATGCAGGTTAACATTCTATGGGCTCAAATTACCTACTTTGATGTGATGAGGTAGGCAGAAAATATGAGTGCAAGCTCGGTTGCTATCCTCGTTATTTGACAATGACATACGCTATCAACAATCCTTATGTTACTTTTAAATTTCGATATTAATTAAGGATAAATCAACTAACATGTAAAATGTTTATTGAAGCTGATAAACTTATAACAAACCCAGTTATCTAATAACTGTTATTGAATAACTATTTGAGTTTCGCGTTCCATGTACATATCAAGAAAATCTAGCAAAAAATGTTTCCATTGATTTTGCATTAAGTAATATTTCTTTAATTATATCCTTTAAGAGATTCATAAAGGAAGAAACAAATATTTAATCTAGTAAATATTTACATGTTAGGAACCTATATGAAAGCAATATTATCAATATAACTGAAATTTTTATCTGTAAGTTTATTAAAGTGTTATATATGCTAGACATTAGAAGATAACTGCACAAGATATTACATACCCACCATTGACAATTTTCCATTACTAAAATTCTTGGAGTGATTTACACAATATAGTATATAAGTAAATGTCTGTATTCTTACGAAATATCATACTATTTTATTTTTATCATAGTACAAAAACAACAAAAATAAATTTGTGATGCATTTTCAAAGGATTCGCTTAGAGAAGTCTATTTGTTTTTGAAAAACACTATTTAATAAACATTAAATTTAAATATACTCAAGGTATCCGACTACCCTAAAATTGCGAATTTTGCCAAAACATGGCAATTTTTTTTTATGATTTTATCTTATATAGGTCATTTAATTAGCTTTATAAAAAAATCAACTTTTTTATCCCTTTCACTAGAACAAAAACTGCAAGTGCTTTAGTAAAAGCAGATATCCTTACTTTAAGCATGGTGTCATACTTTTAAACACGTTTTACTCGAAGTGTTTTTTTTTTGTTTGAAAATGCTCAAAAGGGGCCAGCGATTGCTAAAAAAGATTTGAAAATAATTAGCTGAAGTATGTAAGCTGCGTCTGTATAATAGTAAAAGTGTTTTAACTTGCAGATTTATCAATAACTGTTTTATTACAAAATTCACAGTCCTTTATGTGAATATATAATCACTGTGCTTTTTTAAGCAATTTTATATAATAAATAAGATAAAGTCCTGTAGTTTTTGTAAAAATTAAATTATCTCTTATCCTGAAAGTCATTTCAAAAATGTTTAACATAGCAACACATCAGAATTGAAAAATTGAAAATGTGTTTATAAAATTTTGGTACAGAATGGGCCACGTATATGTTATTTTTTGTTAATTTTTACCTATTTTTTTCCCATTTTAGTATAAATAATTTCTTTTTCTCTTCTTAATTTTAGCATATTTTTCTTAAAATGTACTAAAAGAATCTAAAAACAACAACAACAAAAAATCTCCATATCTCCATTTAAAAAAAAAGTTGTTGCAGGTAGTCGAATACCTTAAATAATATCATTTAACTTATGAACAAATGTCCTGTATTTAGTAGTTGTGATAAGAAAAATAACATTTTAAACTTCAAGGCTGTTGAATATTTAATAAATATAACAAATACTTCGAAAAGTGCATTTTGTATGCATTACCATAACATGTTACTTCCCAATGTATCGCAAATTTATATGTTTTATTTACATGAATTTGAAATAGTTATGAATTCAAATTATTGTTTCAAACAATAAACGTTTCAGATGTACTTTAGTTTTTTTTTCTTTTTATTATTATATATAAATTTAAAGCAATTGTTAACGTTATTCGTTTCTAACCAGAATATAAATGTGTATATTCAAGCAGCATTCCTTCTGTAATGTATGTTTATATACATGTACTTTAACAAATGTTAAATTCTACGTAGCTTCAATGCATCAACTAGCATTTGGGATATCTATAATAAATACAAAATTGTTTTCTGGGTACACGCCAATTGAGTCAAGCGGAAAATGCCTTGTTTTTTCCCCAAAGTAGATTTCTTCCATTGAACATCACTAATGCAAGAAAGATTCATTGCTATTTTTAAAAGGTACTTTTTATTCTGTTTTGTTTCACGTTATATAAAATTTTAAAGCATTTTTTTTAAAGTTCTCTAATTCGTGACTTACAAACAGAAGTTTAAGAAAAGTATGGTTTTATCCATTCTTGTTTAATATCAGTGAAACAAAAATTGTTTATTTTAGCTAAATTTTCCAGCATATTTTTTCTCTCTTTTACTTATCAATCCATAAAAGTTTTAATTCTTTGATAAAATGAGTTTATTAAATGAATTCAACATAAGCTAACAATTTCTGTTTTTCTAATAAGCACCTCGTTTTCTATTCTTTATTCATATGCATTTGTCAACCTTTAATCACTGCGGTATTACGCTATTTAAATAAATAATTATGTTACAACTACCTCTGAACCATATTTCTTAAGTGAATGTACTTGTAAATCCTAGTATTTATTAATAGTAGAGAAAAAATGTTTTAACAAAACAAGTATTATATTCATAAAAAATAGTTCGCATTGTTTCGATATGTTTATATTCAGTAACAAAGACGTGTATAGGACGTCATATAATATATATCAATATTTAAAAACATTAAACAACGTAAAATAGAAGTACATTTAAGAGATTAACTAAATATAGTACTTTTATTCTAAACTGTGCTTTAAGCATGCCTCATGTATAAAAGGAAAAATGATTTCCATTCTGAAGAAATATTTTAAATGTCTTAAGAATTTTATGTTCTCAAATTCTATGAAATCATGCAATGTTCAGGTAGAGACAATATATACTACTATAGCTTTTCTTAGTTAAGTTATCAGAGTAATGTCCACTTTCAAATCTTGATAGTTTCAATTTCAAAAATTTCATATCTTTAGTGTTGTTTTAGATTTATTTATTTTTAAAAGCTTAATTTTTTTGGCACATATAAAATATTCATTTCCCCTGAATTGATGCATTTTGATTTGCTTTTTATTTTAGTTTGAGAATAAAAAAGAATTTTAGCTTTCTGTTTAAAAAAATGTGCTGGTTTCATTTTCTAAATTTTTTAAATAATTTTGTAAAGAAACATATTTAATAGATAAAAAAGACGCCATTTTGATTTTCTATCATTACTTACCACCTAAATGAAACTATGCTTCAAATATAATAAAATAAACAATATATTTCTCGAGTTTTCTGAAAATATAACATTTTATGCACAATTTTTGCGATGTTTTAAAAATTATTAATGTTACTAAATTTTAGTTTAAACTAATGTAAACCATTGTTTATATTGTCAACATGTATCGAACTAAATAAAAACAAAACGAGTAATTCAATTTCTACCCAATGCTTTTTATTCATATTTCATCGTTCAATTAATAATAATAATAATAAGCATTTATATTCAATCATATTTACTAATATAATTTCAAGAGCCTATTCTTTTACATAAAATCATTTATTAATAAAGGTTCATTTAAGAAAAAATTGTAACAGGAATTCTATCCATTTAAAATATTTATTTAAATATTGCTACACTGAATGTTTCTGCTTAATGCAAATACACAGTACAAGAGTTTCGTAATGGTTTCGTATAAAAGTCACAATCCTTCTTTTCTTCTTTTTTGTCATTTTAAATGGGTTTTACTCAAACTATATTAAAACGTCTTCTATTATTAAATAAATAAAAGAACCACTGGAGATAGAATTTCAAAGCATGATTTTAAATCTTTTACTTTTCAACCATACTTAAATATTTTTTTCGCTACGAGAATTTGTCTTAAGTTACCAATTAATCTGTTTCAAATATTTATGATAAGTTTTAATGCCTGCTGACTTTATTTAGTTTATTGAGGTTTAAATAAATATATTTTAATTTACTTGAGTGGGATGTAACATAATAATCGAATAACATAATCGTATAGAAATGTCTGGGGTTATTTCTTTGTGTTTGTAATGCAACTATTCAACATTTATTTTTCTTAGTACAAATCTCGTTGAAATGGAAATAAGTATGTACAATTGGTCCCTTCCGGCTGATAGAACATAAATCTGATAATTAACACCAATTGTTGAATAATAGCAATTAGAAGCTATGTACTTTTTTTCTTCTATTAAAAGCGAGAATTGACTGTTGAAAATAAACAAGACGTAAGAAAAGTGTAAATGCGTGAAATTATGTAGGCGTAAATGCAGTGATGAAATATTGAATGGATTGCACAATGAAAATACAAAAAATTAAATAGTATAAGGTCCGGCGTGTAACGTGTACCTAAGCTGCAATTTTTAATTTTTAGGTATATTCGCCGTATAACGCTCACCTCATTTTTACGAAGAAACCTCAAATGTACGTGTGTAATACTCTCATGTTTTAAAGTAATTTAATCGAGGTATTATCCTGAGCCTTAGAAAAAAAATATCATATTTCTAGAATTACAACTCTTTAACTTCAAAGAAGCGTCATTTTTTTAAAGAAACAGTATTTCGATAAATGCAGAAGTCTAATATTCGTTGTATAACACGCACCTTTTTTGATGTGTAACATCTTCCCTCTGGATTGCTGGAGATTTGTTAGTGATTTCGTGAAAATGGACGGAAATGCGTAACAGGAAGTTGGGGAAGCGCGCGCTATTCAGTGAAGTTTTGTTTTTTCTCCTTCATTCGGGAGGGGCTCCGCCCCATCCCCAACCCCCTGCGGAGAGGGCCGTGGGACCTTTGTTTTTGTTTTCTCACTTTAGGATCAGAGAAGAAGCTAAGTCCTTTAGGCAGAGACATGGTTAGACAATGACGAACGTGTTTCGATACCTGACTTCGTTTACTGCGTACAATTTAAACGACCGGGCCACAGAGCAGCTGGTGTTGCGATCTATCGTAAACAGAACAACTCACATGTCGTGGCTCGACATATGGATATTAGTTATCGTCAAACAAGTGGACTGGGTATTGTTAGTCAAGATATTGGGGACATATGTGCGGCAAAATGCTTATTTGAAAATGGACAAACAGTGATTTCGGTGGTCGTATACATTTCTCCGAATCAAACGGTTGAAAAAGTTAAAGATTTCCTGCATTTTTTACTTCTACCATATACCGAAGGTGCTTCTGCTGTTTTTTTTTTAAATCTATCTCTCACTTCCCATGATTTTGAGTGGTGATTTTTAAGTTAACTTCAGTTTGCTAGAAGCCGAGCCACACATAGCTTTTTTGAATGATAAACTCAAGCTCGAAATGAACACAAATCGAAATGTTTGACAACTAACTGTAGTACTGTTATTAATGCTATTTTTAACGGTTTTTAAATACTTTGAAAACACAAGTATATGTGTCATATTTTAGTTATAAATTATCATTATATACCGCTCTTCCCCAAATTGAACAAGAATAATTTTTTTTGATAAAAAATTGCATTACATTGCATTACTCCTTTTGTTAATTAAATCAAATTTTCATTAAAGATATAATTTTTCCATAGAAAATTATTTCCAATCATACTCGATTCATTTTTTTCAGGATTTAAGTTGCTATTGCAAATTTACCACGATAACATGTCAGATGTTACACATCGTATGCGACTACTGCAAGGCTCGTTTCTTTTTTGTTTCTACAAAGGAACATACAATCACGTTTCCAATGCTATTAAGTTTTAAAACCATTTATTCGAGGTGTTATCCAAGGATTTTGAAGAAAAAATATATTTCTAGAGAGAAAAGACTTTTTTTAAGTTCATGAGGTGAGACATTTCTTTTAAATAAACAGTATTCCAATCTCTGTAAGAGTCTAAATTTTTTTATGCACATCTCTTTTTTTTAAATTTTTAAAGCTCTCGTTTTCATACCCGGTGCATAACGCACATCCGGAAGTCTCGGTCTTGTTTTTGGTGTTAAAAGTGCGCGTTTTACACCAGATTTTACGGTAATTGGAAAAATTTGTTATATATTTGTTGTTTCTAATGCCACCTGATCGATGGAGTCAGACCGAGGCCCACGGAATTTATTGTTGTAATGGGCTAGTCTTACGACTGACGTTAGCAGTAACTTCGATCTCCATGCAAGCGACAGTACGATTAACTCGGTTATACCTCAACTTTTATGAAGAACACCCTGCGGAGATAGTCAGGTGCAGCCCAACTGTCCTTCCTTTCCACCAACCGCACGATTACTTGTGGTTCGACGAATATTTAGAGTGCCCCGATGCCACAGAAGCACTATATATTTACAAACATCTCTGCCTCCTCCGGAATTCAAACTCAGTCCCTACGGTACAACAGTTAAATTCACTAACTACTGTACTGAATGCGCGGCTATATCTTTATAGAATGCATTTTATAATTATTAAACTTTTTTGGATCAAAAAGTATCAAACGAAAATACAGGAGAACTCCATGTGATATTCTGCCATGACTGGAAAGTATGACTGTACTGGACTGGAAAGTATGACTGGAAACATAACATTAAGCAATGGAGTATGTATGGAATTTTGTCTAGTTTAAATTATAAAAAATGTATACGCATTGCTTACTAACTAAAATGTCACAGCATGACGAAAGCATGGAAATCGCGTTTAACTTTCATTTGGTGTATGATGAAGGAGCCTGTAACATCACCAGCAAGAGTTAAATCAAAGGAGAGCAGATTGTCGTTTTCAATTGTTTTTTGGCGAGGTTGTTATGCATTTGAAACATCAAAATGTATCGATTCGCTGCTAATGTACCCGAGCTAGCTTAGTGGTCAAGGTAACAAACTCGTGGATAGTATGTTAGAGTTCGTGCCTAGTACCTCTAAAGACCCACAGTGCAGGGGAGCAATGCACGTAAAATCTGCTGAGAACTCAAACGTCCTCTTGGTCGTTTGGTAGTTAAGAGAGAGAGGTGCTAGCTCAGGTGTAGTCCACATTACTTGACCATAGTTCAAAATTGCGAGGTTCGTTGCCAAAGTCTTCGAGTAGCTGTACAGTGCGATGTCAATATTTACCCGCTCAGTCACTCAAGGGGATAATATGCAACCCCTTCGGCACTTAATTTTCAAGACATCTTCCTCTAACAGAGAGCCTACTTAAAGCGAATTTGAAAATTCTGTGTTTCGTTTGTATGTACATTTGAAAAAAAAATTTGGTGGGAATATTTTTGCAATATTTTATGGAATAAAAGACAAATGTTAAAATGAGTAACTACTAATGTCTAAAGAATATAATCAGATGTAGAAAATCATATCTTGGAAAACTTGTCTGTTGAGACCTATTTCCAGTTACCTTGTACAGAAATGTACATATTACTATTTGGGAACTCTTGAATTCCATTTCGTAAGCTACTGTGTAACAGCAAAATTTTTATATTTCATTTGATGTGTGATGTATTAAAAATTGGAGCAAGAAATGATTCTTGAAGTTCTACAAAGGAATATTATTCTTAACATGTCTCCTTACTTGAATAACATCTTAAATGGGACATCTCTGCTTTTAACTTCCACAAACAACTTAAGTAGTTTGCCAAAATAAAAATATTTATTTTTTAAAAAGTTGAGTACTCATAACATTTCCTTTAAATGAAAATCCTATGTAATTTAATTTCTATCCTGTACCGAAAAAAAAATATTTCTGAAATTTCCTAGGAATTCTCACAAAAATTAACACCGTGGCAATTTAACGGAGTTTCAAAAAACCGAAATGTTAGATTTTTAAACCGTTTATCAACCATCTCTCTTATATACTCCTAATATTATTTGTATATCTTTATTCTAATATAACCGGTAGTACTTGTTTTCCAATATATTAGAAAAACGTTAATGAATAGCTATCTTAATGATGGAACTGAAGAGAAAAAAAAGCATCTTAAAAATGCGTGTCATTATTCTGTTTAAAATTTTTAACTTATCAAGTGCTTCTGTAAACGGTTCTGCTACAAAATTATTCATTCATCCATAAAATGATACAAAAACTTCTAAATTTACCTTTTATCTTTTAAGTGGAAATAAAAACACGAGCAAAACATTTCAAAAGTTAGGTTCGCGTTTGATAATAACTGATAGTTAATTAAGAATATTTCATAAAAAAAAAAAATCTGAAGTGCGTTTTAGCGAAATGTTGCAGTTTTTTGTTAATTTTATCGGATATCGAAAGAATGGACCATTAAGACCATCATTAATTGTCTTTAAAGTGAAGATTAATTAACTGAAACATAATTTTTTGCTTTTGTGATTAGAGCATTAAAAACATTTCACTCTCATAGGAAACAATTTTCTTTTTTTTTTCTTTCTTTTCTTTTTTTGCTCAAATATTAATTATAGTTATTAATTAATGACAGACTTCCAAATTAATTTTCCTTTCATGTTTATTTTAGATGCATTTTTAACTCTTAACGACACCATACGGTATTCGCTATGCCTCCGGTCTTTTGATTAGAAAAAAATATTATAAATCATTCTGAGTTTGCCGTTGTTTTGATTGTAACAAGTGTTGATAAGATTCACGCGTATATATATTTTTATTTTCGTTATCCTTTTTAATCAATTCCAGAACTGCAGTAATCTTCGAATCTTCTTTACTTAGACATTTTTTGAAAGAAAGTAATCAACAATGTTTTTATTTTATTTGCTTGTAAATGTCCTCTTCATTCTTGAAGATTACAGATTGTAAGCTGCTTTTGATTTTCGCTCCTGAGAAGTAATCAAAAATCTCTTTTCTTTAACATGTTTCTTTAGATGATAAAATAAATAAGAATTAGATTGATCTCTTAGTTGAAGGATAGGTCTAACAAAGTATTATCTAAAACTTCTAATAAGATCATTCTAATTAAATTATGTGCTCTCTCTTTTCACGATAATGTATGGGAAAAATTAAATTGGACACATAAGCTCTTATAATTAATGATGGATATGAAGTGTAATTATTTTATTTACAATGAAAATTACGAATTATTCTTTATCTTAAATTCAAAACTCAGTCAAAATAATTTAAATAGTGAAAGATAATGATATTGAATGAAGGAAGCTTTTGCTTATTATTTTAACTAATATATATGTATAATTTTATGTTTGTCAGTGTATACTAATTTATTCACTTTTTAATTGTTTCTGTTTTTGTTTTTAATAAAGTACAATTTCAGCCCATTCCCATCAGTAGTAAGGGAAAAAAACTGCACCAAATCGTATGCTAACAGCGCGCCATATCTTTTTATTAGCCTTTTGAATATGTGTACCATTCATTTGAATATTAGGAAAAAAGTTTAATAGACCGCCAAGTTGGCAGCGTATTATATTAAAGACTCTAACAGGATACAGAACTGGATTTTTTTAATGTTGTGTATATTTTTGCCGTTAAAAATATCTATAATACGCAAAAAAATGTTTGAATATATTGTATTTAAAAAGTAACAATTGATTAGGCTAAATTTACTGTAAACAAAAACAAATAACCAAATAAATAATATAAATAAAAAAAATTGTCTTTTTGATTGGAACACTTTGAAGTTTTCAATGTAAAAAAAGTAGTACAATATTATTTTTGCTCACAGGAAATTATTTTAAACAATGATCAATATGGCATGATAAAAAGCAAAGCAGTTAATTTAGAGAAAATAAGTTTATATGTAGGAAATAGCATTAAATTACTTTAAAATAATTAATTTTAAAATGTTTTAAATTTTCATTACATTTTGAGAGAGAGAGAGAGAGATTGTAAGGGATGGCGACGCCCATTGAAATCGAATCGAGTGGGATTTCAATGTTCAACGAAAGAATTCGGGCGTGATGATGTCAGACGCGTATGGCCCCAGAGCGAGAGATTACTTTTCACTCATACACCGACTATAAACGAGTAAGGACGACCTTCTCTTAGCTGCTTTATTTTGGTAAACAAAGCAGACCCCTCTTTTGGCTTAATGATGTTTGGCATCCCTATCTTACAGGTGAAACTTGCTCTCTATTTGAACTGTCCTTTATTTCTCTTTTTGTAAATAATTAAAAGCTGTGAATAACGTATCTTTCATTTTCTCCATATCTTATTAAATTAATTGTTCGTTTAACTTGGTTATAATGTTTTCTTTCATTAAAAATTTCACTATAACCCTGACACCGTCCCCCTCCCATATATATATATATATATATATATATATATATATATAGGTAGATAGATAGCTAAATATATATTCACTCGTTTACTCACTCAGTTATCACTCAGATGTCTGGAACTATTAGTCTAACAGACTTAAAATTTGTCTGGCAGGATTATTTTATTGAATAGATTATCACTAAAAACTGGTTGTTTCTCAAGAGTGAGTGAGTGAATACTAACGTCGCACAATTCAGCTACTTGAGAGCTTTTGGCAATATAACTCGTAATTTTGAACCATGGTCAAGTGACGAAGTCTTAGCTGGAATCCCTCTCCTAACTTTCAAACCACACCAATAGAGGAACGTTTGAGCCTCCACCGATTTAACGTGCATCGCTTTCCTACACGGTGCATTGACTCCCTACCAAATACCTCCAGCTGTATTAGGCTCGAACTCATGACATGCCAACCACAAATCCATTACCTTGATCACTAGGCCTCCACGGCCACATTGTTCCACAAAAAACGTTAGAGGGGCATTGAAAATTTTTTTTCTTTTTTTATTTAATAGGCTTATAAAATAAATTTGATAAACAAGATTCTATAGTTTAGCAGAAAGGCGCTAAGAACGGTTTTTATTGAAAGCGACTCCCGAAGAAGTGATATAGATTTTTAAAAAATCTTGCTTTTGATCAATTAGAACTACAAATTTAAAATTTGGCAATGATGATTTATTGTTGAGTGGAAATCCTTTCAAAATTGAATACAAGGAAATCAATTCCAAGAGGTCAACAGAGGCTTAAATGATAAAAATATTTCTGTTTTAGAAATTCAAGTACCATCCGTTTTAAATCAAGAAACAAAGGCTGCTAGAATATTTTTCAGTACAATCGAAATCTTAATGCTAGGACTTATATGACAATAACCTAGATCAAAATAACGTATAGTCTTATAATATAAACTAGTTCAAAACACGTTTTTGTGTTGCTCCGTTTTTGACGTCGAGAAAATCTAAAAAAGCGCTAAATATATACATATATAAATATACTTTTAAATTACCTTTTCATTTCAGAAAAAGGAAATTATGGTTCACTTTTTCACGTGTCTCATTTCCTTGGCCAAAAAAAATCTTTTTATTTACAGTGATCTTATTAATGTGGGTATATTTTTATCAAACTTAAGATGAAGGAGAAAGTGCTTATAATATTTATATAATGTTGTTTAATTTTTACAAAAATATTATGTATTTTTTTCAATGACTTATCTTCTTTCAATTATAAGTCGATGCATGTTTGTGATTCTAAACAGTTATTTTGTGTGAAATATTTAAAATCGCAATCTTTAAATTTATTTTTTTATCACAATTTAAACTCAACTTATACATAAAACCCTAGAGTAAATTGATAAGATATATTAACTTTAGATTTGTTACATTTATTGTTAAATAACGCTCGGGAACATAATCCTACTTGATAAAAGTTTTATCTAAGCTACTATTTTTCTGTAATTGGTATTAAGTGGGTGACTTTCTAGAAAAACAAAATAATTCGTGAGATGAGAATTCTAGTTTATCAACTGTAAGCCCAAAAAATCAGTTGGATTAAATGTTTTTTATATTAAAAAAATTTATTATATTTTATAAGCGTCATTCTAGAGCTAATCAAAATGGATCTCGCAGTTTTTAGGTATAGTGACAAAGCCGATAGTTAAAATGGCTCTTCATTCAGTATTCCACATTGCACCATTGTGTACTCCTCTACACTGCTGCTTCGTAGCTCATTCTAGCTTACGCTTGCCCTGTGTGTGGTTACACAGCTAATGCTAATATAAAAATTTCGGAAAATGCACAAAAATGCATTAATTAGAAACATTACTAATGCAAATAGATAGACTAAAAATAAAGATATTTATAGAGTAATTAATATATCCATTTAAAAATACATTCAAAATTTGGCAATTGATTTTTCCTCTATAATTTTCAAAACTCAAGTAACCCAAATATTATCAATCTATAAAATTACAACCCTGATCCTAATTCCAAGAAGCCCAGAAGAATTCTACTGGTCTCATATATATAATCCCTCCTAGAAATTAATTACGTCATTCACACATCAAGTGGGGAATGTCTTTCTTCTTTTAAATGTTCTTATTTTTTTAACTTTATTTTCTTAAATTATTTTTAACTTAATTTCTCTTACTACAACCTACACAGGCAGGCTTTAAATACCTTCCATTTTTCCATTCCATAACTTCAGGGCAACTCACAGACCACTTTCAACCAATAGCAAACGAGCCTTTCGTCCGCTCGCATGGAAAATCTTCATTACACCTCGGATGTCTCCGAAGCTGTCACCGTAGCCACAACTCCTTGCTCCTTCAAGTCCACCAATCAGAAAGCTCTCTCTCTCAATCCAGGCCTCTCCATCTTAAGGCCACAAATAGTTATCGATATGGGATGGAGGAACGCTTCGGGTTTTGTTTCCCAAAGATGTTTAGCTTATCTTGTACCATTGTGAGGACTCTGAATATTGAAGTATTTTACGCATACTAGCCATTCTACTTAGCAGGATTTTAGCGACAGCAGAATTCGAACCCATGGCTGGATAAAATACGATGGTCGCCAGTAAGTGACTTTGACCGTACGACTACCGTGACATTTTATAACCCTAAAATGTTTTTTATCTCTTCTTAATTTACTATGATGCATTACTTTTTCTTAAATTGTGAGTTCTTCTGTCTCTTGGAATTATTGGTTGATTTATCTATTTTTTATACGACTTGTTTTGTTTAACCACTAACTCTCCAGCACAAATGTATTTATTCTGAAAGTATTAGCACGTGTATAATTTGAGTATTCCTACGTTGTGCACACGTACACGTACTTTTAAAACTCTATTATATAGGTTCGCGTATGTATTTTTCTGAAATTTTATTTCAAATAAGCAACATTTAATTTTTAAAATTAAAATCACTTTTAACCAGTTTAAAATTGGCCTAAAGAATTATCCAAAAATAACAACTGAGTACTTATAAAAAAGAAAAAAGTGTGTTATCGATGGTATATTTCTGCATTATATCCTTTGTGCGTTATGAAATACATTTATATACATTTAATACTGTGTATATGTGTTTGCATGTTGTGCGTGCTTGAGTATGCACAAGACTACTGTAGCCGAAAGGTCAGTCATTAACTCATATCTTGTGTTAAACTGTCGAGACATGGGTTCGAATTTTTGTGCAACTAAAGAATCGAAACAGAGAAGAGAAAGCTCTCGAGACCTGTAATTCTCAAACTGGCGAGGTGTTGAATTTTGGAAAGTGAGTTACCATTTCAGAAATTGACCTTATCGCTTGACGGAATTTTGCTTGATACCCTAAAACAAAATTATGAAGTTCCTCGTCAGGTGTGACGTTGTGACGGATCTATACACGTCCTTCCACTAAATATCTTGGGAAATCTTTGGGCTATGAATATCAATAATCCTTTCTGAAAAAGAAACCGTGATATGCAGATTAGGTCTATTATATATAGTATAGGTTTGTATAGTTATAATATAGTTAGTTAGATAGAAGAGAGAAAGAAAGATAGAGAGAGATAGAAGTAGAGGTAAATATATAGTTAGATATTGGAGAATTGATGTTTAGTTGAAGTTGACAAGAGATTGAAATATTAAGAAATAGATTATAGGAAGACTACCTACGGTGGTTCAGGTATTAGACATATTGATAACGTGTTTTGATATTTACATTATTAAAGAGATTTAAGGGACAATTGGTCACACAGCTAATCGTTTATTAAAGTAGAAGATTGATTCATAAGAGGTGGATCAGAAATGTTCTCGGAAAACGCGACTCTCGTTACAAACCCCTGCTTCCTACTTGGAAACATCTTAACCTAATCGGTTATTCGAATTTTGTCTGTGTTAGTTAATGTGCTAAATAAATAATTTAAAAATATCATGTTGATTCGTCCATCTCTTCCTCCCACACCTTTAGTCGGGTCCGAGAGTAGAAATAAGAGGTTACAACGTTTAATAAAGCATCAGTATCAAACATTTTCAGAAAAACCTTGCCTTACTCTAACCTGACTTGCGTGAACCTGGATTTACTCGATTTTTCAAATCCCATCGGTTCGTTTTTGATTTGAGAGCTACACAACTCGATTACCCACTCTTTGCTTCCTGTTTAGTTTATGTACATGTTCCGACGTATCACGCGGAACACACGCTTAACGATAATGAACTATTTAATGCTATTTATTTCTTATTTACGGAGTGTGTGTTTGTTATTACATATTATAACTGCTATACAATTTATGAACTCCCAAAAATGCTTGAGCAAGGCATTGGAAAACTTGATTCTTTTGATTCAGTTCATTCAGAAGATTGAATGATGGCATTGGGAATATGACAGAATGCCTCAGAGTTTAGTTGAAAGAATTACAAATTTTAAAAAATTAGACTACAGCGAAGAGTGCATCTTTTCATCATAAGGAATTAAAAAATTATTAGCATGTTACGAGGAAATTTTGCAGGAGAAAAAAAAAACTCTTTTAGCCGGCAGATTAGATTATTAAATTTAATGAAATTTTCTACATCAAAATAACTTCGGTTTGCGATTTCGTAATTTTGTTATCCAAAATTTTATTAGACATTTTTTCCAAATTTTTTATTTTCTTTTGTATCTGATTCCAACTAAAAAATTTATAGGTATTTATACTCAAAATTATACCCCGACTTATGCAAATTTGACTTACGCGGTTATTACTCAGTCTTGACTATCATGTATGTAAGTCAAGGGTACTGTTGTGTATATAATTTATATTAAACGCTTTTACTGAAAACTTTTGAATTTTAGAATCACATAATAACTTCTTAAAATTAAAAAGAATTTTTAAAAAATATTTTTTACAGTAAAGTAATAAATTGTTGCTTAAAAATATTCCCCAATTTATTTTCTTTTTCCTAGAACCGAGTGTTTATTTGGCATTCCAAAGTGATGCCACAACTCTTCAACTCAAGCAATATTTTAATGATCATTGGAGCTGAAAACTCTTAAAACTTAAAAGCTAATACTTTTCAACTAAGGGACTAATCTCGATTCCGCCTAATCCCTTGGTAATTGCGAAGGCTCAGAATTCCTTTCAATTAAAGAGGCATAAAATGGTTTGAGGCACACTATACCAAAACGCATTATTAAGCCATGATTTATGCTGAAAGATATTCAGCGGAAATGATCCATAGGAGAGACAGAGTTTCGGATCCATTTTGCCGCATGTGAATGCCATCGAAGCGAAAGATACGTACGTGCTGCTTTATTTCAGACCACTCGCATTACGCCTCACAATCACATTGTCTGTAGATTCTCCTTTTGTCTGTTTTATGAACTGGCTACATAGGACATACTGGATTCAGTTTCTCCCTTCCAATTAAACTATGCATTATTCTTTTAAAGAAACCTCTTAAAATTTATATTGTATAATTACACATCTGAAAGACATACGAGTATTTCAAAGGGTATAGAAAAGAAATATATGTGATGAAATAAAAGGCCTAAAATACTCCTAAAATTTGAACCAAATTCATCATCCACCACATAAAAATGCAAAATATGCAATATTAAAGACTGGAATAGCTGTGATAAGTCATAAAAATATATTACGGTAAAAATTATAATCAATTGAAGAAGTATTGTGTGAACTGTAAATAAAGTATGAATGATATATCGGTCGTTAATATAAACTAAAATAATGTGAACTTTGACGTTTCTTCTGATATTTCCTGTCTTTAACAATCTTTTGCCTGATTTTTTTTGTCTCGACGAATTGAGAGATAAGCATCAACATGTGTTCATCTTATATAATGAATATTATTGTTATTTATCTGCATATGCCTAAGACCTTATACAGATAGCGCTCCGGTAAATAATAAAATTTTGCTTTAAAATTTCCTTATCATAAAATTTCTATAAAAACCGTCAAGGAATTAACATATTATTTGAAGAGTTTCGTTTGATATCCTACATTAAAACCCTTTCCGTTTGAAAGTACTTTTTTTATTTTGAGCTTCCATAAATCATATCAAATTTATTATGGCAATCTCAAAAATATTTATTTTCCATATGGATTTGTTCATACTTATAAGTAAATATTTTCCCCTAAATTATCGTTACCATACTATATATATGTACTTATACACGAAAAATTATATTAGTTATGAAATAAAAACAAAAATAATTGTAAGCAAACCACATCTAGAGTTTCAGTACGAAATTTATTTAAGAAATGACCTTTTTGAAGAATGCAATAGTTCAGAACTCGTAAAAATAATAGAGTTCTCATATGAATCAATGTTTCGATTGATAATACAATTTTTAATTTCCATTTAATAAATATTTTGAATTAATCAAATGATAAATATAATATGCGCAACTAGGGGCTTCAGTTCGTAAGATTTCAAAATCCTTTATTGAAATTAGTATATATATATATATATATAACCTATAGAAAGAGAGAGAGAGAGAATTATGAAAACTCCGCATATGATATAAAGCAAAATAAATATCTTTTTTTCATGCATCATAACTAGTTTCTTTTAAATTCTAAGCAACTTTTTGAACCCTAAAATTTATTTTTAGTTCTGGGAGCAGATCATTGATGACTACACACATACTTCTCAAAAGCTGACTAGTGAATATAAAATTGGTCCAACAAAATTGAATAAAGACGAATATCATGACGTGTTTACTGCCCATATCACCATAAAAAAATTTAAGCCCCAGGGTAAATTATAGCAAACATTATGAATTTTTTTAAAAAAAAAACTTTTTATACATCAGAAGGCTTTGATTTATAAGATTTTTTAATAAAGAGATCGATTAGATATCTATTCCTAAAATTCAAGATATATCTGAAAATTAGAAAAAAATGGGATAAACAAGTTTTAAGGATAAAATAAATTAAACATACCTTCCTCAAAAAAACAAAAACAAAAAAAAACACCTTTTTAAAGTGTATTATTTTTTAAGAAAATAATATTTAGAAAATTATATTTTTGTTAATTTTTTAATTGAAGAAATATAAAACACGTGTATGCCCATTCCTTTTGATATTAAAGGGAATTATTACACAAACGCAAACACACACATACATATATATGTATATTATTTCTCTCTCTACTCAAATTATATTACAAAGTTTTAATTTTGTCAAACAAAGACAAACTTCAATTTCCTTTTGAATGCTTAATAGTATTTTTTTTCTTTCTTCTTAACTACGTTTTTACCTAATTAGAACAGCAATTTTACACTTAAGCGTGTAATATACTGTTTAAAAAATATTACCTGGATATTTTCAAAACAATTACATTATACCCTGCCTTCACAATGGATGAGGAAGGGCACCACGAAAAGAATCTCAAATCGTTCTGCATGACCGCTTTCTACCAAACCAACATCAGCTGCATTTTAAGTTTCTCAATCTCGCCCATACAAGACCCTTCCCTACTCGAAACCTCGGCTTTTCCAAGTTATTTAAAAGTGAAACTTACGGAAAAAAATAACAACATAAAAAGCTCTTCCATTTTCCTTGACAGTTGACGTGCAACGGAATTTCTAGACTCACGAGATTCGTGAAATTCTTTTCCAAAGGAAAGAAGAAATCTCATTCTTTCTGGATTAATGCATCGGCTTTTCCTTCCTCCGCTCCTGTACTCCCGCTTTCTTCTTTCGCTCTCATCTATCGCTTCGAAAGCTTGAAGGAAAGCTAAAAGCATGCTCTCCAATTACTTCAATGCTGGTGACATCTTAATCTAGGGTTTCAGCTCTACAATCTAAGCATCCATTTTCTAGTGCTTTCGGCTCTCTAAGACAGGGATATTGTTTGGCTTGTCCACCTTTAGGCTATTGATACTTGGGTGTTAAAAAATAAAACTCTCGTTTATCTGCTGAAAAGTTTTAAGCGCTAATGATTGAGTATGTTATATAATAATCATATAATGTTATCTCGGTGAGAATTTGTTACCAGCTGGTTTCTGTTTTTAAATTCTAATTTTTAGTGTTATTTTTCTACTTCTTGTTTGCATACATATAGTTTTTATGTTCTCTCTTATATTTACTGTTCTTTATTAGAACGATCATATTTCTTAATATGCGATAATCTGCTGCTTTAAAATTAGGTATTTAGAAATGTCATTGAAATATTTTGATTCATAAGTTATGCATTAGATTATTAAAAGTGTAAGATAAAAAATTACTTTAATTTACTTTCCGTAAAATTTACTTTAAAAAACGAAAATATATGCTATATACTGCAGAAGGGATTTGCTTAAATATTATTCTCTTAGAGAATTATATTTCAACAAATAAAATAGTCTGATTTGAATTTAATGTAAATGCAAGAATTTTAAAATATGATAATATCAATGAAGATGGAAAAGGAAATATTCAGAAAAATAAGGATATTCCTTTTCTTACATATATCATATGTGCATTATATAACTTTCACTGCGAATTATTTTTTGAAAACTGAAACCCAATGCACTTTAAATATTATTTGCATTGTACAATTAAAACAATACATCACTGAGAATTGTTTGAAATGTTTATCATTTAACTGAAATAAATGTCGTTTTCCAATATTGTTTGCTGATATAACTTTTTTTTCTTTTAAATTTACATGAAATGTAGAAGAGTAAAAATTTGAGAGAAAGTTTTCAGAAAATGAAACTGATTTGCTTTCATACGTATAAAAATTTTTAATCCATATTCGTTATTGAAATTTTGAGATTTAGAATAGAGGGAATAAGTAAAAGGTTTGTATTTTAATTTTTTGCTGATTATTATCAAAGGATTTTATGAATTATGTTTATATATATACAGTGGGATGTCTATTATACGAGATTTGTTCTGAAACTGAATACACATTTGGCTGTTTTCTTCGTAAAATGACCTCCAAATAGTGAAGTTCATTTTTCATTTAGCGAACATTTTCACTTGAGATTCCATTATTTTTTTTAAAATTATTTTAAAAATATTTCTGGATATTTCAAATTATTCTCTCCTTGAACACTTTTTATAGAGATAATTGGTCGTAAATTGGTTTTACCAGGCATTAAACTCACCGAGAGCAATAAAATTGCCTTAATTTTCAAACAAAATTAACAGATTGTATCAGTAATTAAATTTAAGAATGCAAGAGGCAATATATGCTTAAA
Source organism: Trichonephila clavata (assembly GCA_019973975.1). Lineage (NCBI taxonomy): Eukaryota > Metazoa > Arthropoda > Arachnida > Araneae > Nephilidae > Trichonephila > Trichonephila clavata. Next base: position 23,928 of record BMAO01021801.1, read on the forward strand.
ATAACAGATTATGAAATAATGAATGTTTAAAATTACTTGTAGGCTTAAAATTAAAAAGACCCTAAAGTTAATTTATTTTAATATAAATTTTTTTCTTAAAGCTGAAAATACGGCGTATCTATTGATAATGTTTACTTTTATTTCTTCTTCTTTTACATGTAGATTCCTTTTTGATGGATAAGATATATAAAATAAACAGATATTAATTTATTCAAAACTGGGAATAGTTATGATATATATTGTGAATGAACTTAATATATATATATATATATAATATATATATATATATATATGTTTTATATGTATTTTATAAAGAATATTAAAAACGAATCTCTATATAACGAACTATATATATATATATATATACATATATAAATGTATATATATATATATGCATATATACCGTAAAATCTGGCGTATAATGCGCATCTAAACTTTCAAGCTGCATATTTTAATTTTAAAATATATTCGCCGTATAACACGCACTCTTTTTTTTACAAAGGAACATGCAATGTACGTTGGCAATGCCATTATGTTTTAAAGTCATTTATTCAAGGTATTATCCAAGGATTTTGAAAAAAGGAAACAAATTGTGTATTTCTAGAAAAAAAAACCCAAATTAATCATAAGTTGTGACATTTCTTTTAAATAAACAGTATTCCAATCTTTGTAGAAGTCTTAGTTTTTTATGCACATCCTTTTTTTTTTTAATTTTAAAGCAATCATTTTTGTACCCGACGTATAGCGTGCACCCATACATTTCGATCTTATTTTTTGAGTTTTTTTTACGCTATTTATACAGTATTTACTCGAATCCAAGTCGCACAGTTTTTCCAGTGCTTTTGCTACTGAAAATTAGCTGTGGCTTAGAATTGAAGGTAAAACATTTGTTGGAGAGGGAAAATTGAATTTTGACCTCTTTCAGAAGGAAAAATGTAGCCGTCCATTCTGGCCACTTGCATCAATGACTTATCTCATTTCACAGTTAATCTCTAGTATTCTGTCTATCCTAAACATCGTTGTGTGCTTGTAATTATGATATTTTTTGTATACGCTTTCTTTCAATCATCTTAACATTAAAGATATCAGTAAAAGCATCAAGATGAATTTACTATGAAGGAATTGGGAAAAGGGAGGCAATTTTGCATGCAGAAAAAAACGGAAACACCTGGAAATTTGAAACGGATGAAATAAATGTACGTCGATGGCGTAATCAAAATGGTATATTTTTTGCTTATAAATAAATGTTTAACAGTCTATAATAATTATTTTACATTCTTCTATAATTTTTAATTTTAAGAATATGTAACGTAACAAATGCATTGGATGGCATGGAAGACGACATCGTGTGGGAAAATGGGGACATTGGCAACAATTCCGAAAGCATCTGCGACAATGACAGTGATGAATAATTTTCAAAACATGATATTGACGGTTAGAGTAACTACGGGTTCATGTATGTATTTGAAAGTTTTTATACTGTAAAATAAATTAATCATTAACTTATTGTTATTTCTCACTATTTTTTTTAAATTCTAAAGTACTGGATATTGATGAATATCTTACACATTTTTTTAATTTTTTCTCAAAAACATGCAGAAAACTGTGAGTGTGCCGCACAAAGGTGTTCTTTTTTTATTCCAGAGATATCAGCTTTTACACCTTTTCCAACTGGAAGCTCGTTACATCTTTAATAATCATGCGATTTCCAGTGTTTTTTTTATGAAATTCTGATTGTTCAAGTTTGATAGGTGATGCAATAGTGCATCATCTTACTTTGCAATTTTTTATTGTGGAAGTTTTTGTGGTGCTAAAGTTGTGGTTAAAACGGTATTTTGCGTTAATAATTATCACTCCTAAAATATAATTATCACTTGGTGTATTGGAGGATTCTACTATATATATGTCCGGAAGTAATTCAGTTGTAAGCGATGACTTCTGAAAATATTTAGTTGCCTTATATTTGCCAGTGTCCTACTTAAAATAATATAAATATTTTTTTAAAATCAAACAGCATGTTTTTTTTTTTTTTTTTTTTGTCTTTCAAAAATTGTATAACTTCTTAAAATAACATTAAAATTTTTTTTCACTAAGCTAATTAAAGCTCATCAAAACATTAATCCACTTACGCAGTAAAATACCAATTAGCTTTCCTAATATTTCCAGTGTTAAAATGTACGTTAAGTTAATCATACTATAAATTTATATTTAAACACAACTTAATTCTTATGAACCATTCGAGTAAATTTATTATACATATCGAAAATATACATATCAAGGGCTTCATTGATTTAAAATTATTAAGAGACAACATACAATCTAAAGCATACTTCACAAAAAAATACTCAAAATGAAAAAAAAAATCATTTTAAAACATACTATTATCAAAATTTAAATTTATGTATAAAGTTTAATGTCATAATACTATTTTATCTCGAAAAAATTTAAAAAAAGAGAAAAGTATTCTCTAGAAATCCCCTAATACTGCTAGGAGAAAGTGTATTGATTTTATATGAAAATATCCTACATTTTTAGATGGAGTAAATGTGTATATATCGAAATAGACACGAAATATTTGCACAAATAAGGAAATATAAAATGGTTTATACAATACATAAATATTATGGAAATCTACAAATGTTTATTCAGCGGGTTTCGAAATAAAAATGGAATTTCTTCGTATGTGCATTTCTGTGCTTACTATAAGACAGAGATATATTCCATGATATTGCTTTCAATTTTTCTTATAACACAAGATAAAACATCAACTGTTTCGAAACATGCTTTGTACTATTAGAATTTTTTCACTTCGTGTTAGTTATTAGAAAATGAAATGAAATAAATGGAAATGAAATATTTAATATTTTTTATCGTAACATTACGATTGTTGACATAATTACAATAAAAATTGCTTTGTTATTAAAATAACATGATTTGTGTTAAAAAAGTGAAACTAATTTAAAAACTACATAATTAATCATCAGCACTTACTTAATTTAATGTGTATTTGGGATTTTAGTGACATCTTATATATGAATTCCTTAAGATAACATTTAAAAGTAAATAAACATTTTGTACTGAATAAAATCAAATTTTGTTTTTAATTTGTATGTAATAATTTGGAATGTGTCCGAAAATGAGTGGGCTTTCATAATCCGAATAATGAGAAGTTTTAAAAATTATGAGATATATCTAATAGATTAATTGAAATGTGACTTACATTCTCTGTTTACTTTCTCTGTTTCCAAGACGGCATCAGTGTAATTCAAGAATTTCAATATGTTTTCAAAAACAACATCTGAAATTCGGCAGTTTATTGACTGATAATTGCTTAGCGAACAACACTAAAAACAATTCATTGTTTACTCCTCACAGTTTCATGCTTCAAACGGCTAACAGTAAATTCCAGATCTATGTTGTGAGCATTCTTTTGAAAATACTTCCGGATGTGACATCTACCAAATTGAAAGGAATTGACGACATTTTCACTTTAAACGTGACATTACCAAAAACATGATCTATGGTAAAAATAAATGTTTGTCTGGTTTTCGCTATCGACCTTTACATTAACTCTAGATATATTCCTGACATTTTTTTGTACATTTCATCAAAATTTTCAACTCTATATGTGATAAAAATAGTAGAAAATTCTTGCATACGTATATATTTTTTTTTGAAAATTTGTGAGGGATGAGTTATCTTATCCCTTGGTGTGCGAGGGTCGTAAGAAGATTAGCCACTGTCAATATAATTTCAATCTATTGTCTTATACGAACAACAAGACAACTTCTATTAGTTAATGTTAAGAGATGCTCCCAAATACTAAATATGGAAAATAATAGCGAAGTAGACGATATTCAAGAAGACTATAAATAATCAGACCACTTACGTCTAGGCAATACCTTCTAATTATTAGCCACTTAATCTAATTTATTTCCAAATTGACAAATCGTCAATTTGAATATTAATAATCATATGCGAAGTATCCACGCCTCACTTCATGTTTAATCAATCCCTGCTAACTGTAGCAGTCTAACCTCTCTCTAATCTCCCTCTAACCCCAAAATTTAATCTTTACAAATAAGACTTAATTTACAAACGCACATCTTCTTCGAAGGAAGGTTTTCAATAAATTAAATTTAAAAGACACATTTTTCCTCAAGAGGATTGTTAGTTAGAAAAATCCAAATAGACCCGTGACAAATTGTAACTTATTTTACTTACTTTGCATAAAATAAAATCAATGTATTACAATAAAAAGAAATATTTTTACTCAAAAATTACCAACCTAAATTAAGGAACGGTTTATTCAATGGCAATTCTTAAAACACTTTTTTCTAATATATAACATATTAAATGTCATGACCTTTTTTTAAAAAAATAAATAAATTATATATATGCTCCCTTCATCGATTAAACAGCTTTTCTTGTTTTCTCTTGTATCTTAATACACATTCTATGTTACTGATAGAGAAAAACAAACTTAATTCAATACACGCTTACATTAACCGAAACATTATTCTTCATTCCCATAAACACTAATTCCTGTCACTGTCACTTCATTCCTTTCAAAGAGTGACATCGCTTATAGCTATGGCCAACGTATGCAATTAGACGTCTTCCTTTCACTTTGAAACCGAACGATCCGGAACAGTCTCTTCTCCTGTGACATCTTAATCCGAAGCCACGGGCATTCAATCTAAACATCCATTTCTTCGATGGACAGCGGATAATGCACTTTTATTGATCCTGTCGCGTGAGGTTTTTCTCCTGTTTTTCTTCATTCTTGATCTTCGACCGTACCTAAATCTGTCACGCACGGTGAAAATCACGGCCATCGACTACTCCTGCCCATGTATTTCTTTCTTCTTTTTTTTCAAGTCCCTTTAGTTCTCCATCTTATCCTCTTTCTCTTTCTTCTTTTTTATGGAGTGGAATTCTAAGAGATGGAAAGTTGAGAAGAATGCTCTCTTTCTTACGGTCGATACTTGATGCGTCTGTCGCCGATTTTGTATAAAATAAGAGATTCGGGGGAAGATTTCTCATTTTAAGGTATTTGGAATTGACAGTTAATACAGAGATTTTTTTTTTTTTACTTTTGTTTTATATAGTTTTATTTGATTTAACTTTGGATTAGTTTTTCCCAATGACTATCGACGACATTTCTTATACCATTGAATCACTTTTTAGGACCAAGAACAACACCTCTCTAAGCAAGCTAAACCTTATGTCATGAACTGTTCATGTCATACATTCTATGTTATAATTAGCGTAAAATACGGCGTATAACGCGCACTTTTAACACCGAAAAAATAAGATCGAAATTTAAGGGAGCGCGTTATACGCCGGGTATAAAAATGATAGTTTTAAAAATAAGAAAAGTGATGAGCATAAAAGAAAATTTAGACTTCCACGTAGATCGAAGTAATTTTTTATCTAAAAAAAAATGCATACCTTATGAATTACAGTTGTAGTTCTAGAAGTATGCTTTTTTTTAAAAGCCTGAGATAATATCGAATAAATGACTTCAAAACGTTAGAGAATTGCAAAATTACATTTCATGTTTTTTCGTATAAAGGGGGTGCGCGCTAAATGGCCAAATATACCTAAAAGTTCAAGAACGCAGCTTAGAGTGGTAAGAAAGAGTTTTGATAAAATTGACACCCAAGGCGAAGGGGTTGAGAAGGGTTATAGATATAGATAAATATACATGTTTCAAAGTTATTATACATAAAGATTAGAAATTCGGCAGATACGTTGATGTTGTTGTCGTGTCCTTCCCGAAGGGAAGGAAAGAATGTTGCCAGAGCCTGAAACAGGTTGGACTTCTATTCCATAGATGGCGACACCACCTTTCTCCACCTCCACAATTTAGGCATGGAACTGTAGGGGAGGGAAATATTTCCCAGGCCCCTGCACGCGCGGCTTCTGCTGCGACCGCCCACAAGACTTTCGGATCCACTGATTTAATGTGCACCTACTCCGAGTGTACTTGAAGGGTATTTGGTTGCATCGGCATCGAACCCAGGCCTTCCAGTCTGAAGTCAAAGGATCAACCCACTAGGCTACCCATAGTCTTACCGCTTAGGTCTCTTTGCTGAAATGCTATTGTGAACAACGCCACCTGGCGGCGAAAGAAGACTTTTCCTACAATTTATTGCTATGCGAATCTGAATCAATATGATGACCCATACTTCCTGTTAGTTTGTCCCTTATAAACCTAGAACACTTTATATTCATATACATATTTTTATTATCTTTAATAATTATTAAAATAGACTAAATTGATATAATTTTATTTTAATGCTGAACATTGAAAGTTTATAGCAAATGAGTGCATGTAAAAGTAGATACATTAAAGGGAGTATATTAAAGTAGATTGCAATATTAAACATGATTTCAATGTGTCAGGTTTTTTCTTTATTTACTTCTAATATACCGCCAATTTAAGACAAAAACAGCAAAGCTTTTTAAAAAAAATAAATTAGATAAATGAAGTTAAGTTTTAGAAGTACCAAACCTAGCTTCTATAGAATAAAAAAAAAGTTATATACTTACAAGTTAGAAAGAAATATATTATAAATATTAAAATAAATGTCTCAAATATGTACAATTAAATGGTATCAAAAGGTCCATAAAACAATGGCGACCTCGAAATATAATTTACAAATAAAATTCTTGATAAAGATTCGTCAAAGGAAGTACCCCGAAATCGTGGTTTGACAATACGAAAACAGTAAAAAATGTTTAAAATAGTATGAGGTGTAGAAACTAAAATAAATTATTTGATGGTGTGTGCGTGTGTATGTACGTGCGTGCGTGTGTTCAAGAAATTGTTTCCATGCTTCTACTATATTTTACTCACAGATTCTTCCAACAAATATAATACTTTTTGATAATCATTCATTTATCAAGAGTTTAAGTAAAATTGGGTTGAAATATTTTGCTAAAATGTTCCATTTTTGTCATAATGCTCAGTTTTAAGGTATATGTCTACCTTCGGAGCACTTTTTTCGAAATATATAAATTTTCACCAAAATAAACATTTTTTTATTTGAAATGGGGCATAAAACTAGGAATTCAAGTGCAATTTCCACAAAATTAAAAATAATTTTGGATATATTGGGAATATTGAGTGAAATTTTAGTGAAAAATTGCAGTTACGGTAAGGCTTGTATTAAAAATAAATTCTAATAAATATATTTGAATAATATTTATACAGTACATAAAATATATCATTATTTGGGCTTAGAGCTATAAAATTTGTGATAGTTTTGAAAAGTTTTTGAAATATGGCATTTTTTATGCAATAACTCAATTTTTTACAAAAAACTAATGTTATTTTCTCACAAAAAATGCAATAAAATACATAAATATATACACAAAAATTAGATTGTAGTCCAGACTAGAGATTAGCCTAAATAAAACATTTTCTGAAAATTTCAATTTAATATCTCAAAAAGAAACCCTGTAGTGAACTTTACCGTGAAGCAAAAATTGAAAAACATAGTTTCTCAGAAAATGCATTTAAACACTTTAATATGGTATAAAAATTTTCTATTAATTCGACATTTTTTTAAACTCACCATATTTATGGGTCAAGATCTCTTTTGCTTCATGTTTAACTAATTCTGACTTTTTTAAAACTTTTGTTTTTTTCTGGAGAGTTTTATAGACTATAACAAATGTCATTTTTAGTGAAAATTTTATGAAAAATTGCATTTGCAGAAAATTCTAATGATTGTATTCAAATAATATTTATACAGTACGCGTGAATAACATCTTTATATGTGTTAAGAATTAAAAGATTTGTAATACTTTTGAAAGTTTTTTAATTATGCCAAATTTTATGCAAAAACATGATTTTTTTTCATGGAAAAAGCAATAAAGTACATAAATATATACACAGAGATTAGATTTTAATTCATAACACAGATAAAACTAAATAAAAGATGTTCTGAAAATTTCTTTTCAATATCTTAAAAATATTTTGAGTAGAGACGTACTTCCGGTTTTGTAAATTCCATTTCCGGTTTACTAATTATGCTATAACTTTGCTTCTAAATTTCGTAGAAATAAAACTAAAATGTTTTTGGAATCTTAAATGTATGGGCCATAATATAAAATCATAAAATCAATTTCGTTAATTTTTTCCAAAACGACGAATTTGGGGTAACTTTAAGTTCTAATTAGGAATTTCTTTATTTCCAATATGGCAATCAATATGGCTGCTCGAGAAGTATATGATTTAAGCAAACATAGATATACCCCCCCCCTTAAATTAAAGTTTTCCGAATTTTATTAACGACTTGCATAAACTGAAATTTCTTATGTTATTATTTATTTAGCTAATTTCGTTTGCCATAATTCGTGAAAGAATAGGAGCATAAACAGTCAGAACAAACAAACAAAAAAGTCATAGTAAATAGTTCTGCGACATTGTATTACTTTATTTAATAAGTATGTATACCCACATTTTTTATGATGCTTCGTTCAAGTAAATTAATCATTCGGCTTTAATTTAATGAATGGCAAACTACTTGAATATTTTCCGTGTTGATTGTGAGTGTTCGAAATAAACATGAAAGTGAAGAAATACATGAAATTTAATTATAAAGTTATCAATAAAATACTTTCATATAAAGTTTATCCAAATTTAATAATAATAATAATAATAGCAAAAATAAAAAAATAACTAATGATTTCCAATATTACGTTTTTCACATGCGATCACTTATTTTGTTTTTCAATGAAAAATTCCAAATTTTACACTTAGCGTTCTTTAATGAATCATATTAAATAACTAATTTTTTCTGAAACGTAATTTTCTTTAGCACGATTAATGTATTTAATTTTATTATTATTAAGGTTCTTAATTTTTATTATTTTAATATTTTTGAATGCCAAATTTAGAATTTATCATTGGTTTAAAAAAAATTGTAAGAGCCGTCTCTTAGTTTGATCATACATATATTTTTGTGCTGCAGTAACCCCAGTTCAAAGCATCTCAATATCTTTGATTCACCATAACATCTATAATTAATAGCAACTCATTTGAGAATTCATGGCAGACGATCAGTGAATAATTGAGTTTATAGAGTTTCATTTCAAGGGGCTTCCAATTAATATCATTAAATCATATATGAATTCTTAGATGATAGTCAAATTGCTGCACGCATAAGTAAACCTAGATCAGCGATAATAGGCTCAAATAAAATTTAAGTTTCTTAGAAAAATGGGGCCAGGTTTGAAAAATGATGTCTCTATAAAAAAGTTAATATATATACTGGTTGTTAACTAAATAATGTAAACACCTTAGATCTGTAAACAATCATTTTTTAATATGATTTAGGACCACGTTTGGCATGTAATACAGCTATGCTTCACCTAGGAATCGATTCATACAAGTGCTGAATAGTTTTTAGGGCAATATTGCATCATTCTTCATGGAGATATTGTGAAAGCTCTGGGGGAGATGCCGGTGGATGAAGTCTACTGAACACTTTAAAATAGACCATAACGGTTCAATTTTATTGCGGTCAGGTGACTGTGTTTGTGAAGTTAGGTACTTGATTTCATTCTCTTCGCCCAACCTTGATTGGGCAGGCACAAGAGTCGCATGGCTGGTTGCATTATCATAATGGAAAACTTCATCTCCTGAAAGAAACAAAGTTGCATCATAGGGTGGACCTGGTCAGCTAAAATTTCTCTATGCTTCTTCCGAGTGATCCCATCTGTCAGAATTACGATTTGTCTAGCAGAAAACCATGACACAGCTGCCCATATCATGACAGATCCACCTCCATGCTTTTTAGCTGGAAGGAGACAAGCATAAGCATACGTTTCAGCAGATGTCCTCCAAACGTGCAGCTGTCTTGTTGTCGGGAAAAGTATGAAAGACGATTTAACAGACCATATTACTGTCGCCCACTAATCTATCGACCAGGTTTTGTGAGTGAGACACCACTGCATACGATGTTTGGCATTAACATCTGTGAGATAAGTGGCTTGGGAATAGCTGATCTGCGGTAAATATTCTGTGTATAAAGGTGCAATCATTGACATTAGAGAATCCAGGTGCTGATTGAAATCTGAGGTCACTTTTGCTGCAATTGTTCACTTTTTAGACATTGCAATCCGTTTCAATACCCGTTGGTTTCCTTAACTGAGCTTCTCTTTCCGTTCATTTTTTTGCTTTGCCCAGGTTTTCTTCATTAAATTTATCAGTCAATTAGACTTTTTTATCATTTTAAAAATAACTATAAAAAATCATAAAATTTGCATTTTTTTAAACTTCTACAAGTGTTAAATTTTTATGATAGTTAGTTATTTTAAGTTATATAAGATTTAAGCTACATGCATTTCTCAGGTTACTGGAAACAAAAGTTAATTTGAAAATGAGAATCTGTCTCTGTTCAATTTCAATGATTATTTTTTTACCTAAACCCTACAAAAAATATGAGAATTCTAAAAATATGAATTTTGGGAATAAGAAAAGAAATTACAAAACTTTTAAAGCCTAAATTAATATTAATTTTTATTCGAAATTTTTATGTGAATGTATCTACAAAAGGAAATCAATCCCCTATCTTGGGCAGAAAAAATATCTTAGAAAACAGAAAAACAAACAAAATAAAACAAAAACACTTTGAGTAAAATTATTAAAGTAGTAGGTGTTTAGATTAAGAACACATTTAAAAAAATTAAATTTCTTTAAAAATAATTAGAAATAAGACTTAGAATAGATAACTGAAAAAATACAAGAAAAAATATATATTTGACTATTTTAGAGTACCGTATAAACTTAAATTTGTGATTAATTTAGCGCCATCAATGTAAAAAAGAAATAAAATCGTGAAAAAAAATGTAGAATCAATTATAGTAAAACTTCTTTAGCTTAGATGAAAATGTTTTCATGTTTCATAGTGATATATCATATTTCTTCTACAAAACAGTAGTACTGTTACATAACTAACAATCTAAAACTAGTAAAAGATAAATAAGCAAACCTTTTCAAAAATATTGAATCAAAATTAAGGGAATAAATTTTGAAGTCCTTAATTTTCTCTTTCAAGTGTAATATAAATTTTAAAATTTTCTAGGAAATCTCTTATTATCATTTGCTAATATTTTTCTAAATATTTTATGGGAACCCATGTCCATTTTAAAACATGATTTAGCTTTGGGGGAATTACAAAAGTATGAAACACATGTGTGTCTAATTTTTAAAGTAATTGAATTTTAATATGAAAGAACGACAGAAATTTTTATGGAAGACACATATTTCATGCGATTGATAAAGTATTTGAGGGTATACATGTGCGTATACGTGTGTGTGAAACGTTGCGAAAATGGATATCTACTCAGCTAAGAGCTTCTATAGGGAAAAAAATAAGGGTAAGTAAAACCAAACAAATAGTTCAACGTGATTTTAAAGATAATGTGTATAATTAGGAAAATAAGATGTTTCATTAGTGTTTATTTTAATGAATTAATGATATAGCTTTATATTGGATTACAGAACTACATTAAACTAAAAGTCAATGGCCTGCTATAATCTTGCATTTGTATTATTTTATAAGTGTATGAACTTTATTTTGTTTATATTATCTATTCTCTATTTATTGCTACAAAATTAAATGTATAAGCTTATATTTGTAGCACTCATATCATATAACTTACAAAAACTTATTACAAATACACCGAGAGTTTATCGTGTGGAAGCGTTTAAGCATGACACACATTTAGCAGAATATAAATGACACACAATGTATTTTTATAAGATGTTACAAAGAAATATGATAGATAAAAGTACAAAAAAAAAATTTAAGACTCAAAGTGACAGGTTTTAGTTCTATAGAAGAATTAAATCTATTCATGTGTTCCTCTTCCTACAATAATTTCTTTGACATTAAAAAAGCATCATAAACCCTTTTGTCCTCAAAGCTCTGGATTTTCGTTTAAAACCCTTTTTCAAAGGACAATAAAAACATCGCCTGTTTCGGGCAGATATCTGAAACTTATACGTTTCCTGAGAGATATATAAAAAGAATAATCGAAAAATATATTCGCATAAATAGCCTTTTGAATCACGTAGTGTAATCCTCAGCGAGTTCCTTTTTCAATAAAGCTCTTAAATCGTTTCGAGATTTAACTGTTCCCTCCGGTAAGCTTCGAATCGATTCTTTTAGTTCTATACTCCTTTTTACGGCCACATGAGTGAGGCATAATCGATCTGATTTGCAAAGAATTGTTTTTTAAACAAGTATAAGATACATTTTTTTAAAAGAAACTATACACGTATATGAAGTGTGCTGGGATAGATTGTTTATTTATCTCTTTCTACGTCTTCAGAAAAAAATTAAAGAATTAAATGGGTATTTGATTTATTTCTCAAAAGATGTAAGTTCTGATATAAGAGAGAGAGAGAGAATTTATCTCTCTTTCTCTCTCTCTTTTTTTCAATTTACTTCAATTGTTAAAATAAAAAAAAAAACATAAACAAATTAGAGTTTCCTTTTCCAAAAACAAAATCAAAACAAAAAAAAAGGAATAAAAGTTATACATTTAAGAAAAATAATTTATTATATATATAAAATTTTATTCAATACTGAGCGTAATACCATAAAAATTTCTTGTGAGAAAGATATAGTTATACATAAAATAACTTTTCAACGGGTTAAATATATAAAAATAAGTTATATTTATATAAATTTCTTTAATTATAATATATACTTGTTACATTATATATACACACATTTATGTATTTTTTTTAGTCATTTTTAATCTCGCTGAAAGTGTTTTACTAAAAAGTATAAAAAATATCGAGTAAATAAACGTTTAAGCATTCAAATGTAACTTACATGATATAATTAACACTCGTATATGTTCCTCTTTTCTAATTACAATACTTATAGGGGTTATAATCTTGTTTTTATTTCCACAAACACTCACCACATGGTTAAGAAAAAAAAGTAAATTTTTTTTCATTTAATTTTATTTGATTTTAAGTAATTTATTTTGTTTTAGTTTTCAAAGCTAGTCATTTTAAGCATGACATAAATTAGTAATATTATCCTTTTCTCAAATCAAAACATAACAAATGCATTATTTATTCAATTTCTGCAAAGGAACTTAAATTTAAAAAACTAATTTTCATTCATGGAATATTACGAACTTTTTGATTTGCTTTCACTTTGACTCATATTCTGAAACCATAAATATGTTGTATAAATTAAACTGAAATTTATATACTAGTTTTAATTTTACGTTATTACTCTATATGAAACTAACAAACAAATTGATATATGTAATTAAGATGAATATTTAAGAAATATTTTTTATTCATTTTCACATAATCTGGAACTTGAAATTAGTTGGTTATTTCATTGTATTTTTATATCGTACTTCAAAACTACATCCCTGCCGAACCTCGTAATTTAAAACCATAGTCCCTCTTTTAGGCTCAGATCACTAAAGACAGCACTTGAGCTATCATCACACTCTCCAAACTTCCAATCTACGTCAAAGTGAGAGGACAAATTTAACGTGAATTAGTCTCCCTATACAAATAATATATAATAGCCTTAAGAGTCGATCTAAACTGTCGACAAACATGATCACAAGGCTTACTTGGGAGGAAATTTGATTTTAGAAAGTCAGACACATTTTAACTATATTTAAAACGATGATAAAAGTCATGCAAAGCAGTTTGCACAATACCCTGCTGGTTCGAAAACCGTGAAGAAAGTATTAGAGATAGGGTCAAATGTTTTATAGTTTCAGAAAGGGGGATTCCTAAGGTTTCTCCTAATTCAGCTATTTCCTAAAGCTTAAGATAATAACCGAACGCTATGTCATTTCTACACAGTAGCACTTTGAGTGTTTAAAGAAAACGAAGTACTCACCATTAAAAAGTTAAATTATACTATATTTGGAATAGTAATATATATAGTAATAGTTTGGAAACGTAATAGTTTCTATTACTTCCTTTCTAAAATCTTATGTCTGGTTTGCAATTTCGACTTTTTTTAGTTTTAATGAATATCGATTATTCATCCCTCTTAAGTAGAAAATTTTGACTATATATGTATATATATAGATATAGATAGATATAGATACACTATATATTCATATGGCGAACTTCATATATGATACGTTTAATAGAATGTAAGTATATGAGAGAGGAAATAATTATTAATGTGTATTTAATTTATTTTTCTAATGAAATAATGAATGAAGAAATACAGTAATAAAGTATATTAATCAACCCGGCATTACTTGCGCGAAAAAAAACGACTGAAAGCTCTTGCGTAGGGTATCTCACGCCCAACGGTATTTACATTCTGTTTTTACCGTAAAATTTGTACATAAAGATTGGAAAGGAAGAAAAGGACGAAATACAATATGTTTATTACATTTTTCTCACGTAACTTTAGTTTTTCTATACTTTTTATAAAAGCATTCCGAAAAATTGTTTATACACTAATTTAATCTCGTCGTGAGTGAGTACGATGTTTTCAGTGGATCTTAATTTATTTAAATTTGTACCATTTTAAAACTAAACATATAGGAGTAAAATTTTTCTGTTGGGTTGTTTCTAATGCCACCTGTCTGACGGAGTCAGATCGAGGTCCACGAAATTCATCGTGGCAAGGGGCAAGGTGTACGTTTGTCGTTAGCTTTTAGCTTTGAGCACAGTGCAGGTGTTAGTACGATTTGGCTCCGAACATACACGACAGATGGTGACACAACCTATTTCCACCTCCTCAATTTAGGCATAGAACTGGAGGGGAGGGAAATAATCTCCAGACCCCTTTACTCGTGGTTACAACTGCAACCGCCCACAAGACTTTCGAGCCCACTGATTTAATGAGCACTTATTTCGTGTGTAATCGGAGGGTATTTGATGGCATCGGGCATCGAATCCAGGCATTCGTGTCTGGCCGATGCTCTAACCGCTCGGCTACCCACGGCTGAGTAAAATTCTTTATTCTTTAAATTCAAAAAAATTTTGGAATTTATTTTTTATTTTCTCTTATTCTTCCAGAAATAGTTTTTTTTTTCAAAAGATCATCTGAAAGTGCATAAGATGTGCACCAGTTGTCTCCTTTAAAAACACGTTCTTCCCAAATCGTTTTGTTTCGCTACATATAAAACATTTATTTTCAACATTATCTCTCTCCTCTAAAGCTGGATCAATTTCAGTGGAGGAATCATACTTGCTGTTATACTCTTCGTCATTTGATTCATCCTCATCATAAATACGATGAAAATTTCTTCATCCGAAAATACTATTGTATTATATCCATGAAATACTGTGTATCTATTAAATTATTTAAATACCACATTTTTTCATCATAACTACATTTCTACGCCATATCATAAGGAAGATTTAAAAACGTGATCATGCATTCAGATCTGTAACGTTGATTCACGCGCAGGGTATGATATACCCGAAGAGGTGGTATCTAAAAATATATATTAATAATTCATTTACAATCTAAGACTCCCTCAAAAGATGTGCTCCTTAAAATCAGCTACACGAGAAACTATCCATTTTCCAAGAAAGGTTTAGAAAGAGCTTTGAAAAAAGTTAGACGGTGGGTATGACACAACCTTCGCTAGAAATGTCGAGTTTATAGTTAATAAACGATGCCACACAAAAATTTATTAATATGGAAACTTTTAATAAACGATACCACAAATGAATAAAATATAAATTTGCCTTTAAATTTCATTACCCAGTATTATAGTGCTATTATTATTGTGTACGTAAGGTAATTACATTTTTTTATGGAAAGCAACTATTAAGTATAAATCTTAAATAAATAGTTTGATTATTTTAATGAAAATCGCTGTAATGCAAAATAAAAATCAAATCGTCAGTATACTTAAAATACAGTGGCAGCGACAGCCAAAAGCCCCAAGTCACTAACTTAAAGCCTGCGAATCATGAGTTTCACCTATGGAGCCACTAGATACCTACCATTTAGAGGATATGTTATACTTTAAATATGTCATGGCTCAAGGTTCTCACGTTGGCGTGGGTTGGAATTTCGGTGAAAGTGATATCGGCTCAGGAGACGTCCTTGTCATGTTGATTAAGGTTCAAAATTACTTGGACAATCCCAAATAAGCTTTAGATAGCCACATTAATAAAAAAAAATTACTTAAAACTTATGTAAGTATTTTATCTGTAACATAACTTTCAAATAATGAAATACATTGCCTTTTTTAAAACTTAAATGCAACGCTATTTGGCAGGTTAACAACGGTTTTTCATTTCAACACATAAAAAAGTAAAATGTAATCAACGTCTCAGAAATGCAAGCACATTTAAGAGTAAAATAATGGTAATTGAAGTTTAGGTAATTTACGAATAAACCAATGCTTTTTATTTGCAAATGGATCTAAAAAAACCCGTTAAACACATTGTAGCGTCATTATTAACAATTGCAATAAATTAAACCTTGCAGAAACAAACACCAATGAAAAAAATTCTCCTAAAAGTAAATGTGTAGAGTTTTATTTTACGTAAACCATTGTAAAGATAATCTACCATCTGAGTTGTTGTTGAGAAATAAATGTTTATTTCCCTTCCTCATTTAATGAAAGCATTTAACTGAACTCAGTGCTACAGTTAGGTTTAAATTCTATCTCAAAGTGAATTTACAGAAGGTGCTAAATGTAAACATTAAATGTAAATCGTTTACTTCTCTTTCTATCCAAGGACACAATACTAAGCTTATAAATTCATTTCAAGGAAAATTAAGTGAATTGGATAATTATATCAAGTCAATAACGTAATTTAAATCAGAATGATTATGAATTATAACACGAATTCATATGTAGGACAATACTGTTTATAATTATCATTGATTTGACTGTAAAATTTGCAAGGATGACATACACTAAAGATCAATGAGGCTTCTCCAAAACTAACACTTTACAATTGAAATGTAATGTAGGGTAAATTTCATAGTTAAATATTCGTAGGAACGTATGAACATATTACTGAAAGGAGAGTATCATATACATTTTGCTATGTAGATACGTAATGTTAATATTTCTAAGAGATATTCATTTATTCATATTCTGGTTTCTAATTTATAAGAAGGTACAATATTACAAAAATGATTAAGAATCAAAATTTATCAATAAATATTCATAAATTCCCAAACCATTTTACGACTAATATTTAAAATTCACGTATATATTTTAAACTTCCTTTATGATAGCTTAATAAATCAATATGTTTCGCTGATTCTCAATAAATTTGGATAAGTTGCTTATTTATACAGAAGTTAAGAGAGAGAGAAAAGATACTTACATAAGGTATAGGTACATACACATATATTATAAATTTTGTCTATAAGTTTATTATAATTTTGTTGATATATACTAATATGTATTTTATTTTTCACTTCCTAATATGATAAAATTCTGCTTCTTTTGTTATTATTAGATATTTCTTCAGTGTGTTAACCTGAATCAGTGATTATCAATTTTTTTTGTTTGTTCACTTTTAACATTTCCATAATTGGTGGCCCACAAACAATGAAATAAGTTTAAAATCATTTTACTTATCTGTAATACACTATGTAAACTAGTTTATGATAAGAATTTTCAATGTCATAATAAATCATATGCTTGGCAAAGACAACAAAATGTTTATTGAGTAAGTAATTATAAATTAATTATAACAATACATTTAATCTGAAATTTGAGATTGATGATTTTTGATAATTTCATTTATATTTGGTCGTAAAAATGATAAAGCCACTCTCATTTAATCATCTACATCTAAAAGTCTCGATATTTTTTTTTTCATTTTTATATTTGTTAATTCAGAAAATCCGAATTCACGCAAATAAGATGAAGAAAATTGTAACAATATTTTAAAACTTTTTTTGGCTGTTATGAGATAACCGCCTCTAATTTTAATTCAAAATGAATTAATTGATTCTTCCGAATGTTTTGAAATTAAATTTCGATTATTACAGAGCAAAATTAGTGTTTCCTCTTCATTCAATGTTAATTCAGCCAAAGTAAATTCGGGTACAGATGTATCCGTTATCACAAATGAATTACAAACGCATTTTTTTAAATCCATCTTTCCACGAAAGAATAGGTTAAATATATCACGAATCCTTTCGTTTCTTTATATAAAACGGCTGAATGGTATGGTTCTGGATTTTATTTTTTCATAAAACACAATTGATACTTTCAAAAAAAAAAAAAAAACTGGTGGCACACAAAAGTGCCGCTGTACAGTGGTTGAGATCATTGACCAAGATAAATATTTATAAAAGGCGAAAGATTATTGCCACATTTAAATAAGGAATTTGACATGTCTGAAACATGAAATTATATTTTGGCTTGCTATATATCGAGCTTTCTGCTGTAATGTACACAAACGCATGTATTTTAGTAATTAGTACCTAAATTACATAAACCTTTGACATCTAATACAGTAGAACGTCGTTTATCCGAACGTTTATTGTCCGGAACGTCAAATATCCGGACCAAAGACCGAATACATTTTCGAACAGTGCAATTTGATCCGCTTGAGGCCAAAAGTGACAGAAAAACCTAAGGTGAGGGATATTTGGGGAATTTCAGTTTTGTGATTTGATAAACTTCTGCGCAGGATATTAGGTCAGTTTGTTTCCAAGTGAGGGGGTGTATACGAGCTCTTTTGTTGATGTAGAAATCTGGATTGCATGTAATGCAGAAGACTGAGGATTTGAAATGCTAATGATGACAAATTGTGACTTCCGTGTAAAAAGAATCCGACCCCGTCGACGATGAAACGGATGAAGAAGAGGACAACAACGAAAGTAGAAAAGGCTGCAGCCTTTTCTACGTTAGAGACAGCTATGGAGTGGTACAAACAACAATCAAAATGCTGTCCCACTCAACTACTGCTGCTCAAGAGAATTAGAGACCTTGCAGTGAAAAAAAAGGTGTACAATGGTACAGTGAAAAATAAGTGATTATTTTCCACAATTAAGGTAAAATTGTGACATTTTGTCCCTATTTTGATTTTTCTTCAAGTTTGTTTCCCGCATGTGATGATTTTCAATATTCGTATAGTATCCGGTTTCATATACTGCATGGATTGCATTCAGAGTTCGGTTATCCGAACAATCGCGTATCCGAACCGTGTCCGATCCCAACTGATTCGGATAAACTGCTTTTATCCGACATAAGTTAAAGTAACGTAAGTTAAAGTAAGATCCAGTTAATTATAAGCAACCTTTCCCAAATTACATTATTAAATGCTTTTATTTTGTGTGCTCTTTTTCTACACCATTAGGTAAGACAATTTTTAAAAGTACATATCCCTAACTGTTGTGAACTAAAAAATTTTGAAGAGAATTGGAAAGATGAAAAATAGTTTAAAATGATTAATTTTATGAAAATAAATTTAGACTTATCAAAATTTTTTATGTGTGTGCCCTTATGTAAAATTCAAATTTTAGTAGTTGATTTACACATTTAAATATATGGGAATACCTTTGTTGTTTGAAGACTTAATCATAATTTTATTTAAGCGTTGAGATAAAATAACAAACAAATCAGAAAACTTATGCAATCATCCTGGCTATGTATATTTTCAGCGACACATTAAATGCTGTTTGAGTAATCTGCTTTCTAGATGAGTTCAAAATTTTAATCACGTTTCTAAAGCATAATACTGTAATTATCAAGACTTAATTTTCGCTTTGCGCTCCCGGTTTAATGCATTAGTTAGCGTAACAGCTGCTTTCAAAGGTAGTTGTTACTATTTTGCTTCAGAGAGTGTGTTGAAAATTACCTTGTGTAGATGTACTCTTTAATTTTATTGAAATGCTTGTAGCTCTAAGGAACAAGAATTTATTATTATATATGTTATTTTAAAGGAGGTTTTGGAAAGAATTTAAGTAATATATTCTATGTCCGTGTATGCAGTTCAAATTAAATAACTATGAGATATTCTTAAGGCATTTGTTATTTATTATATTAAATACCCTCAGAACTTTTAAAAATAAGAATGCACTGAACAATTTTTAATTTTAAAACGAAAGATGAACAGAAGTAATGCGTAAATGTTTGAAAGTAATATAAAAAAGTTTTGAGGTAAAGTTTAGTAATTTTAAAGTAGTTTAAAAAATAAAATATGCAGAATAAGAAATACTGGATATGGACCTATTATTTTATTCCTAGGTTAGTGGAGACAATGGTTTATATATATATATATGCAGCCGTTCCTCTATATAACAAAGTCGCTAAATCCCGAAAGAAAGTTCGTTACATGAAAAATTCGTTATATAGAGGGTCATCTTTCAATATAATTTATAAACCACATTAAAGGAATTTTCAATTCATAAACTCTATATATTAAAAAGATGTAATTATTCACACCTTTTTTTAAAGTAATATTTTTATTTTATTTTATACATCTTACCCATAAAAAAAAAAAGAGATACAGAAAAATAAATTGCAAGGAAAGCAAAAAAAATAAATAAATAAAAATAAAATAAAATAAAATACAATGTCGAATGCCCTGTATTTTCAACATTAAAAAATAATTTTATATTAAAATTAATGAATTTTAAGGACAATTTTTTCTAATTTAAAGTACACAGTAATTTTAAACATACATTGTTTTATAACTAAACTTCTAAAATGTGTTAAAAGGAAGAATAATTTGAAATGTTCTGAAATGTTTTAGAACTATGGAGAAAAGAATTGAGAATCACAAGAAAAAATTATATATATATATATACACAAAGGTGCATCTCATTATTAAACTTTTCTATAGTACCACACGAAGATTTCAACATCCAGTACAATAATCGCATTTTTCCGCACGATGGATTCATGATATGGAAATATATTCAATTCAAATATTTTTAACCAAATATGAAGCATAATCTCTACACATTTTAAAAGAAAAAAAAATAACTTCGTTAACTCCAGTTATTTTAGTTTTAATGCACGAGGTTTAAAACTGACATTAACACCACCAACCAAAATTTGAGGAATTGAGTTCCATTCCTCAAGCATTCCCATAGATTATTTATATCTTCAGGATGAAAATGTATAAGGTAAACTGCATTTCCAAACAAAATCCCTTTAGTTTTCTATTGGAATCAAATTAAAATATTTTACTGTCGAAAGTATTTGCTTATACTTGACATTTAAAAATTTGGTAAACATGTTTTGCTTGATGTGGCCGAACATAATCATCCATAAATAAAAAGTCAGAAACACCAGTCATAGACACTTGTGGAAAGCCTTACAGAAAGTTCAGATAGTTGATTAAAATTTCTCTGGACGATCTCAAATTATTTGTTGAAAGCATATTGATCGTATGTTCAACAATTCTTTATTCATCTTAATACCACTTACACTACAGAAATAATCCCATTCCACAACATAGGAAGGAAAATTTTGCACTCCTGAATCTCATAAGATGTAGAATCCTTTAGAATCAAATGTTTAACTATAGCTAGACACATTATTAAAGAGAACATGGGCCCAGTGCTATTCACTCTAAGTCTGATTTTTTTGTATGACAATTGAATACGCCTCGCTCTTTCTATGAAGACAGTGAAACACATGCCCTCATCTATAGAAAAGTGGAAATATTTTCCTTAAAAAAGGTAGAAAAGGAAATAATACTCGTAAATCCACACTAAAACTAAAAAAGGGTTCAACAATGAGCAATTTCCATTTCGATTAGGTATAGGAAATATAGCATAAAAATCAGCCAGCTTGGCTTTCTTTTAGAGAATTTATCGATAAACGTCTGGTCACTATATTTCCTTTCTAAAATTTTGCAATTTTTTTCAAAGAATTAATCTTTAACATATACAATTATATACTTTGATATAAATTATTTTTTTATTTGTAAGAGCTGAACTAAGTCAGCATCCATATATATTTTTAAATACTAATATTTTTATAAATTTTATATCTGCTTCATATTCCAATTTCTCTTTTTGTACGCTCCAGCTATAATATTATAATGATTCCTGTCTCTATAGTAGAGAAGAATATTAATTATATATATATATATATATATATAATGTCATGTAATAAAATCATAATACCAAATTAAAGAAATTTTTGAGACAGTAAGATTTAGTCTCAAATGCAGCAATTAAATTAAACATCAGCCTTTTGATGTAAATGAGATTTAAAGTATTTCTTTCAATGTAATGCGTTTAATTTTTTGATTTCTGAGAAATATTTTATTTTCACTGTTAACTTCCAAATTAAATGTCACTGTAAACTAAATTTAGAGCCCAGCCTTTGCCAAAATTTTAGTTGAAACATTTTTCATGAAATGTTTTGCATCGCATCATTCAGATGTATACCTAATGCAAATAAACGAATTTTTAGTTTAAGACGTTTAAATATTGTTTAGATAACTTTTACATTTTCCTTTGAACTTAAATAACTATTCATTTGATACTCAGAATAAATACTTCAAAACATCATACGCAAAATTACATCTGTTTTCCATTTTTAAATGAATGTAAAGTGCAGTAATTGGTTTGTGTTTATCTTCTTCAGTAGTTTCCTAGGAAACATTTTAATATAGCGCAATTTTAATCCAATTATTATTTTAAAAATATCTTCCTTTTTTTTTTCTTAATAAATCTTTCAAATTCCTTTCATTTACTTTCATCTCTATAATGAACGACATCTGATAACTGAAGCATAATTTATGGCACGATAAGTAATGTTTCTTCAAATTGATTTCAATATAATCGGATTCTTTCCCCTACGAGCATTTGGCGTATTTAATGAGTTGCTGGAAATTTGATTTTTACCAAAAACTGGATACGTATTGTCTATTACAATATGTTAGTAGAAATTAATCCTTTTAGCTCTGTTCTTTTGACTCCGAGAGTATTAACGATTATGATCATGATAAAATTTAAAATCTTTTAAGCCCTTTCTCTCTCTCGATCGGATAGTAAAAATGTATTAAAATTGTTACGCACAATTATGCCTGCACTAATTTATTAATGTAATGGCATTCAAAGTAAATCATAATGAAGGAAGAATGAATAAAACGTCAAATATATAAGAAAGAAAAACGACGCTGTTATGTGCATGAAATTGTTACTATTAAGATAAATCGAATGAAGCAGGAGAAAAAAGCGGCTTTTCAAGCTCCATATAAAGGGAAAGGTACACAACTGATTTTTTATTCGGGAATCGCATTTGAATGTTTGTTGTTCAAGAGAAATTGTGTAAAACCTCATATAACAAGGACAATCAACATCCAGTACGTGTCGGAATTTGATAATGGTAGGATCGTGCCCTGTTGAGAGTACAGCTCATCGCTTCGCGATATTGCTACTGGCAAGGGTCCAATACAAGGACATTCATGCAAATATGAAATCAATAGATTCAAGATAGTTATATATTGGGTTGATGCATAATTATCCGGCGTTTTTTTCAACAAATATTATTTAACAAAATCAATAATAATATTTGACCAAAACATGTTTAAACGATTATTCGGAAGCATAGTCACTGTCTACTTCAATTAATGTCTCCCATTTGCTTGGCAGACAGTCGATTCCACGAGTGAAGGAGACACGATTCTTAGAGGTGATCCACGCTTTGACATCGGCCATCAGGTCATCTGATGGTCGATCTCGAGCCTGATCGTCGAAATCCAATCGCTGACCTCTTCCTGGCTTATCCTCCGAGCTGGTATCACCTGATTTGAAATGGGCAAACCACTCCCTACACTGACTTTCTCTGATTGTTCCTTTGTAAAAAAGTTCGTTGAGATCGCGAAATGACTGTGCTGCTTTCCATCCTTTCTCGAAGTGGTAGAACATAATATGGCGAATATGACTATGATTTTCGACACGCATTTTTAAAACAATAGAGAAGATTATTTTTATACAAAAATAATAAGCAAAACGCTATTTTTCCCTGATGAAAAACGCGCTGATATAAACGCCGGATAATTAAGCATCAACTCAATAGAACACCATTCAGAATCTCAACGGCTTTCCTATATTAACGACCGACAGGACAGGCAGGTTTTAAGTCTAGCTTGAAAGATCATATAATTACATCATGGGCTTTTTTTGCAACACTACAAGTATCCCCACAGAGACAGTGCAATGATGTCTGGAGCTACACGGACAGTCTGCATGGTGAATGTTACTCGTACTGAGATTTCACTTGATCCTACAGCAGAGTCTCAGGACGACTGTAGTCAGACTTACAGAAGAGTTCCGGTTCTGAGGGCAACATCATGATGGACATATCTATATCTGGAAGCATTGTGAAGACCGCACTAATCTTTCTTGCTTTCGATATCGTCATATTAGCCCATGTGATGGTAAATGCAATCATTGGGTCCACGGCATAAATACCTCTTGTTCACGTCGTATGTAATCTAAACAGCCACTTGACCACTGGCTGAACCCCATCTTCGAGACATCGAAGAAGTCTTTTTTGTACATAATAATGCAATGCTGCGTGTTTTCCGTCATGTTCTAACTTACCTCGACAATGAGAGTATATTCGACCGTTACGCATACCCCAGTACGCTCTCCAGTTCTTTGACACAGGGATGGGCAGTTACACTAATCGCGTGCCTCACATGCGGCCCTTCAAATCAATCAAAAAACAAAATATACAGAAAAGTTTTATATTTAGGTCCACATATATCCATGTGAAGATCGTTGCGTGAAGATGAATAAAAGTAAATATAGATGCAAGTTGACTGACATTAATTTGCAGGTTGTGATGAGGATTCCAACATGCAATCTCACTCCTGTGTTTAATAAAATCCTGAAAAGTTTGATAGGGTATATTTTTCTCATGAAACTGGTTCTAAAATGAAATGTGATTGCAGGTGTAGATTGCATGAAATTAGCGCAGTGTAAATTCAATAATTTATTAATTCCAATATTTTAATTTATATTTAATAACCTTTATATGGTACAATTCATAATGTTTCCGAGATGCAAGCTTAACTAATTAACTTTAAAATGTATTAATCTCCGGTATTCTCCGCTTCCACATTGTGACCTGCGATCCAAAACAATAGCGCACCCCTGCTCTAACACATTAAAAATATTTAGACAAGGATGGTTGAAAAAATTTACCGCTACCACCTCTTTTCAGCTGCAACGATTTATGAAGTGTGGCATAGACTTGAAGAAGTATGATTGAGTTTCCCTTTATCCACGCCTTGTTCAACCCGATGCCTATCTTGGTAAGAACTGGTTTATAAAAGTGTGGAAGCTCTGATTTCGTATCCTGTACACACCCAAATTATAGCTACAAATTTAATTGTTATTCCTCCTACGCTACAGTATATGTAAGGTTTTGTCATCTGGTTTCCTTAATTGTGTTGGTTAGTGTGTGTGAGGGGGGGGGGCACGTGTAAGATTGAGAATGAACATTTACACGGTTCTATTTTTATAATTGAAGTATTAACGTATTTAGAATTTTTGGATAAATGATTGCAACTTTTTTAGTTCACTGAAAGATTTCTGTTAATTTCTTGGATGCCATGATGTGTTCTAGATAGTGTTTTTTATTTATTTTCTTGATTATTCGAAATAAATACTAAGTAGAAGTTCTTCCATGGAGGAGGAAGGTTGACTTAATAAAACTTATTTAACCATGTTTTACTAACCTTAACGAACAACTGTTCTTGAAGACATATTTATTTTTTGTTCTTAACAGCGCTTGTATGCGCAATCATCCCACCAAGTAGTAAATTTGTTTGTTAAATTTGATTGTAAATTTATTTGTTTTTTTATTGAGGTAAGCTGTATGCTGTGTTTGAGTAGCGAAATATGAGTCCTCAGCCTTTTTTGTGCTGTGCATCGAGGACATGAAACAATGAAAGTCAAAGACTTTTTTTACTACAGTAAACATTAGATAAAGTGCTCATTTGCCCATGAATATTTTGAATTGAATTATAATTTCCAGATCTTGTTGATTAACTTTTCAAATTCCTTTTGTTATATATATTGTGGTTTTATTTTCAGATATTCTTATTGAAGGATTTTTGAGCAGTTTTCCGTCCCATTTGATTCTGTTTTTATATACAAAGGAATAACGTAAAGTTGTGATTTTGTTTTAATAATCTAGATAGGAACTTATTTTTTTTTTCAATTCTTAACAATTCTGTACATAGTCACTGCTCAGAATTCTACATTTTTCTCGGCTTTTCTCTATCATTTGAAAGTTATCATTGTAGAATATTCATCAAAACCACTGTTGCACTTTTCGAAAGATGCATAACGTTTAAACGTTTGTCAAATCTTCGACCCCACTATGGCTTTAAAGGTCAGTGATTAAGAAAGTGCTGCTTGGGGCAAGATTGGAGGAACAAAGTGTATGTGGCTGAATTACACAATTATAATATTCTGTTTCCCCAACTAATTTTGATATGAGTGATCAAGCGCTTTTTCCGAGAAGAAAACGTTCGATATCATAACCATCTTTTCTGTTTGATCATGCAGTTTATTTTGAAGACTATAGTAAGAGGAATTATTCGACTTTTCTCCGTCACTTTGTTAAGATAACCACACAACAGTCCCCACGATACAAGATCATGGGATCTTCCCTGAAAACTTCTGAATATTTGTCTTCTTAATATAAATAGCTGAGATTAAAATCCTTGCTCATTTTCTTGGTCTCTAGGTAATACAGATGGATCCAAGACTCGTTTATTATTATCAGACGACAAAAAAATTTCATCTCCATCTTTCTCCAAAATTTCCCTGGACAGGTTAAACAAGCGTTTGTTTTTGAAAAGGTTTCAGTAATTTAAAACAAACGCAGCATTGTTAAACATTTCTTCATGAAAAATTTCCCACTCTTTTGTATCTAATATCGCTTCATTCAAAAACATTTGGATCTTTGGTATAATAGGAGGCAGTGTTTCACTTTTTTTAACTATGGCATCAACGCCTATGAATAAAATCATCCAATTCTTTAAACGTTTGTGAGGGTCATGGGGGCATTATGAAAATTTCTTTTCCAAACCATGACAGTTTCATTTGTGGGCTCTCATTTCAAGAAACAGACGTCATTTTATCATAGATTTGCCGGCACTATAACTTTTCAATTGAAGCAACTTATTCATGTACAAGCCTTTACTTCTCCTTACTCTAATTAAAATCTATGACTTTCTGAAATCAAACAGATCAAAATCAATAGCTGCGATTACGATAATATGTACATTAATATCATAATGTATAATTCATATATGTCGATTATTACTACGATACGTACAATATTATGTACAATTACTATGCAAAAAACATTGGTCCAAATATCCAGGTTATTTCTTTGTAAAAATTTAAATTTTATGATACTCCAAGTATATATATATATATTCTTGAGTGTTATTCAGACCATTGACCAAACATTGGATTCCATGACACTGGTTTCTGCTACGAGAAAATCAGTGCTCGAGAAATTTTGAAACATATAGTGTCAAGGCACTTCATACGCAAGTGTCTTAAGAGTACTATGAATTACTCTAAATTTCTATCCATACAAGCTGCAACATAATTATGAACTGAAACCTAATAACAGCTTTACTGGCCACTTCACTGTCATATCAAACAGTCAGTGACAATCTTTCTATCATTGACTACCGCTATGCAGCATTGTTACAAAATATCAGTTCAGGACAAGTGTAATAGGAACAATATATAGTCGTCTTTTTTTAAGATGGAGCATTTCTGCATGTATCCGAGCCTGTACAACACTCTCTGTGCTCAGCATTTGAAGATGATCACTTTATCATTCTATCCTTTTCTTATTATTCGCCTCTCAAATATCTTGATCTGACTTCTTGAGACTTTTGTTCGTGGAAAAGTATAACGAGAAGCACCGATGAGATATTGATAAAATCGAAGAATACTTTCTAAAAATTTATATGTGCCATACTGCAAGAAATGTCACTTAATGTTATGAATGGTGTTGTGTCTCGTCTGACAGCTGTACTTCTGCATGACAAATGACACATTCAATACTGTAAGGTTCTGTATAATGTATCAGCGACTTGTGACTTGTACATCCCCTTAAAGCAAACTGGATAATTTTTTATCTTTCTTCGTTCATGAATTATTAATTTTTGAAGTTAGCCCGACTTCTAAATCACCCGGTTTATAAAACATGTAATGACGGAAATTCGAATGCGTAGATTCTTCATCAATAATTTATGTACCTCCTCTTCATAGCTAGTAAGTATAAAGTTTAGTTAATTCTATTAAAAATACAGAAAAGGAAATTCCAGTTCTAAAAGTAAATATAAAAATTTAATGGGCAAAGCTTCGTAATTTGCATGAACCTTGGGCAACAGTTAATGCTTTCCGTTACTCCTAAATGAACGCCACAAATAAGAATAGTATGACATATTTATGAGCAAAATATAAATTCAAAATATTTGATAGTTATGTAAATAATAAATTTTTAAGGCGTATTCAAATAATATAGTACAATTGGAATCAAACTAATAATAGGAATAATATATTTCTCAATTAAAAAAAATCATTTATCATCTGTTTATTTACAGACGAACACACACACATAAGTATATTTATACATAAATTTCTAGTAAAAATATAAAATTTAAATAAATTAAATAGTATTTGAGTTTTATTGATGAATGAGTCAATGAAAGAAAGTTTTTTTTCTCATCCTCTTTTTTGCTTTTTCGAGTATTATTTTGGATTAAAAAAGCAAATTACTCTTCTACTATACGGGGATAGTATGTTTTGACGTTGGTGGTCTACATAATTATTTATATTATAGATAAATCTCTATAATGTACTCAAGTCCTGTCATTTCTGTTTTACTCCCAGATTTAACACAAGAGCCACTGGAAGAAACTTTCCTTGCAACAGAATTTTCTGATTAAGAGTTAATGCCAAAGTAATTTGACATTTTAAGGAAATACATTAACTGCTCTAGAAATTTCTTTTAAGGAGACACTTATTGCAATCTACATGTGAACTCTCGTATCTTCACAATTAAAATAAACTCTGTTTTATTAATATAGCAAAAAATTTGAAGATTGATAAATATTTTTCTCGAAAAATTACAGTTTAAAAATGCTTTAACAAAAAAAAAAAATCTATTTTTTAAAAATTAGGTTAATTGTAAGCATTTTGTTTTCAATGCGTTATATTATTTTAGTGAAACTGTTTTCATCAATAATTTTATATCAGGTTTTAAACACGTGATGTAATTTTAGCTTATAGTATTTAGTATTTCTGTTTTAAAACATTGCATAAATTTGTATCTCAAATAAACATTTGGTTCCATAAAACAGAAATTTTATAACCATTATGCTCATATATTTTGGAATAAATGAGTTCATTTTTATTATATATTTTTTTTGTTTAAAAATCTAGTAAATTAAAACTCGAATTAGTTTATTATGTTAATGGCTAATTTTTACTCTAAGGCATCTAAATTTTGCTTACATAGTACTTCATTTTTTATGCAATATTTTAAAAAATAAAACACATAAATAATATTTAAATGAATTTTAGTTTTAAATACCACACCAGAACAAATGAAAGTTCAATGAGTTATTTAATTTGAAATTAAACTCAAATGTACTAAGAAACTGACGAAATTTCTAAAAATAACTTGTCCTTTCGTTCATTTGAACACGTGATTATATTTCTTCCACAGAGATAATTTGAACTTTTCCCTAAGAATCAGACGAAATTTCTAAAAATAACTTGTCTTTTCGTTCGTTTGAACACGTGATTGTATTTCTTCCACGGAAATAATTTGAAACTTTTCCCTAAGAAACTGACGAAATTTCTGAAAATAATTTGTCCTTTCGTTCATTTGAACACGTGATTATATTTCTTCTACAGAGATAATTTTAAACTTTTCCCTAAGAAATCGACGAAATTTCTAAAAATAACTTGTCTTTTCGTTCCTTTGAACACATGATTATATTTCTTCCATTATAATTCCCTTGCATTTAAATGTTGGTAGTGGATTATTCCCACTATTTTTCCTTTCATCCTCTATTCCTCCTTCTCCTGATGTTAAAATTTCATAAATAAGTGATGATTTGAGTTGTCTCAAAAATTGGGAATTACCACACAATTATTTTTCGCAAAATAAATATATCTTTACATTGCACATACATATCTGTTAAATATCTAAGTACGAAGTGTGTAATTCTGATGATTATTTTTTTTTATCATTTTTAAGTTATAAGAAATTGATATGCTGCTTTAGGGTTTCTGATTTCCCGGGTTTTTTCATTCCCGGGAATGTCCGGGAAATCCAAGAAATGTAATTGTCGTTCCCGGAATTCCCAAAAATACATCAAAATTTTAAAAAATTTAAAAACTAGTTTTTTTTAAATAAAATTAATAATCATTATATAAAATAAAGATTCATATAAATTACAAAATGCATGGAAAAAATGATACAGTTAAAGATTTTGTAAATTAAAAATCTCGGGAAAAAATTCACATTTGAAAAATAATTACTAAAATTAATGTTCCTTTACTGTGACTCACATGCGTTTGAAAATTAACCAATCAAAGCAGAAATAAATAATTCCTCTAATGTTGCTACTAAGAGATGAAAACTCATTTGCTGCTGAAGAGCCGATTATGTACGTTAAAAATATTAATTATTGTATTTAAGATATTTTATTTGTATAACCGATTTCTCGTTTATGAAATTGATGTATTATTATTACATAAATATAAATAAATATGAACATAAGAGTCTCACACGAAAGTTAAGTTCAGAAAAATAATAAATAAGAAAAATTGCGCAATTTCTTATAAACATATTCTCCCCCAAACAGTTCGTGGGTTCATTCCCTTCTTCAAATTGCTGATTCAATTAAATAGCTCATAATAAAGACAAATATCCTAAAAATCTTTTTTTAAAAAGATTAAATAAATAAGTATTAGTCAATTATCGTACTTAAGCTATTATAAACATAATACATACACTAGATCTTGGAACTTCGATCACATAGCGCTGGTTGGCAACGAAATGCGATTGCTTTAAAAACCCAATATTTATTGTTAACCAAGCTCAATACACCCACGGCTAGCTGTGGAAAAATTCTCCTCCCCCAAAGTTCTCATATTACACTCTTACCTCACAGTTGGGGTAACGAACATTCCTTCATCCGGAAGTTCGGGGTGAACGATTGCAAATTGCCACAGTAGGTTCAGTTAACGATGTCCGAGATTGAAATGTAAGGTCAAGTTAAAAATAGCTACCTCATAGATAATTCAAGCCCCGTGTGATTCCTGGGAAATCCCGGGAATGAAGTCTGATTCCCGGGAATAGAAAAAGCACAAAAATCTTATGATTTCCCGGGAACCCGGGATCCAGAGTTCCCGGGAAAGAAACCCTAGCTACTACACGCAAAGCACTAAAATATTTTATTGTTTTGAATTAATTTCATAATTAAAACTAAGCCTTGAAAATTCGAGCATGCGGAACTCTTTTTCAATTACAGAAAATAATCGAATGCCCTTCCTTTACTCCACTTTAATACCGCGATATACGAAACTGAATTTAATCTAAGATGATATATTGCGTCATTACAACAAAATAGGCTCCTGGAAACATACGATATTAAATCTAGTCACACCATATACGCGAAATCAAATATTTTATTTTAATAAGAGTTTTTATTTCTCTTAACGCTGTGTACTTTGTTTTTAATTATTTTCTCTGGGTTACAGTTTATAGACCTGAATTAATGGCTATCTCAAAAGAAAAATTGAAGCATTTTCCCCGTGCTCTGAAAGAGGGAAAAATCAAGTCTTACTAACGAAAAGATAATAAAATTTGATGAGAAAGAGGAAAAAAACCTGAAAAAAAATTCATTACTGCATCTAACATCGGTTAACAAATTGCTGTTCAAATCATATCTCAAAAAAGACTTAAAAAATCAGGAGACTTTCAAAGATTGATATATATATACGAGTAGGTAGAAAAGGGAAACAAAAAAATTTATAAAAAATAAAAATAAATCTGACAAGCTGTGCTTCAGCCCTTAGCAATTTTATGGCTTTTCATGAAGGCTGTGCGGATTGCCAATACGGAGGTCGATGGATCATAAAGTTTCAGCTTCACTTCGGTCTTACTTGATGAGATGAAACGAGGTTACCATATTTGGCTGGATATCATGGCTTTTTGCTTAGGCTATTATACATATCCTGTGTTATTATTATTATATTTAATCTACAAAGCATTCGTAAGTTTTATAAACGAATTACTTCTTATAAGAAATTTTAGAAATAATTTGTAGACATACCATCAAAAATAATTTATATGAAAAGATAAATTTAGCATATAATTAAATGAGTCCAAAAAATATAAACAAATATTTGCTTTGTTTGAGTAGTTGCCGGTAATTCATTTTGAGAAATAGACCGATCAATAAAGAAGCAAAAAGATTTATTTTATAATATCTTTGTCCAATATGATTTATTATACCTAAAATGTTAAATGTTGTACCCTTTCATAAAAAGACCAAGGATATAAGCTTTAGTTGAAGTTTCAATAAAAGATGAAAAGATATCACAAATATATGTTGCATCCAAATCCATTTATGTAAAAAAAAAGTTATATTATTATTATTTTTTATATAGTGCCAAAATATTTTTAGGTTCAAAAATATATATTTTTTTTCTTTTTTAGGAATGAAAGCTTTTTTTATTAATATAAAACGCAATACAGATTAAAAAACGAAACATTTGAACATCTTCTAAGGCTAGTAAAATGAATGTGAAAGGATTTATGACTGTATTTCTGATTTTTATAAAAAAATATATAAATGTTAAATTAAATAAATGTATTCTAAAAATTGTGCGCATATTTATTAGAGTGATCTCCATTTCTTGCATGTGCGAAACTACTAAATTAAATTCTTTATAAATTTACACAATATCTTCAATTTTGAGAAGGTACTATTTTGTTTATTGAGCAATATTTGCATATATAAAAAAGGAGCACGCTAATGAATGATTTTTTAAAAAAATATTTAAATTAAATTTTTATACATAGATGATTTGATATCAGTAGTGGCTCAGATAAAAAAAATTCTATTTAAATTGTGGTTTTGTAGTCACTAATGTAAAGCATTTGAAATGAAGTAATTTCTGCATTTTTGAAAATCAACATCTTACTTTTTTGCTATTTGTCTTCTTCGTGCAATTATTTTCTAAACTTGGTGAAATTATAAGAGATTTTGCAATACCAAAAATCTATATTATTAGCTCTCAAAGTTGAAATTTAAAAAAAATTGATCTCGAAGAAAAATTAAAGTGTTATCTGAAAAGGCTTCTTTCTTGTAGATAGTTTTAACACATTTCATAATAATTTTTCTGTAAGAAAACTTAGATCTTGGACTTTTCTCTTCATTTAAGAATTGTCTAATTTTTAAATCTGCTTTTTTTAAATATACTGTTTGAAAAAAGCCTTGACTCACCTATGTTGAAGAATACTTCTTTAAAATATATATGTGAAGTTTAAAAAATATATAAAATTGTATATAAAAATTGCACTGTTATTTACATATAACAGAAGTATGTAAGGCTTACACTTATTAAAACATTTAACAGAACAATATATATTTAGATAAGTTCATATTTGATAGTACAATACAAAACAACTAAAAAAAGTAAAGTTTTCTTACAGTATTTCATATGAGCCACATTTTCATTTATTTAAATAGGATCAAGATAAAATGAGATAGTCCTCAAGTAATATACAAGTAATTTAAAATGAATACATTTAATAAATTTTTTCAGTTATCTTTTCTTTTATATTGCGAAATTTTTATCTTGTGTAATTTTTCTCTCTTTGCCTTGTGAATGTCTATTGATTGTATTATTTGAATTTAATATTAAAATATTTGCATTCAAAAAGGTGACCATTTTTTACAATAAAAAATAGGACGAAAAATTTAAGATTGATTCTTCTATATGTTTAACAATTTTCTTTTTTGTTATTAAAGGAATAGTTCTTTTTCAATTTGTGATTTTTATTGAAGGACAAAATCCTTCAAAATAATACTAACTTCTATTGCTAAAATATGTTCATCCTCAATTTTTTTTATCGTTTTGTCGCAAATAGATGTCTGATTATGTACAAAACATATTAATATTTCCGATAATTCATAGTGTATCGGCACAGGAAGAATAACAGTTCGGTCTGGCATCTCTGAATGCAAGGATTAACAAATTAGTTTTAAAATATTAAAATGGAGGACAAGTAGGTCGACACTTTTCGAGGAAGGACAGAACCTATAAAATAAGGACTATTCTCCTTAAAGGAAGAAGATTGATCATCTTAATATTAATGTTTTTATCTAACATTTTTTAAAATAAATTTTTGAAGTTATTTCTTCAATTTGTAAATTAATTTAATTCATTTTATCACTTTATTATTACTATTATGGAAGAGTGATTGTTCGAATGAACATTACATAAGCGGTACTAGCTCAGAGTAAGTGTAAATCCACACACATTTGGATATTTTTTTTTTTTTTTTTTTTTTACCGACAGGAAATTTGGTCTGGACAATGTATCAAATTACGAAAGAGGAATCAGGATTTCGAGGATCCTTTATAACACTTTTACTGTCTAAACAAACCTACTACATTAGAGCGAACCCTCCCCCCCCCCCATTCTAGACATCTTAAAGTGTCCACTTACGTTAGTGGTGAATTGAATTCCTTAAGTCCATTCATCTGATTGGCGAAGACGTTAGGCTTACGGCAACCCCGTTGATGTTGAATTCTATCTGAGAGAGAACACTTTCATTTGTCAACAGCAAAGCACCTCCTGTTCTGTTGACAAGAAAGAGAAAATACACGACGCTTTCGAACAATTTCGCTTTTTGACCTGCGTGTCATTTTTTAAAACCGTTGTCATTTATTTTTTTTTATATCGGGGTTGCGAAGGAGAAACTACTTTCGAAATGTTAGTCCTACACAGGCAAAATTCTTAGTAAAGGGTGATAAAAGGGTTTTGTAGAACTTTTAGACGTCGTAGAAAAGAAAAAGCAAGGCGTATAAGAAATGCTGCCCCTCGATAGCAGTACAAAAATAAATATTTCCTTAAAGTTCTGAAGTTTGATGTAAGACATATACTAGTTTATATTATTTTGGAGAGCATTGGCGTTTTATTTGTTTTGTAAAAAAATGTATCAGTTCGGAAAAAAAAATATTCTACGCATTGCATATAATTCAAACTGTTAAAACTAGCTCATTCCAAACAACGAATATAAAAACTTCTAAACATAATAAAACGATTAAGTAATGAAAAGAACAAGTAAAATAAAATATAATTTAAAGGGATAAAAACCATTCTAATTTATAGAAACGAATTGAAAAGAAAACTATGTATCATATTTACAAAGTCTGCATTTTATTTATTTTCCTATACTTTTGGGCTGATTTGAGAAACACGTTTTCCGATTATACTATTGATTTTTAACCAGATCAAGTGCTACCGTATTTTTCAATAATTAAGACAAATAAAAAATTTACGGAATAATTTTTATAGAAAATAATTGAAGCTGTTTATTATGCAAAATTGTGGGCTTAACGATCCGAAAAAAACAGCATTTGAAATATTTAATGTTGAGTAAACAGTCTTTTTTAATACTGAAAAGTACTTTTATAGACATTTCATTTGAAAAAAGGGGCTTCTCTAGTATTATTAAATGGCACTAGAAAAATATCTGATTGCATTATAAAAAATTATAATTAAATTCTTTAAAAATTAAATTTGAATTCTTTATGCATTTTTACCACTTTGCTAACACAATAAAAATTAAGAGTAAACAATAAAAAAATGCATTCTGTTGAAGTAAATAAACTAAGATAATTAATACAGAATATCTGAAATTATTCACATATCTGGGAATCGCATACCAAGAACAAAAGTTGCATTTGACAAATAAAATTATCATTTTCTAAGTACTGTATAAATTCTGATTAAACTATAGTACAGACTGTATTGTAGCAATTTTCCTGCTAGTCAAGTTCGTATAATGCCGCCATAAGAGACAAGCGAATCAGTGTTGTTCCTTATCCACATTAATGCAATTGGCCAGAAACAGACAAAATCTCCCGACTTTTAAAGATAAGGGAAGTCCAATTGGTGTTCATAAACACTACCGCACGCATCTACTTTTTTGGAGGACCCAAATAAGAAACAACATGCATCGTTAAGCAACTAGAATTCAAACTAAAAAAAAGTCAAGGTATATAATAAACTAAATATATTCATTGTTAGCAAATTGGAGTATTTTTCCACTCCTTCCATTTTCGTTTTTATCCACGGTATAGTAACGAAGTCAAGAGAGGAATATAAAAGGTAAAAAGCCCTTCATAGTTTTTTAACAGTAGCCTTCTAAATCGACATTATTCATATCAGTTAATCAATTAACATATGTAAGATTTTATGACTCGAAAAACCATATTTATATAATCCATAATAAATGTGTCTCGAAATACATGTATAAAATGATCATATAATAAATATTTCACAAAAAAGGGATTTCGAATCAACTCCAGGTCAATACAACTTGTGGAGTCATAGGCTGTAGTAGCTTAATGGCTATGATCACGAACTCGTGAAAAGTGTATCATGAGTTCGATTCCAAAGTGCAATTGCAGACCCACCGTGTACACGGTGCACGGCAAATCTCTCGTGACTTAACATCCTCCCAATGACATAGTGTGGTAGTTTGGAGAAGGGAATGACCCACATCTCAGGTTTCATCCTCGTCTGTTAGCCGAAGTTCAAAATTACGAGATTTATTGCCAATAATTTCGGGAATTAAGGGTTTCAGCTTGATTTTTCTATATTTAAGCCTTCATTTTGCCACTGACTTTTTATGGCTTAAAGTGACGAGCGTTGCAGTGTTGGCGTTACTGTTATCATATTTTTATATCAACTAATTATACTTATACGAATGTTATAAAATATGTATTTATCTACACTGCCATAATTCAGATTTAAAAAAGAAGGGAGTATAAGAATTGAGCAATAATACAACACATTGAGCTGTTTTTCTTCTTTTTAAGATAATGTCCTTTAACTGCATTTCTTGTAGCACGTTTACCATCTTCCGAGTCATAAAATAATCCAGCACTCCTTTAATAGTATGAGTTTTATTCGTAAAAGTACTCGGATCTCTTTAAGAGAGAAGGATGATATTACTTTCTTGGAATAAAAGCCTTATTTTCCCGAGAGATAGCTTTCGTCCGATACTCAGTTGGATACGGAACACAGTAAATATGTTGTCTTTTAGCAATTCTAGCTTTCTTCATCACTTTCACGTTTTATGAGGAACGTTTTCAACCGAAAAATAATGCATTGATTTCATACCCAGTTTATTTTTTGAACTTTTTCTCACGAAGGGATGGAAGAAAAGAATAAATAAATAAATAAATAAAAATTAAAATAAAATAAGATTACTTCAACAATAAGGCGTTTTTTTTATTTGTTTCTTTGATGCACATCGAATAATTAAAAAAGGTGACTTTTTTTCTTTAAAAAGAAACTAGTTAATTAATATAGGTGTTAATGTTATTATTAATATTTAGGGAAGTAATTCAGAAATACCTCAATAAAGGAATGTGCTTCATACATTTATCTTAATAATCATTTATCCATAATAATAGCTAAGCAATTTATAGAAACTTATGTGAGTAGAAAAAATAACGGCCCATGTAAAAACAAGATATCAATCATTGGCATGGCTAAGTAATTTTAGCACGTTTTTCACATGTTGTATTGTACAATAATGCAACTACTTTTTACTAACAGAAAGTAGTACTGTATCACTCCTCTAAATGTACTATTATTGAGCTGAAAGAAATAATGACACAAATCTGTATCAGCACTATAAAAAAGCAAAAAAAAAATTTTTCTTTACAGAAGCTACAAAAGCCCGGACAAGGTGACTTAACTCCTTGTCTAGGCATAAAACTCACTTCTATGTATTTATTCTTTTAAGTTTAACAAGGAAAAGTATATACAATTAATAATAACTTAACTACTACATTACTTAAAGTTTATTTAGCTTAACTAATAAAGGCTTATTGAAATGCAAGTAGATTTGTTTTAAATAACTGTTTGCAAACCATAAATTTACTAGGTAAAATTTGAGAAAATTTTGTTATAAACTAGCGAAATTCAGTAAAATTTGTAGGAAAATTCGGGAAAACTATGGGAAAATTTAAGCATGATTCATCTCAGCTAGGGCACAAATGCTGAAATCCCGAGGTCAATTGGTTGCTTATTGGCTGAGAAAAAGGTACGACAAAATATAGAACGAAGACGAAGACGAAATTTGCGTCCTATTAGCGCTTTTGTTCCACTACGTAAAAAGGCGCTAAAAATATAAATTAATTTATTTTCTCTGAGGTATTCTTTGCAACTTTTACAACAAAAGAAGATTGTCATAATAAAATAGAAATTCCAATTTTTAAGAATTTTTTTTTATTATTATTTATAATATTTATGTTCTATTAAGTCTTGAGGTATTATCTATAGAAAAGTGCAGTTCGTTACAAACAAATATGTGAAGCACCTTTCGAGAAAAATAGATGTATAAAAATGATTATAAAATTGAAGTATATATTTTAACTAAGAAGAGTAGTTTTCTCTATGCTTATTATTAAACAGTTACTTACTAAGAAGTGTAGTAACTCAGAAATTAAGGTTTTATCACAAAATTCTAGTAAAAACATTTAATTTAGAAACTTTAAAGAATGCTATTTTTATTCAGAATTCAATTTAGGAATCCAGTTTCTATATATTACAAATAATTAGGGATTGCATTATCCAAGTTCCGGGATCCCGAGGTTGGTACCGGGATTAGGATTGAGCTATTTATTAAAAATATTTACATATTGGCATAGTTGAAATTAAATAATAAAATTGAAAATATAATAAAATAAAAATTGATTTACTGTTATTTTAATGAAACAAAAAAAATAATTTATCATAAAAACAAATAAAAATAGTACATAATGAAATTTTTAAAAAAAAAGCATTTCTTCATTTCATGGGTTTTTGTAAATAAGCTTATAAAAACACAGCTCCTCCAGCGTTTCATCATTGAAACGGCTTCTTATTTTTGTTACACATTGTCCTGCTGAAGAAAATGCACGTTCGGATTCTTTACTAGTAGGTATTATCGTCATTAAACAGGAATATGTTCTTTTCAAGTAGACACCACGTCTTCCTCCATTTTCAAAAAATAAGATATTTCTCTTTGAACATTTGATGACAGTGTCTCAAATCTAATAGACTGCATTGGTGCATCTTTGATAACTTTATTTAGTTCTTCTGCTACACTTAATGGTTTTCGTGTTTAAATTGATCCATTTATTGAATCAGAATGTGAATCAATTTCAAGTGTTACCTCGTTTGAAATTGAAGATCCAGTTGCATGAGCTGTTAGTAATTCAATGAAATTTCAAGGGTCTCAAGTCTTCCAAGCAGGTCCGCTATGAGTTAACGGCGTTTAATTGAAGAAGAAACTGACAAAATCTATTCTTGAGATGTGTTGCTTATATTATTGTGTAAACATTGCAGTGAGCCACTTAGATCTGTACGACATTCTCCCATATGAGAAATGAGAGTTTTGCATATATTTTGTATTACTATAGCACACTTATAATTGCATAAAACAATTATGCATACATATTTCATAAACATAATATATTTTTGTAGAATTAAATTCTTAGAAAATTTTTATGAGAACATTTTTTAAAAAAATAATTTAGACAAAATTATAAATCCCAGGATTTTGGGATTGGAAAAAAACTGGGATCCCGGGCTTAACACCCTACAAGATATCTTCCAAAAATTCTAATTATCTCTATCCAAGTTAGCTGACTCCGAACATCCTGAGTATGGGAGAATTGTCCATTTTCTGCCCCTTCGAGATGGGAAGAATGTTACAGAAGAAAATAAGCGAAAACACATATCAAATTCCACGGTTTAACAACCCCCCCCCCCTCGAACCCTTCAAGGTTCAACACGTAAGAAAACTGACATTAAACGTATACAGTACAAAAAAAGGAAATAAGATACATTAAATGTAATACCAGATTCACAATACCTTGAAAAAAAATTTCAAAACATAATTCAGACAAAAATTAAATCCTGGGATTAGTTATTTTAATCCCGGGTTTTGAAGAAGCCACCGGAATCCCGGGGTTGTAAACCCTACGAATAATATTGATATTCTTATCCTCTGTGTATATAATAAGACAAGATTTGTTTTTTTTACATGTATAGGTAAATTTTAACAAAAATCATTATTTATTTTTAACGGATGCAGTTTTTAACAACCATACAGAGAAAAAATTACCATCTAATGAATAAACAGAAATGTATAAGTAACAATCATAAATTTTGAACATAACTAATTAAATCAGAATTATTAATAATTTTTATAATTATTTCAGTTAAAAAGTAAGTATTTGAGTGTACTTTAACCTCAACATTTTTAATCCACATGCAATGGCCCACACAAGGGGGTGTCCAGGGGGTTCCGGACACCCTCCAAAACCCTTGAGTTTTTTTTTTTCGATTGATGATTATATGTATATATTTTACATAAAATTTAATTGAGTACTTGTAATTAACAATTTTTTTAAAGATTAATGCTAATTATTAATTCAATAATTTATTTTTTACGGTTTTTTGTTAACAAAATCAGAAGAATCAATTGGTGTCGTCTTGAGGTATGATACTAGTGGGGGGGGGGACTTTCGACCATGACTACCCCCTTGAAAAATGTTTGTGCGCACTAATGTTCACATGTAATACTGCACACAAACATCGTTATCGTAAATAAGTCCTAGCCTATGTAAATCACATTTTAGCTGAGTTTTTAGATATCACTCTGTCTCTGATATTTTAAATTTAAAGGTTTATATCTTTCTTTCATCTTGAGATAAATAGTAAGCCATATATTATTTTTATGTAACGTATTTCTTATTTTTTTAAAAATACATTTTTTAACTGATATCTTGAATTATGAGTAGTGTAAAATTGCAAAGACTAATAATACAATAGATGTTGATATACCTTATGCGTTGGAAAACCTAAATTCGTTAGCGTTATAATTTGCTAAATAATTATTATTACGAAAGGAATTAAGATTTCTTATAAAATAAACTAATAAAAAAATTAAGTTAAATAATGAAACCAAAATTAATTCAAATTCGTATCAATGCCTTTCGTATCTGACGAGGAAAATAATGAATACATTTTTAATGGAATTATACTTCAATTATTTTGTGTGATTAATTACTTCAGTGAGAACTGTCGTACATACAACGACCAAATCATGCGTAATATTATGCTGTTAAAAATTACCACTTTTCTGAACCACACACACATATACAGGGTGTTGCTGAATTTGACCAACAAATTCAGAGGGTTGATAGTACGCAGGATGGGGACGACAAATCAACATAGGATATGGGGTCGCAATCCCCGTTCTGTCGGTGAAAATCGCAATGATAGTAGCCATCGAGAGGACAATGAGCCAGACGAGGGGTTGTCCAAAAGAATTGTTGTTCTTTTTGTAAAATAAATTCTGTAGACCTTTCTGGACAGCACAATTTGTTGAGGACAAATAAATAAGACGATTATGAATACTGCACACAGCATAAGTTCAGATCATCGCTCACGTAGCATAGATCGAGGTGAGGTCTCCGTAGATCAAGTACGTTGGAGGAAGCGGGAAAAAACGCGTGGGAGCATCACACAGATATCCTTACGCCAGAAAAAATAGTTCACCCGCTTCAACCCAACCCGAATGTTGTGAATTAAAGTGCATTAATAGGCTTAAAGAAACCTGTAGATATGCAAATTTCACACTCATCTGGGGTGAATAAAAGCAAAAGTTTCGGTCACTTCGCACCAGAATATCTGGTCCATGCACAATGGTGCACCAGCAAATTTTTTTTATTCGGTATGTAATCTCCTCCATGCTGCATATACCAAGGGATGGATTGGACTTGGCGGACCTATTGATTGGTCTCCACTATCTCCGTACTTTAATCTGTAGGATTTTTTCTTCAGAAATCGCTTGTGTATGGAACGCCAGTAGGACTATTACAATGGAGGACCTCACAGCCCGGATCGTTGTCACTTCAGTTGACATCGCCAGTACACCGAAGTGTATGAACGCGTCCGACAATCCTTCGTCGGGGTGGGTGTCGGCTGTGCTATGGCCTACACGGCCGCAACTTCGAACGATTTCTGTGACAATCGTTTTTCATTGCATTTCTGATGCCGAGACGTAAACATGCTTTACGTCTAACAAATGTATTTCTTACTGCCTATCCTTTTCATTCCACTTCGCATCACACCTTTCATAACTGTGTTTGTGAATTACTCCGAATAAACATGGTTACCGACGACATGTTCTATGATAATTTGATACTATCCCATACTAGATACTATCACTCCTCTGAATTTGTGAATCGGATTCGGTAACACATTGTATGTATCAGATGACCCAAAAGTCAGTTAACATTTGAAAATTCAATAATTCACAGAATAATGTCGGTTGAGAACCATTGACGTAGCTAATCCCGTTTCAATGATAAGGGGTCCCAAGTTACATAGGTCCAAATATATGTGAGCGAAAAATCAAAAAATGCTATCAATTACCCTAATAAACATAATTCTTGTTTCCAGGAAAAGGCACATAAATAATTTTGTTACAGGGCCCACTTAAGACTACCTACGCTAGTGCTAGAGTAGTAAAAATTGACACACATGCTTGAAATGACATGGCAATTTATTGACAGTGAAAAGTTTAAAAACTGGCCAACAGATGGCGCTTTATATAACAAAAGCAAAACGTAGCATAATAATTGATTTTTAGCAATAAACGATGCTCTATATAACATATGTTCAACAATTCGGCTGTCATTCTTCAATAGTAGGTAGTAGAGTGGTAGAGAGCATTGTTCAGTATATCTGTAGGTTTGTTAAGAAATTGCTGTCGGAAGTCGTTTCTTATTATTCCTAATGAGGTCAAATGATCACGGTAGACTTGCGACTTCATGTTACCCTACAAAACAATAATCACATGGGGCACACTGAAAGGCTAAGCATGATGGTAGTGACAGCTCAGTACACGATCATCACCAATAGATGTGTGCAAAAACTTTTAATAGATCCCACTTTTCAAATGGATAGAGGATCAAAAGCTGAAGTAACAGATTCTTCATTCGTATAGTACAACTCTACTAAAAGTGCCTTTTTCCGGTAAAGTTAACCTGTCGCATTGCTGGTGTATCTATTTCCTCTCTGACGATAGCTCATTTTATATACGATTTGCATGCGGCGTCTAATTGACGTTTTATTTTTTAGTTGTTAGCCAAGTGTGTCAATTTTTACCTCTCTACTTACATTTTTCCGTGAATTATTGAATTTTCAAATGTTAATGGACACTTCAGTCACCTGGCATATACTCATAAACAGTCGCATATCAATTAGAAACTGAAATTGAAATATCGTACATTTTTTTTTAAGTTTCAGTGTTCAATAAACCAAAAAAAAAAGACCTTTAAACGCATTTAAAACAGTTTGAGTTGTTTTATTTGTCAAGATCAATGAAGAAATTTAAAAGAAAAAAGGAAATACTAAGAGGCAATGGCGCTTTACAAAGTACGTTAACATATACCTGTTGGAAAGAAAGAAGGTATATTTTTCAAAACTTTCTTTACGACATAGATCTTCAAAAGTAGTGCCTGATAATTGCATTATATTTAATCATCCTAATAAATCCCGAAATTCAAAACACATTAATATTCATAAAAATACTCATTTTAATTATTTAGATTATGTAAAACAGCAATATGTTGAAGTATTATTGAGCTAAGAAATTACTAACCAAATCCTTTTTCATAGTACTTATATTGATTAAAACCACTTCTGATTTAAAATTCATTTTATTGCAAGTTAGAAAATATGGAATAGGATAAATTATGAAACTCATATATATTTACACTTCGTTCCTTCTGTGAATATTAAGCATTTTTAAATTTGTATTGCATAAAAGTAATTTGGAAAATACAATAAAGTGTTAAATTTTTGCCCGATTTTGTATTTTGCAATATAGATTGAAAATTACCCATCGAATGAAAGAAAGATGTATTCAAAATTTTGAAGACAGACATATGATTTTATAAAGTTCCTGCTTCATTGATAATTATTTTATAAAAACATGTTATACAGACTGTTTTGTGAATAACAATAATAACTCTTAATCCATATCAGTTCTTTATTCAGCTTAACTTTTTGAAAATTAGTTTATGAATAAAACTGAAAAACAAATGTCTTTTGATCAAAAGAACCCTAATTGATGAACAATCCAATTTACAAT
Organism: Trichonephila clavata; assembly: GCA_019973975.1. NCBI lineage: Eukaryota > Metazoa > Arthropoda > Arachnida > Araneae > Nephilidae > Trichonephila > Trichonephila clavata. The sequence continues at coordinate 68,379 of BMAO01021801.1, forward strand.
ACACCGTGACAGCAAGATTTCTTTCTTTCTTTCTTTCTTTATTGAATGAAGTAGGGCTTGATACTTCTCCCCTCTGTATATAAGATGCGCTTAGGAAGGATTCCAGTAATTGACTAAGATAAAACAAAGGAAGAAACAGACGGGCTATTGCTGTTCCGTAACACCACATGGCACCCACAACTGTCTCTCCTTTTGCTAAGATGCTGTCCAATTATTTCCATTCCCTTTCGTATTCATTAATCAGGGATGCGTTGTTTTTCTCGGGTATGGAATAAATAATTTATTTTCCTTTTACAAAAAACTGCTTTGAAGATTGCAGTTTAAACTTAATGTAAGATAGTATGGAATGAGAAGGAATTTCAATTGATTTGTTATTGCAGAAATTACTTTTCTTGGGGTATTTTATTCTTCAAAAAAATTAATTGAATAGAAAAAAGTCAACATCTTGTATGCATGCTTACTTGAATTTTAAGAGCAGCTTGTAACATTTATTATTATTATTATTTTATTCAGTTTAGGTTTTTCCACTAACTCTCCCTTCCCCCTTTTTACTTTTACCCTGTAATATTTTAGAAATCTTTCATTTTTTGATAACAAAACATTGTGCAAGAAATTTATTTACCGCTGCGCATTTTTTTTATTTAATTTACATTTACTGACAATACAAAAAAAATTTTCTGGTATAAACTGTAAGCAAATGTAAGGAAGGTATATTTAGTATGATTTCCATAGGAATAAAAACCTTTAACACTGAAAAAAATAACCATTTTAATACTGAAATTTTAAATATTTCGCTCACCTTCTGTACATTCTGGTCTGGAACAATACATCTGCCTAGTTGCGTAATGTTTTGCAAATAGTAAGCGGTAATTTACATTAAATAAGCTACATTTACATGTTAAAACATGAATAGTGTATTTGAAGGCGTTTAGTGCTTGCTTTTAATAGGCATGTTTCATCTGTGTGTTGGTCTTTAACATTTTTTTTTCTACTGAAGATCTTTAATACAATTCACACAATACCAAAGCAGTGAATACTAAAATAAATGAAATGTGATTGAGAGTTCCAATCTCAGTAACTCTATTAATGTAGCGTTAAAAGAGCTGCGTACTTGTGAAAAAGAAAAACTAATCTTACATCTTTTCAATCAATGCAACTCAGCTTTTTTTTATGAAGTTTGATGAGTTAAAAAAAATACTTACATCTTATATAACAATTGATAACTGGTGAATATATCCTCAAATAAAAGACATACACATATTTTTACCAACTTTTAAGTCTGAATATTTTGACAGAAAGGCCTGATTGTATCAGTTAAATATTATTATTGACATAACAAAAGAATAATGTAGAATGCAAACTAGATTCCATCTCTGATAAAAATTCTAAACTTTTAAATCTGCTTAAAATTTAAGAGTTTTGGAATAACTACAACTTATTTATTTGTATATTATATGTATTGCATGTTTTGTCGAAGATATTTATTTTCTTGTGTTTGTTGAAAAGAAACTGTATTGTATCTAGTATTGAATTGATTATATTGCAATAGCCCAACAAGAGCTCCGGAATACATTTTAAAAATAGTAGGAATGAATTAACTCTAATTATGAATACATTTATAATACAAGGGGCTTGCTAAATAGATTAAAGTTTATACATTTTGTGCACTGGTGTATCAAATTTTCCAAGAACGCTCTTTTTTGAGGCTACTTAACATGTCGCGATTTGTTTGTGTAAGGGGCCCCAAGTTATTGATACAGCTGATACGGCGGTAGCTACGCCCCTGATTTTGTTCCTGATCACAAGTTTATTAATTGTTAAGATCCTTCTTACAGATGCTTTTAGTTTCCACGCACTATATTTTGTATTGTAATTAGGTTTCCAGCTTAAAGTTTCAATTCTAAAATCGATGGTATATATATATATATATATATATATACAGCGTTTAAATTTATTTTTTTTTGTTAGAAAAAAAGTTATTTCAACGTTTTTATCTTTCAGGAAATATAATATATGCATTGGAATAAATCAACATTTTACTATAAATGAATACTTGAGTGAAAAGTAAAATATAAGCTATAAATTACTTATTCTTTGCAGCAAGGCAGCATTACGTATTTTCGTTCTTTCCTTCCTCTTCTGTCCCTTCTCAAGGTTCTCGCTTTTTCAGCTTAATTTCTATCACTTCATTATTCAATGGTACGCTTAGCGCTATTGACGGAGCAAAGCACTTGAATTGAATTTTTAACTTCTTTCGCTTCCGAAGCTTTATTTTCCTTTTCTTTTTTATTAGTTGAGAACTTTCAATAGAGTAATAAAAGAATTGAATAAAAAAGAAAACATCAAATAGATTTTGCATATAATTACCGTTTTCGTCAATGGATATCTTGGAAAGTTTCACGGTTGAAATATTTCTTCCAAAAGTGGTGGTCAAATCATGCATAATGCATTTTCCTTTCTACATTCTAAAGCGATAACAGAATGTAATTATTTTAAATAGAGGAGACTTCCATGAAACGGGAGCTTAAAATAGTCTTACTGAAGCTGAATTGACTTCCTTTGTAAATATATTTTTTTGTTTTCAAAAGTATGCAATCTTTCAGAAAGGAAAAATTCATAAATATACTTATAATTTTCATTCAAAATTTTATCCGCATATATAAATTTTAATGACTAAGATTTTAATGATTTTTCAATATATTTGAAGTTATTCTGTGTATATCATAAGGCAGTGTTTCTGAAACTGTGGGGTGCGCCCCCCTTGGGGGGCGTGACAACTCTGTGAGGGGGGTGCGAGCATATTGTAAAGTCAAAAACAAAATATTGTTTTAAATAATTATTAATTTACTGAAAGTAAACAAACAAAATACATGCTGACGTAATAAAAAATAAAATACACATTAACACTGAAATAACACTAAAATTTTTCAGTGCTACACAATGTATTTTATAATTAATTTAACAATACTAATTTAAGAACAAGTTTAACAATTACCAGTGATCCCATGGGATTGTCATGTATAAAATTATATCCAAAAATAAATATTTATCTTTATAATTTGTACGGTTTATAATTAATTAATTAACTACCAATTAAAAGTTACTTGATTCGCTTCCCAATGCCAACCGTTTTCTAAGTAGGCGCGGGTATGTGATGTATTGGGGGTTTGGGAGAAGGAATGAGGAATAAAAAAAATTCTGAAGAAAGTAAATAAATAATAATATATGTAAGTAATATATGTAAATAAGTTTATATGTATGTCCAATTGTTGTTTCATTACATAGTTTAACATTTAAATGTGTTAGAATAAAATTTCTCTTCTTGTATTTTGGGAGTTTAAAGAACTAGAAACGGAAAATTAAGATTAAATGGGAGATTAGATTCTTCGGTTAGAAATAAATTATACATATATATATATATATATATATATGTGTGTGTGTGTGTGTGTGTGCGGGAGTGTGTAATAATCCCAGTAATATAATCCTTTTAAAATTCTTTTAACTACCTATGGTCCATCTGTTCAGGACCCACGTTTGATTAATAATCTTTCTAGCCACCTGACGAGAGTATTTTGAACAACACCTACCCACCCATTTAGATCATGTGATTTGAGCCGGCTATAAAAACTGAGATTCCTGGAGACCGCGCTCTCTTCTTTTCTGTATTTGTCGCCCTTCAACATGTAGCCGGCTGCAGCTTGTTTTATGTTTGTGCGTTGTGTATTTTTGTTGTCCTTGTCATGCTTTATGTTTAACATGCTTACATGTTTCAAGACGTGGAATAAAACAGATTTAAATAATCCAGGACTGCCTCATCAATCCCATCCAAAGAAAACATCAGTAGTAATAAATAATGATCTAATTAAGGAATCCTTCGCACTCGTCAAATAGTGATACTCAAAATTATTTCATATATATACAGGGTGTTTCATAAATGATGGGAGTAACTTTAAGGGGTGATAGTACACATCAAGACGAGTAATAGTAAATAGGAAACCAAGTGTCCCAAACGTCTTCCGAAGGAGAAAGGCGCCATCAAAGTTTAGGGTCCTAAATTTCAAATGATGATAAAAAACGGAAAAATGGATCGATTCTTTTGCGGTTTTCACTTAATTCATTCTTTAAATTAGTATTTAATTTAAAAAAAAGTTTTAAAGACAAAGTTAAAAAAATGCCGTTAGAGGGCGCTCAAGACTTTGGAGTACCGAACAGCTACCTTTTACCAGTATTTTTTTATTTTGTTAAATGTTTACAAAAGCTTAGATTTTAACTTGAACTTTGAGCGCAAAATTGAAACCATCGGGAGCGGTTAAGTGGCGCAAATGTAACCGCGTTCAGGGGGAAAAATTGAAATGCTCGTATGTAATGATCAAAATAAAAAACGGTAAAGCAAACTTTAAGAGGCGATAGTACAACATAAAAACAATCAACTTTGATTTGAAAATGCATGATTTGAATTCAAACGCAAACGTGTTAGAGCATCTTCAAATTTTATCCATGCAAGTGTTATAGCTGCAAGTTTCTGGAAGAAGAACATGAAATTGTGATATGGGGAAGAAGAAGAATGCATATGCAAATTGTTATTAAGATAAAAGCCACTGACCCAAGTGTGCAAGTGTAAATCACGGTACAAACGTAACGAAAGATGTTGCCCTTCACTAATCAAGAAAAGGCTGATATGCACTTCATCTACGGAACTGCAAATGGGAATAATGCAGAGGCGCGACGATTGTACGGAAAAAAGTTTCCCAACAGGCGGTTGCCCAATGATAAAACATTTGTGCGCTTGCACAGACAGTTGTGTGAGACAGGATCCTTTTTTGGTGCACGTTCAAATGCAGGCGGTGCGAAGTCTAACAGAACGGTAGCCGTGGAAGAAAAATTCTGGATATATGATGGCTGATCATCCAAATACAAGCACGCGAGTAGTGGCTAGTCAAACTGAAGTATCACCCTCCACGACATGGCGAGTACTAAAGGAGGAAAGTATGCATCCTTTTCATGTCCAACGAGTCCAGGAACTGACTAAAAGGGATTTTCCTCGTCGAATGGATTTTGCTCGCTGGTATCTGCAGAAGAACACCCTAAATCCCGATTTTGGTGCAACTGTGCTTTTTACAGATGAATGTACATTTACACGTGACGGTACATTTAACACCCACAATTCCCACCAATGGGCAGTTGTAATTCCACATGCGTCTTCTACACATGCATATCAGTGACGATTTTCCATAAATGTTTGGGCAGGAATAATTGGTGACCATCTACTTGGACCTTATCTTCTGCCAGAACGCCTGGATGGAAAAAAATATCTTACCTTTCTGCAACAGGTGCTGCCGGAAATGATGACAGATGTTCCCCCTCGTATCCGGCGAGTAATGTGGTTTCAGCAGGATGGAGCACCAGCTCATTTTGCGCCAGATGTGCGAAATTATCTAAACGCAACCTTTCCAAATCAATGGATTGGGCGAGTTGGTCCTGTCCCTTGGCCAGCGCGATTGCCCGATCTTTCATGCCTGGATTTCTTTTTGTGGGGACACCTGAAGAGTCTTATGTATGAGACTCCTATCGAATCTGCAGAAGAACTCGTCGCCAGACTTTCGGCAGCTGCAGGAGAGGTGCGCGATACTCCTGGCGTGTTTCAGAGGGTTCGTGAATCCCTTCTTCGCCATTGTACCGCATGCATCTCCTCTAATGGTCAGTGTTTCGAACAGCTATTGTAATAATTTCTAATTAAACTTTTTTTTATAACGTAAATGTTCTTTGTTTCCTTTTTTGTCTCTTAAAACGAAATCTGTTTCAGCGCCCTCTATCACCTTCGGGTTAAAATTACGAGTATGATTTCTTTGATGAATGTTGCTTGTTTTGGTGTTGTACTATCGCCTCTTAAAGTTTGCTTTATCGTTTTTTATTTTGATCATTACATACGAGCATTTCAATCCCCCCCCCCAGAACGCGGTTAAATTTGCGCCACTTAACCGCTCCCAATGATTTCAATTTTGCACTCTAAATTCAAGTTAAAATCTAAGCTTTTGTAAACATTTAAAAAAAATAAAAAAAATACTGTTAAACAGCAGTTGTTCGGTACTCCAAAGTCTAGAGCGCCCTCTAACGGCATTTTTTTAACTTTGTCTTTAAAACTTTTTTAAAGAAAATACTAAATTAAAGAATGATTTTAGTGAAAACCGCAAATGAATCGATCCATTTTCCCCTTTTTTTATCATCATTTGAAATTTAGGACCCTGAACTTTGATGGCGCCTTTCTCCTTCGGAAGACGTTTGGGACACTTGGTTTCCTATTTACTATTACTCGTCTTGATGTGTACTATCACCCCTTAAAGTTACTCCCATCATTTATGAAACACCCTGTATATGTATTTATATATATATATTTATATATATTACAGAAAAAAACATGCTTCATAAAAATAAAGTAGATATATAGGGGGATATATTTATAGGAATCAGTGGCGTGCATATCATTTTTTCAAGGAGGGAGAAGGTCAAATGGCCACAATTCTCGTATCATGCTCCAATACGCGACCAAGCGTATTATATTGATTTTGTTGATCGTCAGGAACAAAAACAGTGGGAAATAAACTATTGAATAAAAAATTTGCATCAATTAATAAAATAAATTATTTTTTTACACTAAAGTGTTATATACTACATACATAGGATTATAATCAATCGAAAAAAATTAAGGGTGAAGAGAGGAAGGGTCCGGACACATGCATCCGCCCCCGTCTTGTATGCGCTACTGATAGGACATGGAATATATTTTTATAATAACATTTTTAACGATCCTTTCTGTTTAAAATAAGACTAATTCATAGCTGTGATGTGAAGTAATGAGTAATGACTTGATGTATAAAACGAGCAATTTATTTTATTATTGCAAAATAGCAAGTTCATGACAAAAAAGAAAACTGTTGCAAAACTAAATATTTTTTGGAAGATTTTTCTGCGTAAATAAATAAAAACTTTCGAAGTTTAAATACATATATATTTTTCTCCATTTGTAGCAATTTTTTTCCAGTCTAAGAAGAAGAACGCATTGTAAGAGACAACCTCGTTGATAGCATAGAAACAAAACTTCTCTTGTTGACACCTCACAAGAAATACGCGCTCCTCCTTGAACATATCTTCTCCCTCCTTTTTTTTTACTTTTTTTCATAGGATATTAAAGCAACGTCAAAAAGACTCTTCACTTATTTAAAAACCGGTTTGAATCTGTCAAGGAATAGCACCTACAAAGAGATAGCGCATTCCTTATTTCCTCGAGGGTTCCAAAACCTTTGTACCTTCGTCATCCAGTCGTTTCTCTGTGGGACTGTAAATCATTTTCCTTCCTTGACAGTTGAATGATTAAATGTTTCGGTTGCTCCTCTGCTATTGGAATCGTGCCATTTTCTGCGAAGTCTAGAAAGAATATGCATTTCTACATGGTTAAATCGAAATTTTCATCAGAAAATCATTAATCTTCACTTATAAATCGTATTGATGCGATTTGCCCTTCAGATTTTTATTCGATTACAAGTTGTGAATCCTATTAAATTGTTTTGCTTAAAGCTGAGATGAAAGGGTTTTGCATTTTCTTATTTTATTTTATTTACGTTTTAGAATAATGTAACACTGGCGAATGCTATTTTTATCAGCAAATAAAATATCCCTATTAGAAAAACGAGGGCACTTAAATTAATGGAAATATTTGTTTTCAAATAAAGTACTTCAAAATGAATTATCTTAAATTTATTCTGAAGATAAACTTTCAAAACTGGTTTAATAATAAAAAACTGACTCAAGTACTTTTATTAATGAAAAGCAACAATTTTTTCAAAAATGCTTGACTGCAATCTTGGAGAGTTTTAAATATTTTAGAGAGGTGTTGCTAATTTAAAAGTAATTAGAACTCTTTCACTTGTTTTCGTTAAACAAACTCATATTCTAAAGTCTTCTTCAATTTGAATTTATCTTAAGTTTTAATTGTATTGTGATTGTTAGAAGAAAAATACATATTGTGAAAAAAAAATTAAAAATAAACAAGAAATATTAATTATAATTTTATTTTTTTATTTTTGTATAATTTAAGAGTTAGAAAGCAAATTCAGCCTCCAATTATTTCTTACTAACAGATTTTCTTTCCTTTTTTGTTTGTTTCATTGATTTTCTTTAAAATTCGTAGTGAATCAATGTAAAGCTCGAGAGTAATATGCCAATTATAAATAAATGTAAATGTTTCTGTTGTTAAAGGCACCATTTGACAGTGTCAATCAATAAATTAAAGGGTTAAATTAATAAATTTAATTAAACAGAAGATGAGTGTGAGCTTTAAGTGGAATAAAAAGGTATGCTATTACAAAAACATGATATTATTGAAATTATTCTGATCGAATACTAAAACTAAGATTTGTTAGACTAGATGCAAAATTCTATTCTTATTCTTTTTACCTAGATATGAAACCAATATAATATTGACTAGGATAATTATTATTACGGTTTATTTACTTCTAAATTCCATATGATGTTGCTGTTTGTTACTTCATAATTAATCTGTTTATTGCCTTATCATATATTGCTCAAAAACTAGAACATTATAACCCATAAATAAACAGAAATTTCGAATTTCTGTTTATTTTATTACGTTTTATTTAAATATTTATGTATTTTATTTTTAACTTTTCTTTAAAAAAATATTTTTGCAAACTTGCTTTTTTTTCTATTCTATTTAGGAAATATTTCATTTTTAATTTTGTTATTTCGATATGTTATAAGATATTAATTAACTGAATCCCTAAAACTTTTAGAAGTAAAAAAAAAATATGCAATATGTTTGAGACAAATATAATTCATACTTACAACAAAGGAAAATCAAATTGTAGCATTGCACGTACTCCTTAGTATCTGATCATTCGAAAGAAATTTTATTTAGAATCAATTCACTCTTGAGAAAACACATATGTGAAGAATAGAACCTTTAGATCTCTTCTGTTATTTTCACCAAATGTTTGCTCACAGTTTGAAGTAATAAAATGTCTGCCACAAGGCACAGTCATATGGCTTCTGGAAAGCCCAAAATGAAAACGTATCAGTGGTCTAGCAGAAAATGGAATCCTTGCGAAAGAAAAAAAAAATTCAAAAATAAGGAATACCCAAAAGCCTGTGAAACACGTCCGTAGGAAATAAGTTAGAAATAAGTTTTCAGTCCACACTATTTTTCTCGGATGATTGTTTTGTCAAAACCTTTATTCAACTGCCCAGTCCAGATTCGCATGGAAAAGTCATTTTTTGTGACGTTTCTTCTGTTTACTGGATTTAGGAGGGGGGGGCGAGGAGGAGTGGATTCCTTTTTTTAGTATTTCAAGGATTGAAAATCGATTTTATTTCGAAATATAGCAATGATGACTTTTTTCAACTATTTTTGAAGAATAACTTTCTGAGCATCATCTTCTGCAACATTTTCAGTTTGTGTAAGGGATAAAAAAATTTAATGTTTCTTTCTTTCTCCAAGTAGTTTATGTGTAGTTTAACATTTGTGCTTAAATTGAAGATCTAACCAAGGGACCATATATATGAAACCATTTATACCATCCTATTTCTTCAGAGCATTTTAATGTACTTTTCTATTCTGGTATCAAATAAATTACTTTTAGGATATTAGATTGAAAATAGACCTTTGCCCCTTCAGAGCTTATTCTTAAACTTAGAAAACGAAACTATATATATATATATAGAATTCCTTGAAACGAAAAGAAATTTATATATATTGAATTTATTAAACTTCCTTTTGTCTGTACGTTCTTCACATCAAAACTGCCTTTAATGTATTACTAATCCTAATTTTAACTAACTAGCAAGACATATATCTTTCATTATAACTATCATAAAATCATTAAATCGATTTACATTTTCTGAAATAACTGCATGCAGTGTTTATATTTCACAGATGACGAACAAATTACATTGTAACATTAAGTAAACTCGCATGTGTTTTTAATGTAATTTGACGATTTACAATTCTTCATTTTGATACATTGCGAATAACCATCAAAATTTATTTTCAGTAATAATAATTTATTTCACTTTAATGAAAAACTTTTCGAATTGATTCACTTGATATATTCTTAAAAATCTCCAACTTAGTTTTCCTGGTGTACTTTTTTCAGTGATACTGTTTTTTCTCTCATTATTTGAGGGAACCTACCTTTTAGTGTTTTATGGAAACTGCAAAACTTAGAAAGTCTCAGATCTGAATTTCTTAGCAACTAAACTTTTATTAAATTAAATTAAATGTTTCAGTTTATTTTATTGTGATGCTGTTTAATTTCAATTAACGGGTGAGGTACGATTAGACTAAATATTTTTAATTTGATGATGTTTACGCATTTTTTTTTTGCTTGTAATCTACTTATTTGTAAATGACGGGTATTTTTTATATAACAGACTACTGACAGTAATTACAAACAGTAAACCGTTTAAAGTTATCTTTAGGAATTTAAAAATGCATGACGAGATTTTAAAATGCCTGCAATATTACTTCCTATACCTAAGTTTTCTACAATAATTGACTTGCACATAAGAAATATCATTAATAAATTACACATGGATTTTTTGGTAGTATGATTGAAATTCAAAAAGTATAACTTTGTTGAAATATTTTATTTTAAAAAAAACATTAAATATGTATTAAATCTAAATTATTATTTTCAAAGTTAATTAATAGTTTGATTTAAATGTACACACGAACTTTTGTTTTAAAAACAACTTCTTGCTATAGTTCGAAAAATATAAAAAACTTGGCACAATAGAAGGAAAAGACCTTGCTAATTGTTTGCAATGAAAAAACATGTATTGATTTGTTTGTTTTGAAATAAATCATTTTAAATCTTTTACATGGTATTCAGATGTGAATTTTACAACCACCATGAACGTTATTTTATCTCAGAAATCCAAGTTTCGTGAGAAAATTAAGAGATATATAACTAATAATTTAAGCTAGGAAAATAAATTATTATTTTCCCCCGGTATCCCGCAAACTGAAATGCACTGTATCCCCTATAGAAGGTGAAAACTCATATCAGAGTAATCTCTAAAATTGAGTGCAAAAAATGTGTGCTTTTTCTGTTATGTTCTTATAGAATAAAGTTTTGTTACTTGACGGAGAATTTTATTTTTAAACATTTAAAAATTGTAAATTGTCAACTATTTTATTAGAAATATTATAGATAATTATATATAGTCTCTCATATAGAATCTTCAAATGCTTAATCGTTCCCATAAACATTTAGTCTCATGTTTTTCCAACATTTTTTTTTTCTTTTTGTGTTTTTTTCTTCCCACATTTCTTTTTTCTTTTTGTGTTTTTTTCTCCCCACATTTATTTTAGTAATAAATGCAAGGTAATTTTTTTTCAAAATAATTATAAATTAGGATAAAATATATTACGATGAAATTTCTTAACTTAGCATTTCATAAAAGCTATAAATATTAAACCCTCTCTAAAAAATATTGCATATATTCATGCAAGAAATGTGTACGTGTATGCTTATGTTTGCAAAAAATGTGTATTATTCAATGTGAGATATTCAATTTAAGAGAACCTGTAATATTGTGTTTCTTAATTTTAAATAACAATATACATTTTGTTAAAAAGATTATTTTATATTTAAAGTCATAATACAAATGTGCACGAAAAAATAGGCAAAAAGTCTTAATGAATCAAAAAATTATGAATATTTTAAAATAAAGTTGTAATATGTGCTTAGAGTCCGAATCAATCAAAATGTATTCCACGATAATTCAAAAAAGCTATGAAGTTTAATACTTTTAACGACATATGTTTTTTTAAAAAAACTCTTTGTAACATTTTTCACTCAATTTTGAAAATTAAATGCGTAGTCTTTGTAAATTTTTGAGAATTTGCGCTTATAAATAAAAAAAAAGTTATAAATAATTCTTTATTGATTTTTGAAATTAGATCAGTGGTTCTAAAACTTTCGATTGCCACAATCCCCCATGTACATATCAGTTTGACATCGTGGACCCCCAAAATTTTGAACACCCTTTTCTGACTCCCAACACATGGCTAAGTGATTTATAAGTTTCTCAATAGTCCTAAGACTGCTTCTGCTATTTATGCAGACTTTTTTAGCACTTCCCTTTTTATCCTTTTTCAAAACAGTAAACATTTAGTATTACAAAATACTAATTTCAAATAAATAAATAATGTAGGTGCAAATAAATAAATGAAACAGGGACGATTCGATTAGGAAATCGAGGTAGATGCAATCTTTTTTGTATTGGCGTGCTATGTGAAATCTGCACTTAATCTTTGCACATGTGTTTCTACTATATATTTTTTGAAAATAATACTTTTTAGTAATGGCTACATAGTTTCAAATATATTAAAAAAAAACTTAATTGTTTTTTTTATCGAAATACATGTTCCAACAAATATTTTATTGGGTACAATTTATTTGATCTGATTAAGGTTGAGACTAATCATCTTTCAATTTTTCCACAAGGTCTCACAGAGTCTGTAGAAGAGGGTAATCTTAACATTAGAAACCTACGTGGACCCCTTAGAAAGGCACTGTGACCCCGCGGGTCGTCGGACCACGGTTTAAGTACCAATGAGTTAGATAATAAAAGAGACAATTTAAATCTTTAGGGACAACCATTTCTTCAGTGATTATTCACAATCGAATACATTTATGTGTTATAAATTACTTTCCATTTAAGTTGCGCAACACTAGTTGTTACAAATCAGTTACAATTTGTAAGTTGTCATAATAATAAGTTAAAAATGTCATAATAATAAGTTAGAAACAACTTGTGTTGATAATTGCTTTAGAAACGATTTGCTTGCTCATAAAATAGACAATTTCATATTTTTATTTGTTCAGTTATTTCAAAATTTGTTGATATATAAATTCACAGAAACAAATGTACATTTGTTACAAAGTCAGATTATTTGTTAGTATATAAAATTGTGTTAAACTGATTAAAATTATGTTAACATTTAAATAAATTGACAATCGTCAATGAAGATGATTTTAAATAAATTTCTCTCATCAGACTAATGATAGCAAGTTTTCGTTGTCAATTATGTCCATTCCATTAAGACCCTTTTTTCACATAAAACATTCTAAACCTGAGAAGATCATTATCCACATGGAAATAATATTATCCACAGGATATTTCTTGTTAGAAATTCCAAACTATTATTTGATATCATTTAGATTTTCAGTTTCATTTAGAAAGAATTTTACAATTACTTTAAAGAACAGTTTTTTTTTTTTTTTTTTTGTAAATGTTTCAGTAGCAAACGAGACTCAACATAAAAAAAAAGATAATGACCATGAAATAAGAAGCTAAATTTCCTTTGGATCGTTTCATTTCAAATTTTTTCTTTAATTTCTGAATCAGGTTTGTAGCTTACGGTGGCGTAATGACAATAGTTCCGACACAAAAAAAATGATATATTAAACCTCTGGGAATACGATCAATTTTCATTTGAAAGCAAGAATTTCGACTCCCTGGTGAGACGTTCCCAACTTTATTAGATCTAGTTTTTTCCCCCGTCTTCCAGAAGATTTGCACAGCAAGATAACTCATTTTTGAGCACAGTACGGCTGCTTCATTCACTTCCTTAGTCTGGTATCCATTATCACTCAAGGAGAACAGAAGGAACTGAAAAGAAAAGTTTAGTGCCAGAGAAGTCTGAAAAAGAAGTCAAGATTAAAGAAAAAAAATTATAAATCTTGCCATTTACATCGCTTAAAAAAAGGTGGAAACACCCTACCATTCCGAATGAAATTTTCTAAGATCTCACCATTATAAAGAAATTACGGGACTTTTTTTCGCTCATATTTAATAACCAGATAATGGCCGATACGGGTTTCTTTGCAGTTCTTAATAAATTAAGTTAGAAATTCTCAATAGCGACGCTATTTGTTTTATGGTTTTTTACAGTAACTTTGAGTGTGATGGGCTTAACGATCGCTTTTGTAACAAATAAAGAAAAAAAAATGAATAAAACAGAAGCTTGCAACCGTTATCTTAATAATGTTTTTTTTTTTTTCTATTGTATTTTTTTTTAAAAAGTTATCTTTAGAGTTTACAGAAAAATTTGTTTTTATATTAATATTCGCTTACACTCTTTTCTAGAGTTTACAGCATCTTTATTTTGTCTTCCTATACATATTTTTTTTTGCTATGAAACATTTTTCAGTGGGAGAAATAGTATTTTATTTTGTAGGATAGTGAAATTGTTTCAAACAACTTTTATATATGTATATGTTTCTAACGTTCAAGAGTAATTACTTTCAGAAGAAAATTAAGAAATTAAACCGTTAATATGTTCTTTGATGATTTTAATTAAATAATTTTTATATGTCTTGATAAACACCAGAAAAGATGTTTAAGAAAAAGTTTCTTGAAAAGTTGTTGAAGATGTTTTTTATTGCGCTATATTATATGAATATTGAAATAATTGTTTAATCAAAAAACATATATGAAATTCTGAACTCAAAATTTCGGGTTATGTAAACTGTAAATATAATAAAGAAACTATATTAGTATGGAATCCCAGCATGGACTAATTATTAGACATCTTTTACATTACTCTAGTAGAAAAAATTGCACGCATACGCACACGCGCGCGCACACACACGCACAGAAACACACGCACACACGCACACACACACACACATATATATATATTGAAGAAATTTATATAAAATATAGAACATAACAGTAAATAAAAAAATTTAAAAAAATTAAGATCAAATCTAATGAAATACAAATAAGAACCTAGCGAGTCAAAATGCAATTTCGGACTTAGGACCGAATAAGTGGGGTTAAACTAGTTTGAAGGCGCCAACCTTCTCCCGTTGCAACTCGGGGTAGGAAAGACCAAAATAAAATAAATTGAAATTTAAAGTATAAAAATTCTAAGTATAAAAAATCCAAAGTAAAAAATCCAAAGTATAAAAAATCCAAAGTATAAAAAATCTCATAGAAATATGAAAGAACAACCGACTACTATTAAGCAAAAAATTCTCCCAAAATGTTTAAGCAGAAAAATATCAAAAGAATTACCCAGTAAAAGGATTCTTCCAAAAAGATTTTAAAACTTCTGCTCACAGAGCTTATTCCCGGAGATCCAACACTCTTGAAACCGATGGAAAGCTTATATATGTTGTGATAAAAATCTAAATTGCACTTAAACGCATCCTATATACCAGCTTGTAAGGAAGACGCCAAGAAAGATTACATTCAAATTTGGTAGGCTATAACTTGGTTGGTTGTCACAAATGTAGAAAATTGGTTGGTTGTCAAAATGTAGAAATTTGGTTTGGTTGCTAAAAATGTAGAAATTTGGTTTGGTTGCTAAAAATGTAGAAATTTGGTTTGGTTGCTAAAAATGTAGAAATTTTTCATTTTATAAGATTTTTAAGAAGGGTGTGGAAAAAAATAAACTGTGTGAAGAGTGTTAAAACAGAATCTTCACAGCAAAACCACTAAAATGCTGACTTTGAAATCCTATTGTTGTATGGTGGTTTTGAAATCAGAAATAGCAAGACGATTAATGTATTTGTGATGAATATATGTTCTTAAGAAGTTAAAAGGATAGTCATGATCTAAGCAGCATTGGAAGAATTTCTTGATATTATTAAATTTATCTATTGTGTTGGTAGTTAAGTTATCATTCCTAAGTAAAAAATTCAAAACAATATTTCTGTAAATTGATAGATGCAAATTGCTGTTCCATACAGGAATTTTAATTACATGGAAACTAAAAGAATCTCTTTTGTCATAAATGTTACAGACTACTCTATTGTCAATAAGATGCAAGTCTAAATCTAGGAATTCAACCATATTAGAGTTAAAATTAGTTTTAAGAAGGTTGAGATTGTCAGGGTAGAACATAATATTTGGTTTGAATTCACTATTTTTACCAAAAATTATTATATCATCTATATAACGGTATAATAAGAAATATTCATCAAAAATATGATCAATTTCAAAAAAATGTAAATATAGGTTAGCTAAACTATTACTGGCAGGACCACCCTGAAGTAATCCTCTGATCTGTTTAAAAAGATTTTGATCAAATGCTATGAAATTTTCTTGTAAAACAAGATTAACCAGGATATCAAATTTTTCCTTTTTCATTGAATTATGCAATTCATATTTATCATAAATTAAATGTAGAACTCTAATCATATCATCTATATCAATAGAATTAAAAAGTTCCTCGAAGTCAAAGCCGTGCATGGAACAAACTGTCATATCCTTCGTGACTCTAACAATCTCTAAGCTATTTTTAATTATTGCTGTGTGTTGAAAGCTATCGATAGTATTTTGAAGAAGGGATTGTAAAATCTTCCCAGACTTCGTTATATATGTATTATACCCATTAGTAATACTACGGAATTTTATTGGATTTTTGTGGAATTCTGGTGTTAAAAAAATTCGTGGGTATTTAATAGTTTTGAGATGAATATTTAATCTTTTGTTTAAAGCCAAAAGACGATTATCATCTTCTCTATTGCTGTGAATCGACTTTTGAAATGCATTATTCTTTAAAATATGATCACTTAATAATTTACTATAAAAATATTTACATATTATTGCATAATTAGCAGAGACTTTATCAACATAAGTTATCACGAAATCCTTTTGAATATTATCTATCGATACTTTAAGGTCTTTATACATAATTTCATTTTCAACGTTGAAATCCAATTTTCCAATTTCTATTGCAACAAGAGATCTAAATTGATTGAATGCTTCTATCGGCATTCCGTATTTAATAGCCATTTTAAGGTAGAAAGTATTCAAATCTCTTGTGATTTGTTTTACAGCGTTGGATTTATTTTTTGTGTGATCATAAGTCTAAACCCAGTACCTTTTTCCATAAAATTTCTCAATAAATCATCTTTTACAATGCCAAGGTCTCCAGTGACAACGTGCTGATGATATTCATCGATATAATCACAATACAAATAGCATTTACACTTCTCCGGACATAGGAGCTCCGAAACTTGATTATAATTGAAAATAAATCTATCAAGTTTCTTGTTATATTTGAAAGCCTTTTTAATAATAATATTTTTAATAGGAAAAAAGGATTGATATTTCTGAAATATACCTGAAAAATTAATTTTGTTAAAGGATTTATTCATAAATAACATGGTACAATATTCTGTAGTGTAATTTTCTACTGCATCTAATTTGATATTCATTTTTTGTACTAGATAATTATTAAGATCTCTAATCATATGCATACCATGGGAATCCAAAAACTTTTATCTGCTTAAAATATCTGTCATAATTTTAATTTCTGTTTTATTCATTCCAAACATAAAAGAT
Organism: Trichonephila clavata; assembly: GCA_019973975.1. NCBI lineage: Eukaryota > Metazoa > Arthropoda > Arachnida > Araneae > Nephilidae > Trichonephila > Trichonephila clavata. Next base: position 85,758 of record BMAO01021801.1, read on the forward strand.
TTAATTAAGCCTGCATTAAAGTTATCATCAAATTTATTAGCTAACTCCAACATAGACCTCTTGAGAGTAGTGCTGTTTCTTGTAACTCTCTTTCCACGCTTAGATCTTGAAATTCTTGAGATTCCAACTTTAATGTTGTTACCAAAAGATTTATCGAATTTCGGAATAAATAATGACTCTTCAGATTTTTGTTTAAATGATGGCAAAATATTTCTGTTGTTCCATATTATATTCAGACCATAAGGATAAAATGTTCTAAATGCACCTATACAAAAGTTTTCAAACCACAATCTCTGTTTGGTATTTGGTACTATTTTAAGTATGTGTACAGCTATGTTATTAAATCCATGTTTGTTAAAGTGCCCGATCTCAACCTTACTCTGATTTTTGTTACACTCAAATCTCTTAGAATCAGATCTATGCTGATTCAGTCTAATATTGATAGTATTCGAGGTCTGCCCTATGTAAGATATATATATATATATATATATACATATAAATTTTAAGTTTTGCTAATTGCAGTTATATATTCTAAAATGTTAATTCTAATTATGTGTTCGTTTACTAGTTGTACTCAAATATACAATGGTTGCAGACAATATTAGAACAATATCCCTTCTGTGCCGTTGAGACTGGGTTTCAATCCCGGGGGAGGCATAGGTGTTTCTTAATGTAGAGTACCGTCACGGCTGCGAGGCTTCCTAAAAAAATTGTCGAGCCGCTAATTTGTCAAGATCTCTCGTGTAGGTGAAAATCAAAGATAGGTGGGAGACCCTCTGTACCTCAGACCTCCAGGGTATTCTCCCTAAAAAATAGGGGGGGGGAGGACCTAGCCAAATTGTAGTGTCACCTGCATGGTGCTCAAAACTTCGGATAACGACAAGGGAACAACTGATCCCTTCTCACCTTGAGTTTCGTTGGCATCCATCTCATGTGACTGTCGATAAGGTAGAATAAGTAACAACAAAACCGACAGAACATATTCGTAGCCCTCTTCGTTCTCGTCTGAAAAACCTACGTTTTTCCTCTTCTGAAGTTTAAGTGTGGAAATGTACTTAGAATAGTCTCACCAAATACTATGCGACTTAATATATTTGGTCAGTTGGCTATAGTTAAAATAATAACTTTAGCTGTATGAACATGTAACTCATGGGCAAAAAAAAAAAAAAAAAAAAAAATTAGCGCACTAAGAAGGAGTCGTCAAAATGAAAGGAAAGTTTACATACGTAATGACTACTTTGATATAAGTAAATGATTAGAAAAATCAAAGAAAAGGAATCATTTATTTCAGAGGAAAAGGCAAAAGAACGGAGGATTTAATATCCTGTTAACCCCTTCTAGCGCGAATGCACGATTCGATACGATTGAGCCTCGAGGCATACAAGTTCTGAATGATGTCTTGAGAAATTTCGTTCCATATTTACTGTAACCTTGCCTCTAGTTCGTTCAAACTCGTGGGATTCCCAACTCGCCGGCCCAAAGGATCTCAGATATGCTCGATTGGAGAAAAACCTGGGGATCGGTCAGGCTAAGGAAGGATAGTAACAGCGAGGAGACAGTCTTGTGACACCCTTGCCGTGTAAGATCGAGCATTGTCTTGTTGAAAAATGGCTCCTGGGAGCCGTTGCATGAGTGGCAACACATGTGGTTGCAGGATGCCATGGACATATAGCTGGGCTATCATGGTGTCGCGGATCAATACTAAGAGTGACCGTGTATTGTAGGCAATAGCAGCTCATACCATCACACCAGCTATGGGAGCAGTTTGTCGCTGTAAAGCAAAGGCAGGATTGAGGAGTTCACCTCGGGTTCTTTAAATATGAACACGATTGTCATCATTGCTGAGATTGAAACTGGGTTCGTCGCTAAACACGACCTGGTTCCATTTCGCTGGAGTGCAGTTTTTTCGTGCGCTGCACCTTTTCCAAAGATGGTATCGATGGGTGGGCGTCAAGACCAGCACACTTAATGGGCGCCGCGATGTCAAATGTCCTTCAGCCAGGCGCCTTTGTATGGTTCAAGAAGACACAGGAGCCCCTACTGAAGGTTCTACCTGTGTTTGCATGGTGGCCGATGAGGCAGTTGGCTGTACACGTGCATTTCTTACGATATGGTGGTCTTCTCGACGACTGGTCTCTTGAGGGCGTCCTGAGCCTAGTCTTCGTGTAAATGCCATCTCTTGGATCCACTGATCCCAACACCTCCTCACAACACAATCAGAGCGGCCTAATTGACGAGCTACTCTCCTAGGTGACAACCCAGCTTCAATCATGCCGATGATTCTCCCTCTCAAACTGTGACAGCTGCTCATATTGTCTTCAAAAACGGCGTAATGGCATGTCTACCTCAGCTATTCCTGTGTAAATGATTCAGCACACTCAAACAAGCTTTGGTTACTTGTTTTACACTTCACGGAGAACGACGTTAAACGCCCTCTCTCGGCTATACTTAATGCGCAATCACGCTGCATTTCTAATCATTTGCATATCTCCCCTGCATGTACCTTCATGCTAAGTTTCGTTACGATTCTACAATTATTTCTTGGTGCGCTTATTTTTTGTCCATGAGTGTATATTGGTTGATGGACGTCACAATTCGAAATGTAAATAATAAGTAAAATGAGGGCCGCGATTTCTTTCAAAATTTTTGGAGCTTCGAATTTTGTAAGTTCAAGTCGTATCATACCCTCAGAATTAAATTCCAGTCAATCTTTTATAAAGGACTATCTGCCTGTTAACAGTTCCCATTTTCGAAAGTGGAAGATGGTTGTACATGGAGAGGGCTGTTGAATCGTAGTTGTCTGCTATATAAAAATTATTGCTTGTATTGCTACTCTAAATTATACATTTAACCAAGCTTAGTAATTAAATGGCAATCGAAAAGTTAACTTTTGAATTAAAAGTACATTGAAATTGATTTCATTTCATAGGTTGATTTGAATCAATGGAATATTATATTCATTACGCACTTCTCTATTTATTTTCATTTTAAGACTTATTCTGCATGAATTCATTTTTGAATAATTTTTATTCGTTTTAAGTTTAAAAAAAACCTTATATCTATATGTATAGATTAGTTTAAATTTTATACTTCATTCGTATTTGTCTTTTCACAAAAGTGGCGCTCTTTTGAACATTAGCTTAATGCTATTCTGTACTGCAAATCCAATTAGTTTTAATTAATTGCATACGAGGAAAGAAAATGTCAAAAGCAAAATCATGTCTTGATCATTTCTTTTTATTAAGTTAGTTACTTACTCTACTTTCAAGTCATCTAAAGAAGACTTTTTAAATGGGCTTTACTTGTCGAGAATTATAATTTTCTAAATTACAAATGGTGTTATTTCGCATTTTCTTAGCCAAAAAAAAAAGAAAGAAAGAAATTTGCGTTAAATTTTTAAGAAGACACACTTTCGTCTGACTACATAATGTAATGGCTAGTCTTAGCTTTTAATTTTAACATGCAGAGGCCTTTTCATAGGTGCAGTTCTCTAATATTTTGTTTTATGAGTGAGTGAGTGATTTTGGGGTTTATTGTCGCAAGAGCCGATTTTGACTATATTGAGTCAAGCATTTATTTTATATACCATAATAATTTAAAAACATATTCAAAATATTAAAAATGTTATACGAATAATGTATATTTAAAGTAGTTCATTAAAATCACGTTTTAAATACCATTTATGAAAATTACAGCCTTACATTTTAAAAATTATTATAAAGTGAAATTAAAACATAGAAAATCATGTAAACAAAGACGCTAAATCTAAGCAATGTTTAAACAATTTAAAAAACGTTCCATTTACATTATCTCTTACTGCTCTTTTTCAAGGTCGTATAACGCGTAAAACCAGATTTGGCATTCCAATCCATCAATGACGCATCATCTATATCTTACAAAATCACATCCACATCCTTTGAGGTGTAACGTACCAAACTCTTCTTAGTCTTATGGGGAGTAATTTTTATTTCAATGTCGGACTCTGTTGTAAGCTTTCTCCCATTTTTTTCTGTTTTGCTTAAAATTTGTGAGGCTTTAGATGCTGTGGAAATTCGACAATTAGATATAGAATTTTGACTATTTGCAGTGAAAGCAGCTGAAGTAGAAATAGGAGTAGGTGGGAGAGATTCACATGGTATGGTAGGTATGACTGTAGTTACAGAAGGAAGTAGATGTGCGCTTGAGTTGATGAAGATGTGGTTTGGTAGGTGATTGTGGTTATTGAAGACGATGTAGTTTGCATATGGTTGGCAAAAGATATAGATTTAAGACTTTTCAAAGGCAGGCAGATTAAATTTGTTATGTTTGGATCGGTTTGGGTAGTTGTGTATACAGCTGACTTTTTAGTAACCTGTGTGTATGTTTGGGATAGCTGAGGAACTATTGATTCCCATGCTTCTAAATAGGATATATGTCTCTTGCTTTTAATTTCTTGTATTTCCTTTTCTAATTTTCATTTCGGACATAATTCTGAATCGGAATAATAAGGCTGCGATTGCAGTCTGAGCATTTCCTTCAGACTTCAATCTGAGGAGGCATGTCCAACAGACGCACATGTAGAACACTTTAATTGTTCACGGCAGACAGTTTGAGAATGTCCGAACCACACTGGCACTTGAAACAGCTCAGAGTAATCGGTATGTAAAAAAGTATTTCGCACTTTAAATATGCACCTTTTATTGAAGTTTTAAGTTTTGGGCTATTGAATGTCAAAATTACGCGAATAGTTGGAATAACTTTTGTACCTTTTTTATTGTAATTCTCCTGACCTGAATTACACCCGGATCAGAGAATCCATCAATGATTTCTGCTTCAGAAGGGGTCAATCGATCAGGTTTGAAAATTAGACCTCTGTATGATTCGAGAGATTTGGGTGGACTTATCGTTACGGGAGAATTTAGAAATATTTTCGCGATTAGAAAATATTTAGTTTGTAAAGCAGTCGAATTTTCATTAAGTAGGTCACTGGAACGTAAGCGTTTTACTGATTTCGGCACACCTCCTACTCCAATAAGAACTTTATTAAAAGAAAAGGGGGATTTTTTATAAGCATCTCATTATTTGGTAACTAAATCAACAAAAATCTTGTACAAGTGGCAATTTTATCAATGTCTAAATTGGGTAAAACAAGGCCTTTACCCTACCACAGCTGACTTGGATCCATACGCGTGAAACAATCTTCATCCTGACTTGCCTCCACTCACCACGGAGTCCAACAAGGGAGGCAGTGTGACGGTCATTTGGCAAAAACCAGGCACGGCACTAACCTAGAGTACACCCAGAATATAGTGCTAAGGAATCAGGGTGAGAATCCAACGGGTAAACCCGTCATCCCTTATCCACAGCTCTAACCCTACAGCAATGTCACCGAAGCGACTTATCATCAATCCATTGACAGGAAAGGGCTCACTCCTGTCTCCTGTCTACAGCTAAGAATAAGCCAAAGAGAAAGCATAGGTATCTCCAGGACACCATTTTCCTCCTTACGGGACGCCGCAGACGGCAAAAATTCGGTTTGGCAAACCAAAGGTGCTACTCAAAAAACAAAACAAAAATGAAACATTAAGGAAAAAATTATGTGCAAATAAAACTAATTTAATTCAATACAAAATGAAAGTTAAATACGTTATTAATAATGGATAAGTAATCTAAGTATAAAACAAATTAATCTAATTTTAGACTAGTATATTTAATATATTTTACAGCTGTGTTCCAGACGTGCAAATAAGAAAAGAGAAAATTGTATAACAAGAAAGATGGTCGAAAATAGAGATAGATCACTAAGGTACCTCGGGGTCGTGACACCCGTACTCACCTAAATAAGGTAAGCCCCCCAGGAGATATTTTGTTGAAACTTAGCTTTAATAATTCAATTGTTATGAAAAATGGTTAAGAACTGAACTTGGCAATCCATATTTCATTACCAATTTTGTATTATCAAATTGGTAGATTCAAAATTTGTTATGAATATTTAATTAATAACAATAAATAAATGTACAACGTACAGTAAAACATGAAGTAAACTAAAATTATCTTATTGCAAACTTTTCTAAAATTAAATAAACATTATAGTTTGCAGCATGCTAAAGATATGTGAGAATTTTCTGTATGTACACTTTATGACAAAGAAAAAAAAATTATGCTCCACCGAAGGAGTCACCCGATTGTAATGAAATTTCGTATGCAGTAACATTTCTACCGAACATGCAAATGATTAAAATTTGGTGTCCAATGAATGAATAGCGGGAGCTACAGCGCATCATAACTGCGCACTCAGCAGTTTTCTATAAGAAGCAACTTTCAATCTGATGGTTAAAATTTCTGTTTCATTGCGATTTATGATACCTTTTAACGACTAAACAAATGCCTCTCCGCAGGATTTGAACTCTTTATGAGCAACTGTCAGAGTTTAAAAGGGGTCGTATCATTGGATTGAAAGAGGCAGATTGGGTAAATCGGAGAATCGCTCGTCATATGGGTCGAAGCTATGCTAGGAAAAATGGGTAAACAATGACAGATATCAGCCTCATGATGGTAGCGGTTGACCTAGGACCATAGCAGATCGGGAGGACAGATTGACTGTCGCAGCCTATGATTCATCGTTATCAACCATCAGATGTGTGACCCGCACACTAGAGTTCACCATGACCATTCACATGTGATTGGTAGAGCGAAATTTCTTTGCTCACTCAAAATAAATTTCATATGAGGAAAGATTTTTTACTTACATATGTAGATCCAAAAGCGGAAAGCCGAATACATGCTATTTTCTCTCTCGAAATAATTAAGGCGATATGGCAACGTAAAAATCATTAAACTGTCGAAAAAAATTTTATTAGCTTATTTTATAACTCAAATCTTTATAAAAATGCCTGCCAAATTTCGAAGCTTTACTTGCATTTTTTATCAAGTTATGGAGCAACATTTGATGCTGGACAGCAACTACCACTCCCACATTTCAGATTATCTGCTAGAATAGAACCTGATAAAAATGAATTAATTATTTTTCTACCACGCGTATAACAAACTGACATTATATTGCAGTAACAAATCATTTCAAGAAAGAATTGTGCAATTCATTCAAAAATTCTCGTTTGTGAATTGTTCATTGGGAAGAACAAATGGATTTGGTCAAGATTTAAAAGTTGTGTGTGCTTTTTATGATATTATTATGAATGAAATTAAAACTTCAAAACGGATTATCCAAAAGGACAAATATTATATTTCATTTTGATAACTCATATAATTAAAAATCTAATTCGCAAGAATAGAAAAACTCTCCCATTTTTATATATTTGTTTTTGTTGATATATATGTATCCCATGTGCGCGAGATTCAACATTTTTATTATTAAAATATTTTCAAATATTTATTTAATCAAATGCACATATGAAGTTCTTAGATTTTGATATATTTTACCTGTAAATTACTATTTGATTTTGCTTTCATTCGTGTATAATATTTAACATGCGAAGGCTTTTAAAATCATGGAAATAAAAAACAAAGGCATAAACATCTTTTGTACATGTTGCTCATTAGCTCTGAGCATGGAATTAGCTCTGAAGTGTGTGTATTTATTTTTTTTATAATTATTAAGATAAAGTTTTATAAAAAATACTGACCTTTCATTCTTTTTCTTCTATATATTCATTATGGCAGTATATTGTTTAACTGTTCTACATTTCTCCAATTTCTTACGGTAAGCAGTTTCAAATAATCTAATTAACATTTCGTGAAAGTTTCAGACTATTCGATGAATATTATATCATGGAATGAAAACTTCAAATTAATATCTCTCCATGTTGAATTTTTGTACATATACTGTTATTCAAAACCCTAAGGCTTTTTTGATATTTGAAGTATGGGTTTGAAATTTTTTATGCATGTTATGAAATGTATGTTTTGTAAATCTGTGCATGGAATTAGCTCTAACATGTTTAATACTCTTTCTAAAAAATTTCAAAATAAAAATTAATGTTTTTTTGAGAATTTTCGAGAGTTTAAATATTAAAAAAAAATAAAATTTTAAAGAGCAGCAGCAGATAAAACCCAATGTACAGTTTTATGTAGTATTGGATAAGGTACTTAGAAAAAATTTTTGAAAGAAAAGAAACATATTTAAAAAAGACTTAGAAATTTAAAAAATGTCAAAAAAAGTCAAAAAATTTAAATTTTACAACGAATTTTAAAATTTTTGTTTTGAATTATTATTAAACATTAACCTTTATAAAATACATTTAAAAATAAATATTAGATATTAAAAATAAAAAAAAATTGTGAAGATGGTACCATATCACCTTAAATCTCTCAACTACTGCATACAATAATTTATAAAATGGGTGTATATTCATCGTTACAGTTATCTTTCAAATTTGTTCGTAAATGTCCGTTATCCTGAAGATGTTTGTCAAATAAGGTACATTACAAATTTTTCAACTTTCATCCACTCAAAAATTGACAAGTTTTTGGAGTAGTGCAGAGTATCACTAGGAACTGTAGCGCGCGACACATGTGACACTCTTGCCATGGGTGGCCGACCCCTGGTATAGCATAAAATGAACTGAAAATTTATCTTTCTGCTATATAAATACATGTTAGGTTGTTATTCTGAATGAATATAACTAATAACATGGAGAACTGGAATGGAACACAAATACGTGCTGAATAAACTACGAAATATATCGAAAAGTAATAATAGTAAGTATAGAATTATATCTTAAGTAGGCATTTAAATTATTTTTGGCATAGTTGAATTAACTCACATAGAGAGATGACTGATGAACTAACACAGAGTGATGTAGAACCATGTCTGGGTTCTACATAAATTTCTACCAATTTCGACAAACTAATGACATTACCAATTGCTGCGATATACAACGAATAGCTTGAAACCTTTCTACGCATGTAACAATGAGAGCATTTGGTGACATTTTTTGAATTGCCAACGTCTTCTGGCTTGGCGAAATTGGTTGACAGTACAATACGTAAGAACCTTTATTTGAATACTCTACATGCTACGTAAGATTCAACTTTGATTTATGACAATTACAGAAATAATTTTTTTAAAAAAATATATGTAAATGAAAAGTTAGTGTTTTGTATTCATATTCAATTAATTAATTATCTACGATGAAATTTATTTACAATAAAACATTAATCGTTTTCTTTCAAAGTAAAAGAAACAATTTGAAATTTAATTAGATAAATTCGAATTTTCTTTTTCAATATCCTAATAAGAATGATTTTATAAATAAATGTTGAGATTAAAATCACTTCTTAGAAAAACTATTTTTTACCTCATAATTAAAATAAAGAAAATCTAATTAGTTTTGAAATTGGCTGCTTCTATCTCAGGCAAAAAAAAAAAAAAAAAAAACGATCTTAATTTTTTTTTTAGTGCAATTAAAACTTTTAATGGAAACTTCAGTGGTAGTAAATAAGACACATCATTAACTTTCTTAGTTAAATATAAATGCAATAATTTTAAATAAAAATGCTGGTATCTTAATTAGTAAGGTACAGGGGACGATCCGAAAATAAATCCCATACCTTTTATTTATCACGAAAATTTTATTGCCAAAAAAAATACACAATGGCCTCATGAACTACATGTTTTGAAGTATTTGATTTGTCATTTTGATATTTGTCGTAGCTTTCGATCAGTTTGATAAAAATATGGTGTAAGACTCGATGCCCAGCGAAGTAAATAATTGTCGCAATAAGTTATTATTATTTTGGAAGTTAAGTCCCAAGAGTGAGACTTTCAATGCAAGAAATAGATGGAAGTTCAAAGGGGCAAGATTGAGGCTGTAGGCCAGGTGATCCAAACTCCTCCATCCGAAAAAAATAATCTGATTTTGCGTGTAGTTTTGCCAAAATTGTTATCCAAGGGCATATTTTCACTCTCTGTTCTTTTTTTCGAATGGTGAAATTAAATTTGTTGAGAATGTTGTATTAGCGTGACGCATTCTTAGTACCTTTATGGAAGAAATCAAAGAGAATCACACCATTTGCGATCCAGAGCCCTATTACCATAACCTTCCCGGTGGAGGGTGAGACTGAATTTTTATCGTATGGGTCAATCACGATAATTTTGAACAAATTATCGCAATTAATTAGTCTCCCGCATTAAATAATCGAAATTTCCCTTCTTGCACTTTTTAATCCGTGGTCAGGTTTCTCGGCACCCATCTCTCCGATATTACCCGAGTGCCTAACTCATCATGGATCTCATGTGATAGGCCGAAATGCAGAATGGAAGTCACTTTTGATAACTTAATGAGCCAATCCGCTTACTTAATTGCTTACCATCCTTGATAAAATTTATTAAAGTATCATGAAGTTTTCAACATAAAGACAAGTTTTATTGCCTCAGAATAGAGAATGTTAATTTCCATGAACTATTTTTTAATGTGTAATGAAATTTTTTAAAAAATATTATATTTTATTGACATGAAAATTATTTCGGTATTTATATACACTGGTATTCAAAATTAAGGGCATTTGCATAGTTTGTCGAATTTCATGGAACGATTTAAAGGATATTTATAAATATTGCTTAGAATCAAAAATACATATATTGTGTGTCGAATACATGAGCGTATACGTGTGTGTAGGAAAAGCTAGTCGAGTCGCAGAATTTATTACCGTGCTTGCCAAAATCCGCCACCATCACACTTCTCCGAATTTCTTGATTTTTTTTTTTGCAGTAATCGGTTAAATTAAAACTCAAACAGTGAAAATTAGTAACCACCGATGTTTAGATGATGTAATAAGGTGGAGAATTGTGGGTGGGCTAGAGCCCCAATCTCAAACCGATATTTGCAGGGAATTTAATTTAACATCCAGTTTATTACTTATGAAAAGGTATGAAAACAGTTTCAAAATAACGGATCCATCGAGAGCAAGCTTGGGCAAGGTCTTCCGAGAGCCCGACAACAAGAGTAGATCACCATTTGTCCATTATAACGAGGCATAACAGGGATGCTACAGCTTCTGAGATATCTCGTGAGTTGTAGGAAACTCAAGTAACCCGAGTTTCAAGGATGGCTGTTTCCAGAAGACTTGATGAGAGAGGGCTGCTTGTAAAAATACCAGTCGTTTGTGTCCTTCTCAGTTCTGCGAACAGGAGAGTCTGCTTAAAATGGTGAATATATCATAGAGATGGGAGCAGGGATCAATGGGTGACAATTCTCTTCACTGATGAGTTCTGGTTCTGCGTAACCAGTGATTATCACCGTACTTTCTACCTGCAATTCAAGGTCTGAGAAATCAACCATAACGACATCAAATACTTAATGGATTTGGAAAAGCATCATGTTGGATGGCCTAACATACCTCCATGTCTTTGAAAGAGGCATTGCGAATGTTGTGAGGTGAAGGGATGTGGTCTTGCAGTCCTATGTTTGCCTTTCCACGGATTCAGTTGGCCCTGATTTTATTTTAATGGATGACAACGCTTGGTCATATAGAGCTCATCTAGTCAACGTATTTCTGGAAATTGAGGATATTCGTCGTATGTATTGGTCTTTCAGATATCTTGACCTCATCCCTACAGAGTCCCTACCAGTATAAAATCACAGAGAGAGGCCTGTATATCTGTAAGAGGGGACTATACCTCCTATTAACCATTTTTTTTTGTTTCATTCTGCAGCTGCTGTTTTATACCTTCCGACTCTGATAAGTGTTAAGGTCGATCTTCTATTTTCATTATAATTTCGAATTATTATTTTATTGCATGATGCCAACCGAACGTACGAAATTTTATATTAAAATATGTCCAGTAAATCTAGAGATAATTGACCAAATCTGAAATTTCTATTAATTTTGAGCACCAGTGTAATTTTTACTTGAAATAGAAATAAACTTCCAAAATGCTTAAGACATTTTTCTTAGCATATTACATAATGAAATTGACATTTATTACCATCAAAATACTTTTCCGTGATACACTATGTTATATGTAATTGGCGATTATTAGCGCGTTTTTCACGTAGTGGAACAAAAGCACTATGAGGACGCAAATTTCGTCTTCGTCTTCGTTCCATATTTTGTCGTACCTTTTTCTCAGCCGATAAGCAACCAATTGACCTCGGGTTTTCGGCATTTAGTCGCATTTGTGCCCTAGATGAGCCGAATCATATTTAAATTTTCCCTTAGTTTTCCCGAATTTTCCTACAAATTTTCCTGAATTTCGCTAGTTTATAACAAAATTTTCTCAAAAAATGCGCTAAAATTACTTGGCCATGCCAATGATCGATATCTTATTTTTTTATTTAATTCGAAAGAGAGTTAAAATTTTTTCATTGAATTAGCACGCTGTATTTTGAATATGATTAAAAATTTTCTTAAATAAGTAAATTACTAATTATTATTTACATTTTTTAACAAAAAAAGGATTTGCGTATAAATTTATTCAGAAAAAAAATATACAATTTTTCTGTTCTCGGGAGAAAATTTCCAAGTAACGTAAAAAGACTAATAGAGCTCTTAGAAAACTGAAGTGTACCAGAATATTTTCATTTACATTACCTTAGTGTAAATATAAATTAATAATGAATTATTTTTAAAAAGGGTCTATAAACAAAAACCTAATATAATATCGTTTTTTTTTCTTTTGAAAAAATATATTTTTTTTTCTAAAAAACGTATTCATTGAACTGTTGTTGAAGTTTATAATTAATACATTTTAAGCTCTTTCCTGAAAAATTTAAGCAGAAAAAATTTTAAGAATACTAAAATCTGTAACTTATTTTTTAAGATATAATTTTTTTACTCATCGCTTCAACTCAAATAACTAATCATTTCCTCTTTCAAAAATTATTTTTCTTTCGGCAATTTCTAAGAATCGTCTCTTCTTTCTTCTTTGCGCTATCTTTAGGGCTTGCATTCGACACCAGAAACTCTAAAAAAGTCCAGCTTGTTGAATGTAAAAAGCGAAAAAGAGATGGAAGAGCAGTATCTTCACTGCCATTTTTCTCCGACTATTTGTTGCAAAAGGGACGATGTACAAACTAAATGCTTCCACAAAGACATCAGATGTTTATACATGAATTTGGAATTTATTATATATATATTTAAATTGATAAAACATTATATTTTTGAACTGTACTAATCAATGCTTGATGTCCCTCCTTGAAGAAATATTCGCTCACATAATGATGCATTATGTATGACTTGTGCTATTAAAGTTGTCCAATTGAATAAAAAAACACTTATTTTAGGATGTATATACAAATAGATATACTATATATATATACATACATATGTATGTATAGTAAAAATATATTGCACAATGCATTTTTAGTTATTTACACTTATCAAAAACATCTGAAAAACTTTAATATATCTATAGCTATGTCTATATCTATATATATATATATATACATATACATACTGTTGTTATACATAATACACAGTTAGTTATTAATAGTGTATGTGTACCCGCACGTAGGTACACATACATACACAAACACACACACACACATATATATATATATGTATATTTATTATAGTATTGAGAGACAACTAACCATATATTACATATAGAACAGGTTGAAATAAAAAATGAAGCTGTCCATTGTATTTTATTTCTAAAAAAAAGTAAGAAAAATACTGCTTTAGCTTAAATTACATAATAATAATAATAATAACATTAATAATAACATTGAAAAAACTTAGGTGATACTAAATGTGCTACCTTTTCCGAACAAAATATTTATTTTGAGAATTTGATACGAATAAAAACTGTGTTATTAACTGCAAACGTTACCTTATAACAAGAGATTATATGGATTATCATATTATAGCATCGATTAAAATTGTTTTCTTTCTAAAGTTAAAAAGTTTTTACTCAATCAAGTTTAACAAAGGGGAGGAATTTAAAGGAGCATGAATGATAAATATTAAAACATTGAAACAAACTACTTCTTTCGAAAATCTGAATACTGGAAAATAGAAAAGCGAACATTATTTGACCTATGATTTAAAAACTAATACCTAATAATATAATTTTATTTTATAACACTGTCAAAAGTCCCATAAATATTTTATTACTTTGCAGTCATATTTTTATTTGACTTTTCGTTGTACAATTGATAAAAGTATGTAATTTTAATTATTCAAATACAATCTTGTCCAAAATTAAGGTCATTATATATGTTTGTTTACATAATTCTAAATTAATTCCAGGTGTATTTTATATATTTGGAAGGATGGGTAGTAACATATCTACCTTCGGTTTAGGAGAAAAATTGTTTAGCGTTAGTTTTTGCAGAAATACTGGATTGAGACCGTTTAAGCAAATTGGATTTCTGTCTAAATTTTTAGGAATATTGCCTTAAAATAACAGGTTAGCCTATGTTTGCGGTGAAAATGTAACTTTTCATAATCATTTAGATAATTCCTTGTGATGGAGATCCTCTGGCAGTCTTGAAGCTGGCCAGTCAAAAGTGGGAGTGGCTTGATGATTACAAGGGATGCCAAAGGTTGAGTGAATATTAACGTCACATTGTTCAGCTATACTCGAGGAGTTTTGGTGACGGATCTCATCATTTTGAACCATGGTGAATTGACGACGACGACGACACCTGAGTTGGAACCCCTCACCTAACTACCACACCACACCAACGGGAGGGCTTTTCATTAAAGTGCATCGTGCCCCTACACGGTGGATCTTTAGTGGTACTCATGACCACGCCGGTCAATAGACTGTTACCTAGATCACAGGGCTACAGGCACCAAAAGAGGTATCCCACCTATAGAGTTAGTTCCAAACAAGTGGTACTGTCACTTGAAAGGTTGGCCAAGGCCGCCACAGAACAACGGCTTCTACACAGGATCGCTACTTGGCATTAAGCGCCCTATCACAAGGCAAACAATGGTTCCTTAGCAAGTTCGTGACCTTTCTGCTGTGTCTGGAAGAAGAATTTCCAAGAAAGCAATCTACAAACGCCTTGCAGACAATTGCCTGGTATCCAGTCTATTGTGTCCCTTTGATTGCACCCAACAGGAATGACCGTTTATTGTTGAGTCAAAAGCATCCGTCGTGGACACCACAAGAAATAGGGCTTGTTCTTTTCATGATGAGTCGAGATTAACCAGATATAGTGACTCTCGTCGAGTCTTCATATACAAAGATACTAACTAATACTAATAAGAAGTACACTCTCATCATTCCCACAGTGAGAAGAAAATATGAATATATATATACGTGTCATCAGAACTCTAAATAAGATTCGTTTTTTTATTTTCAGAACATAGCATTGAAATGCCCAAAATACTATAAATAGAACATTCATTGTATTAACAAAAAATTGTAGTGAAAGCGAATCTTATCACTTAATCTTACCCCCCTTTCTCCCCTAAAATGCATAATTATTTATTTTCTACAATAACTTTGATATACTATCTGAATATATTTATTGGAGAATGTGAAAACAAGACTCCAGTTGTTTACAAATGAGTTCTACTCATCACATTATTCCATGTAGTTTTAGGAATAAACTATTTAAAAATTCAACATTTCATTTTGAATTTTATAGAACTATATAAATCTGTTTTTTGCGTAAGTAGCTTAGTTGAGGTTTAGCTATGTGAATAGGCTTTTTTCCCCTTCAAAACCGATTTTTACAAATAATGAAAATCTCAAGAATTTCAAATTAAATAGGTGTTAGTGTTACCATAGAGATTAATAGGGATCATTTTAAAATTGAGGTTACAGTACAGCTTATATGTTGTTGTTACTGATGCCACCTGTCTAACGATATCAGATCTAGGTCCACGAAATTCAACACGGCAAACGGCTAGATGTAAGTCTGTGGTTATCCGTAGCTTTGATCACCATGCAAGTGAAAATACGTTTTGGATCGGTTCTATCCCAATTTTGAGGGAGAGCAGTCCTTCCACCTCTTTTCCCTTTCTACATATCACCCGAGATGATTTGCGGATTGAAGGCTGTTTAGAGTAACCTCATACCGCAAAGGCACTATACGTTTACAAACATGCATCCCTTCTCCAGGATTCGAATCCAGGCCTTACGGCACAGCTGTCAGTTTCACCAATCACTGTACCGGATGGGCGACTAGCTTATAAGTAAAAAGGGTCGATATTAAATCGTTTCAAGTTCATGAAATTAACTCGGAAAATAATTTTTTGTGTGAGCGAAAGCAAATACAAATTAAAATACACGTATGTACATAGTCTAAATAGAGATTCTTACAAAGTTAAAATGTACTTTATTTCCAAATCAGAATTTCTGGAGTATCGCATGTGATTTTAGAAAGCAAGCAGTTTAATAATTTAAAGAAACTTAATTATTATTTAAAATAATTTAAATAAATTGAATTATAATCATATTTATTCAAGCTTGCTTGCAAACTAAACACAGGGAGTATCGCGTCAGACTGACCACCTGACCGAAACATCTGCCCATGCACCTCAGTGTCCAAAATCATGACAACTGAGATGGGAACAATAGGCATTGTCCCTCTATGGGCTGTTGTGCCACTGAGTTTAGTTAAAATTATTTGTGTAATAATGACAGAATTTATATGCATTGTAATACCGTACAATGTATTAACGTAGTATAATATGTATTTAAAAAATTTGTTTGAAATATCATTATCCCTGTAAGGCTTCCTATAAGAATTTTTTGAATAGTCTTATAATTCGGATAAGGTGCATTATTTTACAAATTGTTTTTTAATGCTAACTAGAAGAACATATTAAATTAAATGAAAGAAAAATATAATTTTAGTAAGAGAATAGTCTTCTTATTCAAAGAGCCTCAAACTTTAATTTTTAAAGGTTGCTTTAAATTATTTTATGATTATATATTGTTTAACGATAAGGTTCTACGATATTTTACCACGATGTATTGGTTTTCTAAGCAAATGTTAAAACATAAAATAATATGTGAAGAAAAAAATTTTAAAAGTATTGAAGAGTATAAAAAAAATATCAAAGGCATGTTATATTCTTTAAATGTTTTTTCATTAATAAACTCAGTTAGTTAATTCAAAGGGCATACATTCCTGATACAATACTGCTGAATTCTCGTCTTCGAACAATGTTGTTATTTAATTTTGTTTCTTTAACAATTAAGTTAAATAACATGTGTGGAATGTCCAGACGGTATTTCTTAAATGATATAAGACATTTGGAATCCGAAATATGAATCGACCTTTTCTAAGTCTGACCAGTAAAAACATTATAGGACATTTTTTTTGTAATTCATTTCATAGAAAAAAGGAACTAAAGTGATTATGTGTAACATTTCCTCTTATATTAACAACGCACTATTAAGCTGCACAAGGGTTATGGGCAATGAACGTCGTGATTGTGAGCCATAGTCAAGTGACGTGGATGACACTTAAACTGGCATTTCCCTCTTCTAAATTCCCTACCACACCAATGAAAGGACATTTGAGCCTCGATATTTTTAACGGGCATCGGTACTTTCTGCTAGGTAGGTAGTTAGTTTGCACTATTTGTTGCCGTAAATTTCAAAACTATGTAAGAATGAAATTTTTCTACGTAGTGATTCTTACAGTGGTTTAAGGCGATATGGTACCCTAAAAATCATTAAACTGTCGAAAAAGTTTTTATTGGCTAATTTGATACCCTGAATCTTTATAAATATGCCTGCAAAATTTCAAAGCTTTACCAGTATTTTTCATTAAGTAATGCAGCAATGTTTGATGCTAAATAGCAACTACCACGCCTACATTTCAGATAATCTTCTAGGAAATAGCCTAATAAAAATGAATTAATTATTTTTCTAATGCGCATCAATGAGATTGATATTATATATGCAGTAATAAATCATTTTAAGAAAGAATTGTGCAGTTCATACAAAAATTCTAGTTTGTGAATTATTTACTGGAAGATCAAATGGATTTGGCCAAGATTTACAAGTTGTGCTTGCTTCTTATGATATTATTATGAATGAAATTAAAACTTCAAAACGGATTCACCCAAAGCACAAATACTAAATATCATTTTGATAACTCATATAATTAAAAATCTAATTCACAAGAATAGAAAAACTCTCTCATTTTTATATATTTGTTTTTGTTGATATATATGTATCCCATGTGTGCGAGATTCAACACTTTTATTATTAAAATATTTTAAGATATTTATTTAAACAAATGCACATATACAGTTCTTAGATTTTGATTTAATTTACCTATAAATTGTTATTTGATTTTGCTTTCATTCGTGTACAATATTTAGCATGCGAAAGCTTTTAAAATCATGGAAACAAAAATTAAAGGCATAAACATCTTTTGTACATGTTGTGCATTAGCTCTGATCATGGAATTAGCTCTGAAGTGTGTTTATTTATTTTTTTTTATAATTATTAAGTTAAAGTTTTATGAAATTTTGATCTTTCATTCGTTTTTTTCTATGTATTCATTATGGTAGTATACTGTTTAATTGCTCTACATTTGTGCAATTTTTTATGGTAAGTAGTTTTAAATAAGCTAATTAACATTTCATGAAAGTTTCAGACTATTAGATGGATATTATATCATGCTATTCATTGAATGAAAACTTTAAACTCATTTTTCTCCATGTTGAATTTTTGTACATATATTATTATTCAAAACCCTAAGGTTTTTGATAATTGAAGTATGGGTTTGGAAATTTTTATGCATGTTCCTAAATGTATTTTTTGTAAACCTGTGCATGGAATTAGCTCTAACATGTTTACTATTTTTTCTAAAAAATTTCAAAATCAGAATTATTGTTTTTTTGGGAATTTTTGGAAGTTTAACTATAAAAAAAATTAATAAAAAATTAAAGAGCAGCAGCAGAAAAAAACCCATGCACAGTTTTATGTAGTATGTTACAAGGTACTTAGAAAAAGAAATTTTGAAAGAAAAGAGACATACTTAAAAAAGCCTTAGGGATTTAAAAAATGCTTAAAAAAGCTCAAAAAATTTAAATTTTACAAATATTTTGCAAAAAATTCAAAATACTTTGTATGGAATTATTATTAAATATTAACCTTTATGAAATACAATTAAAACCAAATAACAAATATTAAAAATAAAAAAAATTGTGAAGATGGTACCATATTGCCTTAAATAAAATGCCAAATTTACAGAGAAAAAAAGTGATCATTACAACGAAGTTCAATATATAGAGCAGCCACCGTGTTCAGAGATGAAATCCTGTACATTTATGACTTCACTTCACAAAGAGTTTTAATATCATGCTAAAGAGTGTCCTTCCATGTTTCTTCCATCAGAAGTCATACTCTTTGCCGAATGAGTGATATGATGAACAAGTTACTGACTAATATAATCCCAAACAAGATCAACGAACCACATGCAACGAAAACAGACAAATCACGAGAGAAGTGGAGCTTGTCATGCGCCAAGAGTGTAATACAATTCGACCAATATGTGAACAGCCCTTTCTGGTTCAAGTATAGCTGCGGGAATGCGTTTCAGGAGAGTGAGACTTTGGGCTTCCCAACTTCACTAATGTAACGCCCGCTATTTAGTATCCCATAATTATACAATAACCCTCCCAGGTGTTCGTCCAACATAAAAATATGTAACGGATGCTATTCGGGTTCTTCTACTATCTTCTTGGACAAACGATTCTTTAACTGTGATTTTAGTTTAAAAACCACTTTTCGTAGAGATGACTTCATTTTTTTTATGCAAATATGACTACATTTTAAACTCTGACGTGGCAGTGAGTAGCCTAATGGTTAGAGCATCGGACTCCAGACCAGAAGGCCTGGGTTCGATGCCACCAAATATCCTCCCAGTACACACGGAGAACGTGCTCGTTAAATCAGTGGGTCCAAACGGTGTCGCCATCTATCGGGCTGTACCGAGCAAAATCGTACTATCACCTACATAGGGGTTCGAAAGCTTAGACTAACGACAGGCGTAGATCTAGCCCGTTGCGATAATGAATTTCGTGGGCCTCGATCTGACTACGTCAGACAGGTGGTGTAAGTAACAACAACAAACTCTGACGTTGGGTATGTGAGGTTAATGGTTAATCGTTGAGATCGTTAAGCGTGAAGTCTAAGTATAGTAAAATGTAATTTGCGACTGGGAGACCACGCGTCCTGAAATTAATATTCGTCGTTGAATCCACCTAGAGTTGCGGAAGTAAATGACCTTACAGCAGATGAGCTATCGGGTTTCGAAAAATATCGTCAGAAGTAGATCCAAACTGAAGTTAAGTGATTTTCAACAATCTTATATATCAGATTAAGTGTTAGGATTCCAGAGCTAAGCTATAAAATTGTATATTTTCATAAAGTGTTAAGGATAGAATAAAAGTAGCTATTTTTAAAATCTTGTCTGCTTCTTCCCCGGACCCTCTTACACACAGGAGCTTTGGGCCGCGACAAATAAATCAGGCACATTTCGGGAGAAAACTTTCGTCCATCTTCATAGTTAATTTTGTAGAGGGTTTATCTGGAAAGACGATTTGTTGCCAATTAGCTCACCGTTGACTATGTTAGGGAAGCCATTCTAACCGGAACCATTGGTAGTTCAGTATTAGGAGAATCCTTTTCAAAAGAATCTGTACATCAAACTAATAGTGCAGCAGGCTTCGTAGAATTCAGGGAAGACTGGCAATGGTAAACTTGTAAATGTATTTCAAAGTTGTGTCAGGACACCAGAAGATAATGTACGAACTGTGACTGCCATTCGTAAAAAGTGTCAGTCATCTCCTTTTGATGTCATTCCACACACGCATCACTATTGACGCATTACACCTGATGTAAACGGGGTCTTACAATACGGAGGCGAGCATACAACCTCATTCGCACTTTTATTCACATAACGTTCTGCATTTTTCACAAGGCATATTGATTTCTAAGCAATCACTTTCAGTAGTCAGTACTAACATTCCAGTACACCTTTACCATGTCCTTACCATGACTGGTCTTTTAGCTCCGAGGAGAGAAATAAATGCTACAGGGTTCTTCACGGCCTACACATGCGTGATTCTATCATTCTATCTATCATTATTTGTAATTATACCCAGGAGGTATTTTAACTTGTTTTCGATGTAACCGCTGTATTTCGTTTCATTTGTATGATAATTTCATAGCATTTAAATAACCATAAACAATTATGTTGAAGACTATTTCAAACATACGTGAAATTTGTAGTGAAAAAAAAACTCTAATGACAAGAAATGTTTTACTTTGACTTGTCTAATACATATTGAAGTTGGAAAAAAAAACACGTAAAATACAAGGCGATAAAAATATATTTGTTTCCTATATATTGGATAAATAAAGTGCATTTTCCCTTTTGTTTGCCTATTGAATTTTTTTTAAATTTTAAATATATAACTTTAATTCCATCATGTAAGTAAGCAATAAATAGGAGTTTTAAGAATAATTGTTTTCAAACCAATAAAAATTATTTGGTTCAAACCATAATAGACAATCCCTTTTTATTAAATACCATTGCCTATAAAAATATACGAAACACGTTGAGAACTTTAATAAAACGAAGCCAAAACATTATTAACCAATCTAGTAAAATATTCATTGAAAGGTGAAATACATTTTTGAAAGAATGAAGCAGATTTAATTAAGTGTAGCATTATGTGTTTTAGGAGACAAAATTGATAAACAAGTATATATTGCAAAATAAAAAGTATACAATCAGCACATTATTACAGAAGTTTTATTTGTTACTTTTTCTTTTATTATAACAATACAATTAATAAAATGTACAAATTAATTATTAAAATTAATATGTACATTTATAAGAGAGGGATTAGTTCGTATATTGAGCATTATATGCTAATTAATTTTCAGCTCATTTTTTCATTAAAAGTTATTACGAAAGCAAAAACTATTATTAAATGATACATTTTGTGTTAGTGTACGACATGTTCAGGTATACTAACGTAAAACTTACACAAAATGTGAAGTTTAATACTGTAAAGGATTTTTTAAACACTGCAATCATTTATTTGATATTTTTGTACTTAATGATTTTTTTTTGACATTTAATCAGTAAGTGTAATTACTAGTGACATTACTTAGTTAATATTATTTTAAAGAATTAAAAAAATTCATATGAATTATATTTTTACCAGATCATTTGTTTGGTATTTTCAGATTATTTGCAAGAAAATTAAGTAGTTTTAAAATCATGTCAGTTTGAACAGCTGTAAATATAAATTCATTATATTATTTGAAATGAATTCTTAAGATTAGTTCAATTATATGAACATCTCCCGGTGTTTTTAATTTGACTATCATTCTCAGAAAATGGACCTAATTACATATATCCAAAATTTTGAGTTAATAAATGTCATATAAATATTCTTCTAAAGAAAACTATTTTTTAAATAATAGTAGTTATTCATAAAGTTTGCATCCCCACGATATCGGGATCAAAATAACTAATCCCGAGATTTAATTTTTGTCTGAATTATATTTTGAAATGTTTTTTCAAAGTATTGTGAATCTGGTATTACATTTAAAGTATCTTATTTACTTTTTTTGTACTGCATCGGTTAATGTTAATTTTTCTTACATGAACCTTGAGGGGTTCGAAGAGGGTTCTTCTGTAACTTTCTCCCCATCGTGAGTGGAGTCAGAAAACGGACATTTTTACCTTTCTCCCACCCTCAAGATGTCCAGGCATTTAGAATTTTTTGAAGATATCTTGTAGGGTTTTCACCCCCTGGATTCCGAAACCTCGGGATCCTAGAATTCCGAAACCCCTGGGGATCCCGTTGTTTCTTCCAATCCCTAAATCCCGGGATTAAAATAACTAATTCCAGGATTTAATTTTTGTCTGGATTATATTTTTAAAAAAATTTTCAGAAAATTTTCAAATAATTTAATTTTTTTAAAAAATTTATATTTTGTTTATGAAATATGTACGTAGAATTTTTCTGCGCAGTTATAAGTACTACATGTAGAAAAAATATATGCACAGTATGGTAGAACGTCTCAAAGATCTAAGAGGCTCATATTGCAATGCTTACACAACAATATAAACAACATCACAAGAATATATTTTGTCACAGTTCCTTCTTCAATTAAATGCCGTTAATTAATAGCGGACCTACTTGGAAGTCTTAAGACATTCCAAATCCCAATGCATTACTAACAGCTCATGCAACTGGATCTTCAACTTCAAATGAGGTAACATTTGAAATTAATTCACATTCTGATTCAATAACTGGATCAATTGATGCACAAAACCCATGAAGTGTAGCAGAAGAACCAAATAAAGTTATAAAAGAGGTATATGCACCAATGCATATTAGATTTGAGACACTGTCATAAAAAATTCCAAAAGAAATGTCTCTTCTTTGAAAATGGAGGGAGACGTGGTGACTACCTGGAAATAATATATTCCTATTTAATGACGATAATACCTACTAATAAAGAATCCGAACGTGCATTTTCGTCGGAAGGACAATTTGTAACAAAAATAAGAAGCCGTTCCAAAGATGAAACGCTGGAGGAGCTGTGTTTTTATAAGCTTATTTACAGAAACACAACGAATGAAGGAATGCTTTTTTTAATTTCATTATGTACTATTTTTATTTACTTCATGATAAATTAATTTGTTTATTTGTTTCATGAAAATAATAATAAATCAATTTTTAAATATATTTTCAGTTTTATTATGCATTTTCAACTATGCTAAAAAGGAAGTATTTTTAATAAATAGTCCTATCCAATCCCGGGACCAATCACGGGATTTCGATAATGTAATCCCGAAATCCCGGGATTGAAAATATGACATGGGATTGCAAACCCTAGTTACTCAATTTTTAAAAAAAATAATATTTTATTACATATCAAATGGCTTATTTGTATGGATTTGTCAAAATACAGTTTCGTTCATACAGCAATTGCTTTAGTGATTCATTGGATATATTTGTACTGCGGTGCTAATTAATATTTAAATTTGTTAATGTTGATATATCAGAGCTTAAATCATAAGATTAAGTATTAAAAATAGTTATTTTTAGCATGAAAAAATTGTGGATAGTTTGACAACACATAATTATAATTATTTCCAAAGGTAACCGTTTTAAACGCATTAACTATTATAATAAAAAAATATTTATACTCTCATTTTATTTTTTTAGAGAAAATATTTTGTACAGACAAAAAAAAAGAAAGAAAACACAAATGTAAAAAAAAAAAAAAGGACTATATCTTTTTAAAAAAGAATATCTTCTTTTTATACAAATACATAATAAGACTACGAACATATTTTAATTTTCTTTTTATGTTTTATTATCAATGCAAAATAATAGCAAACAAAAAGTTACTTATAAGAGCAAAATCAAATACAAATCAGGTATATTCCCTGCATAAAAATGCGTTTTATTTAGCTTTATAGAACCTCAGATTTTCCCCCGGTTCTTCACATTGTGACTCGAATGACAAAAAAACGACTCTTTTCCCCAGAAAATTCGATACCTCTTCAAAAGATTCCAAGTTAGGAGAAGAACTCGCATCTCAAGACGATATCTGCATCTAAAAAGTCGAAGTCACAAAATAATTGCGAAATGTATTTCTCCTATCCCGTTCGCAAAATACAGCCATTCAAGCAAAAAGTACCGACTAAGATCATTAGAAACGCTTGGGAAGTTCGAATGTATAGAGCTTATAGTATCCCATACACGGTCCCTTTACTTTTTTCCCTCGAAGGAGAAGGATGTGTTTCTCTTCCTTTTTTTATTTCTTCCATTTTTTCCCCTTACTCATATAAATCGATACTTTCTCTCCCTCTCTCTTCTGTCGTTCCTCTTTTTTCACCATTCCTTTTCAAATATTCCTATGGTCGAAACGGAAATGTGGCAAAATTTGAGCTGAGATGCAGAAAGCAGGGCAACATCTCCTGAAACTGGCATTGTCAGGAGTTTTCAGGCGTACTGAAATCTCCACTTTTGAGGAGCTTATTACGCTCAGTCCTTTTGCGATTTCGCCATCTACTTCTCTCTAACCCCCTCCTCCCCCATCCTTTCTATATTTCTCTCCAGTCGTTTTGAAGAAAGTGGAAAAGCATGGGCGGGAAAAAAAGAGCAATGTTAGAAAAAAATTGTCTCACTTTCACCCGCATTTGAAAGTTAAAGTATTATATATCTATATCCCCACCCTTTGCACCATTCGTAGAAATGTAAGAATTGTGTTTCTAAGGCAAAGCTTCCGAGTTTATGCAATATTAGAAAATTTCGTTTTCGAGTATAATGTCGCGCGCATCTGACATTATTTCCCCCCTACTAACTCCTTTACCTTCCTCTTGTGCTTCTTCTTCCAAGATTTAATTAAGTTTTCTGTGTTCGCCGGAATTCAATAAATCCCGATACCGCTGCGGCAATTGAAGACGAGATGAAGAATTTCTTCAATTAAATATTCGAAATGGAAAAATGAAAATTGCTTTTGTAAATGAAAACCAAGTTATTAAAATTGTAAGAGTCCATAAAATTAAATATGACGGCAAGCCACGTTTGGGATTTTTAAATGGTGAGTACTTTTTTGAAAAATTGTTTTAATATAAATAAATACAGACGGTCTTATGTTTCAATGATTTCTTTTGCATTAAATATACCGTGTGTTTTAATTTAAAACAATCTTAAGAGACCTTCGAACATTGAATGGTTCTATGTAATATATCGATACATATATTCCTTTTCTTTGAAATATTTTAATTGTATATACTTAATATAAAATTCAAAAGTAAAATTTATATTTCTATGAAACTGAGAAATTCTCTGGATAAGTTTAATAAGCAATAGTACAATTGAACATAAATTGAACAAGCTTTTATTAATATCCTGTGAGATTATTTTCCACCTATAAACATTAAAATAACCTAATATGTCTCAAAAAAGAATCTTGCATTAAAAATATTTTTGTGATCGAGTTATTAGAAATTCTTAAGATTTAAAAAAAACGATCGTGTTAAGTTATAAAACTGTTATTAGAGCTTACCGTTCAAATTTGAGTGAAGTCAAGGAATTTTTGAAATAAAAATTTAATAATGAAAGGAAATATAAAAATGTCCATTGGTGCTTAAAAATAATTTATAGAAAAAAGTGAATGCAAAATCATTAAATAAACACCTTGTAATCGCATCTTAAAACATCCTTACTCTTTATTGTTTTTAATGCACCTAAAAATGAAAACAACAAACAAATGAGCTATACTCATTCATGTAATATTCGTCCCTTTTACTTCATTTTTAATTTTAATAAAATTTAAAGCGTTTAAAAATTAAAAAAAAATAGATTTCAAATTTTAAAAAAGACTAATTTCTCTCATTTATTTATAATTTTACATATGTTTTAATAAAAACATGTTGCTGGCTTTTAACATAAAAACTTAATAATGTCTTTGAAAATATTTTAACCAAAATATTAAATAATATTTAAAACAAAATGTATGCCTTGCGGTATTTAAAGAAGAGCGCGTGTTAACTAAAAATTAGCAAACATAATTTAAGCATTTTAGATCGAATAATTCGAACTGAGTTTACTTGAGAATATTCTGCAGATAATTTGACAATTTTTAAGTACCAAATAATTCATTTTCATGAAGTTAATATACGCAAAATTTCAAAGGACTGTTTCGAAAAAAAACTATTTTACTTATTACTTAAGTAGAAATTTTATTTGGTATGCTTCTTTATCATTTATATAAACAGTTTACTTATTATACATGATTTTTTTATTCGTAACGGTGTGAGGGAGGTAGTTATATCAAAGTCACATTGTAAAGCTGAACGATGGATATTAACGACGGACCATGGCCAAGTGACTACGACAGCACTTGAGTTGGCAAACCCTCTTCTAACTTCCACACATTATGAGTGGGATGACATTTGAGCCTCGACTTATTTAATGCTCATTGGCTCCTTCTGCACGGTGGGTCTTCAGCAGTTTTTGATTTGAGCTCATGACATGCTAGCCACGAACCTGTAACCTTGTCACTAGGCACTTGCGTATATTTATTAATGACGGTACAAAATAAGATATATATTGTGAAGTTAATAAATTGCACATGCAATAAAATTAATATTTTCTTTGCTGTAAATATTTGCATTGGAGAGAGAGACTGTATTATAAATTTTAAATTTATAAATATTTTGTTAATTGGTGAAGCCTACAATCATTATTTAGTTTGTATGAATTTCATTTGTATTATAAATTATTTCATGTTTGAAACCATTTTTATAAATAATTTTAGATATTATATTGAATTAATGTGAAGAAAGTGATTTTACTACAAATATATTTCTGCAATATATATTACTGATGTCCTTCATAAAAATAAAGTCTTAAGCAATAGTAAAATATAGCCCTGAAATTCCGATTTAATATTCTCTTGGGAAATGCAATGGAGTTCCTGACAATTATTTGAAGCTGAAACGTTCATCGGTTTTAGATAAAGACATAACAGTTTAAAGCTAATTTATATTTTCTAAGTCCGTATCTCCCATTGATTTGGTAATCATTGATTTCCTATTATATATATAAATGGCAGTCTAATTTGTTTACTAGCATTAGTTAGAGTATTGCTTAAATATCAAGGAGAGATAAATCTTTATCCCAAGTAATATGTTTTTTAAAATCTTCACTTGTCGATTACCATCACATTTTTTAAACTGTTAAAGCAGTAAATTTGTAAATGTAAATAACAGAAAAAGAAAAGTATCAAATTATAAACTAAAGGCAGCTTGTTTTAAATATTATCCGCAAAATACAACATTTGAAGCCGTGAATAAAATGTAGCTAAGTTTTAATTTTACGAATATTGTCCCAAATTTCAAATAACATTGATCAGTTTAAAATTTTGAAACGTTGAAAAGTAATTCAACAACAATAATTTTTTATTACTGATCCAAAAAGGGAGATATGAAAAAAAAATTAGCCCTCTAAATAAAAAATATAAAAGAAAGGAGTTAGCTTTAAATGAGAAATTTGAATCAAAATTTTAAAAAAAGCACTTAATTTTTAGCTATTTTTGTAGAAAGATGGAAAGAAAATTAAAAAAATATATATGATAGCCTATTTCCATTGAGTATTTTTTTAAATCTATCCATATTTCCAAAAGAACATAAAAATGTATTTCAAGCTGGTTCTATATTATTCAATATAATTGAAAGATAGCAGAGTAATTTCAATATTTTCTTATGTATGGTCAAATTTAGGTATATTTATTTTTTCAAATCAACAAATAAAAAAAAGAATTAAAAGTGTTTTAATAATATTTTAGAAATCATTTGTTTACAGTTAAGTACATTATACAATATGTGAAAGCGTAGTTACGATGCAGTTATGATTAATTTATTTTTAATGTAAAAATATATTTAGTAAATTTAAATATTTAAAAGAGCAATGTAATACGTAGTTGATTTATTTCCTGTATACCTAAATTTGGAAAATGCTATGCATTTCGGCAAAGCGAAAATTTTGTGTTTTCCTTAAAAAATGTTTTAAGTTTATTAAAAGTATGAACAAAATTATTTTTCTTAATAGTTCAAAGTTAGGTTTGCAATAGTTCCATTCCATGAGAAATATTAGATCAATGCCTTACATATAAATGTGTAATATTTTTTACTAATATCCAAGCAATTACCGGCAAAAATAGGACCAATTCGCAATCTAAGAAAAAAGGAATTCAAGTTACATACATTAAGTAATTATCTACTTCTCATAAAATAAATATGTTTAAACGCTTTTATAAAAAATACGAATCCGTTTTAAAATTTTTCTTAAATTTATAAAGAATTTTTATGTAGTAGTTTCAAAAATTATTGTCTAGTCATTTTATTGTTACATTAAAAAATATTAATTATTATATAAGCATTAAATATCAAGAGTATGCATACCTATTCTTGCGTCACACAAACCATTGTTTAAAAATTACGAGAAATATTATTTTGATCGTCCTAGTAAGTTACGATCGCTCCAATTCCATTGCCAACCATCCGGATAGTGTAAAACAAAACAGACATGACAGTAACTTAATAAATTTAGAAATTATAATTAAAGAAATAAATGTTAGGGATTTATTTAAAATGTATTCTATAAACTTTTTTAACGAAACAATAACATCACGATAATTTATATTAAATGTAATTACAGCATTTTATACATGCAATAATTACATATACTAAAAAGGACCATGCAATGAAATCCTTTAGCCCAGGGGTATTAATTTTGTTTGTTTGCCGGACCGCATACAGATGTTAGCTATTTCAAGAGGGGCGCATCATGAGAATTAATGGAGAGAGGGGCGGGGGAGAGACCAAGACAACAGAAAATTTAAAATGTGAAAACTGATCAAAATATTAAAAATCCTATTTTTCTTTTTTTAATTATTATCTTTTATATTTCTTTTTTTGTCACTGATTTTTTTTAAAAATTGGAAGCATTTAAGAATCACTCTTTCACAATTTCTGCATCAGTAAACGCTTTCATATGATTACCAATGATGTAAAAAATTTCATAGGGGTGCCTTTGTTATCGCTGACACATCATCACTGACAAACCACTTTTTTGCTGTTGTAAAGATTATTCAATGAAGCCTATTTATCATCTCTTGAAAGAGATCTTCGAGGAAAAGTGTCATAGAACAATTCCTGTGTATTGGTATTTTTTAAATACACTTTCGTGACAAATCAAACAATTACCGAACCATTTTTCTTTTTTATTACAAAATAGTCAGCTTCCCAATCGTTTAGAAACAATCTATTTTCTTAGAATATTTTTCATTTGCCAGATATGAAAAATAGTTAAACATTATTTGCACTCATAAAATGGTCATTATTCCACTGTTGATTATTATCACTAATCATGAAAAAATGTATATCAATTCGCACCCATACGACATCGACAGCAAAAGCAAAATTGATACATTTAATTGTTTAACAAAAATTTCCTACCAAATTTTCAGAAAAAAATGAATTTCTCAGAGCAATGGGCCATGATCGAGCCACTGAAAAGTTGTAGAAAAGTAGGTCGAAAGTTGAGTATCGCTGCTGTAGCCTATCAAAACATAATATGATGAATTTCAATAATAGTATCTCAAAATCAAAATTTCGCAGTATAAATAATTCTTTAGACTTTATGCAATTGATAATATACTCTTTTAAATTCTTCATTATTCTTCAGTTAAGAAACCCGATTAATACACCGCGTTCAACTGCTTTCAAGAACGCTTAAAAGTCAAGCGCTTTATGAATAAATGTAAAATTGTTCTTAAATTTTAAATGTAGCTTCTATAATCGTGTACTCAGAATGATGAATTTGCATTCAACCGAAGGAGAACATTAAGTGGCAGAAGCATATTGCAGAAAATAACTAGTGGAAAAAAGGAAATTGTAGAAAAAACAAACAAAAAAAAAGATTCTTACAGAATAAAATACTTTTGAACTCTGTCTTTCCAAAGATTAAAGAAGATTTAAATTTAGTTTGATAACGAGATAATGGGGGAAAACGGAATGGAAAAGAATATTTTTATAATAAGCACGCGATTCAAGCATCAGGAGACATCATTCAAAAGGATTTCAAGTGAAAAAGGGAAATAAACTACTCAAAGTAAGATACCTTTTTTTTCCTTAAAAAAATTGTTATGTTTTGTTACGAAGCTCATTCAGAAGCATATAACTATCGTCTAATAGAGACGGTGAACTCCTGGGCCGACTCCTGAGCTTTAACCACCAGTAACAAGGAAAGCTTTCCTATGTGTTCTGGAGAGGTATTAGTCTTATTTACAAAGAAATATGTTTTGTTTTGAGATAGAGTTCCTGAGCTTACAAAAGCCTCCATCGATTTACTTTTGTGTAAGAGTTCTTAATCTCCAGCCTCAAGCACCCAATCTCCATCAGTCTTTCGACTCCTATTTCTTTGCTTTCCGTATTCTTTGCGTTAGTCCTATTTCGTTTCTCCGCTCTCAAGCAGCTTGGACGGTAGAAATCTTCAATGTTGTTTTTTCTTTGTTTGGTAAGATGATATAAGACTTTATAAGATTTGCAGTGCAGTGACTTATGTCAGTGTATCTAATGTATTCTTCTTACAGGCATAAAAATAAATCTGAAATAAAAAAAACCGATAAAACAAACATAAAAATATTCAAAGATAACTGCTGACTTATGGACTGGATATTTATAAACTTTGTTAAGATTACATCATTAAATATAGAATTGTTTGTATTAATTATAACTATATTTTTGAATAAATAAAATTTCTCTTTTTTAATTCCTACTATTAGTGTGTCCACAGTCTCTCTTTCTCTATAATTATTTATATGTATCTATCTTCTTCAAATTTTCAATCGTTAATAAAATACCTTTTATTCATCCACTGAAGTCTACATACATTTTTAAACTTGTAGGGGATGACACTTGATGACAAAACAGTTTTTTCCAATTGTTAATTCATTAATTAATTTTTTTTCATTGTAAATGTCTGTTTTATTTTCGTATTACGTCAATTTTTTTTGTTTTGTTTCCTTGAAATAAATATGTAACTTATGTACCTTTCAGTAAATATGTAACTTACTGTCGATTTTTCGGTAAGCTAGTGCCTTCTTCGTAGGCTTATCACGCTTCCCCTAGAGAGGACCCCTTGGTGTCCCGCAGTTTGAGAAACGGGGTACTAGGGCTTGAACTAGAGATACGAGGCTCGAATTCGTGATACTCCAGTCTCAAGTTCATGGCAATAGCTACTAGGATAATGTAACCACCTAAATTGTAGCTAAAGTATAATGTTTATACTAGTTATCTGTTGAATATTCTCACATATTTATTGTACTAATTGATTATAAAAAATATAATAATTAAAATATAATTAACTAATTTTTTTAAAAAAGGCATTTTGAAAATTGTACTAAAATAAGTTCTGTTAACAGTTCTAAATTTATAATTAACTTATATATATAAATGGTCCATTTCTTATGAGACCAAAAAATTTATAACTAACAAATATCAACACTTTTTCTCAAACAATTGATAAAACAATCATTTACATTTAAGTAAATGCTACATATTTAAAACCAACCAGACATACCAACTAAACAAAACATTTTGTACTAAAACAATTTACATAATGCTAAAATAAACTTTAAATTCGCAGTTTAATCAATGGATTGTTTAATAACGTCTTACCACGGTAAGGCACGAGATCTACACTCAAGAACCAAAACATTATTACCACCCCTACATTTTGTAATGAACTCGAATGGATGACGTGAAAGCCACGTGGTCAGGTGGAAGTGGTATTTAACTGCAGCTGGAGAGTCTGAAGAATCATTCTTTCACTTATACTTCTGTGTGTGATGGGAAAGGCTGCGGATCTAAGAGACTATGATAGAGGATAGATTGTAATGGCTTGAAGGCTCGGAACAAGTATTTCCGAAACTGCACGACTCGTGGGTTGTTCGCGATCTACAGTTGTTAGTACTTATGCTAAGTGGATGAATGACGGTGAAACCAGCAGTAGACAACATTGTTTTGGACGTCCACACGCTATCAAAGAAAAGATCGGAGCCAGATAGTGGCTCAGCTGACAGCCCATTGCTGTGCAGGGCCAAGTTGAATAGTATCGGAGCAAACTGTTTAGTGGACACTGTTGGATATGGGGCTACGCAGCAAACGTTCCACTCGTGTGTCTTTACTGACCAAGTATCATCGCCAACTGCGCGTGCGCTGGGCCCAGGAACATCATGACTGGTCCATGGATCAGTGGGAGAGAGTTGCCTGGTCAAATGAATCCTGGTTTGTCATTCATGACGCCGATGGCCATGTCAGGATACGCCGTCTTCCAAGCGAACAGTTGCTCTCTCAATGTACAGTAGATCATACACAGTTCAGTGGTAGCGGTATTATGCTTTGGGGGACTTTCTCTTGGGTGTCTCTGGGATTCGTGGTTGTGGTAGAGCAGACCATGAATGTGTGCTACAGGGTATCTGAACATCATTGTGGACCAGTTGAACCCTTATATGGCCTCTGTTTTTCCAGTTGGAAATGGAATGTTCCAACAGGACAACACCCGTGTCACGAGGTTAAAATTTTTGAAGTGGTTCCAGGAACATGATGCTGAATTCCAGTTAATGTCCTGGCCACCTAACTAACTGGAGTTCAATCCGATAGAACACATTTGGGATGTCATGGGACGGCAGCTCAGAGTTCAAAGACCACCAATTCGCAATATCTCGGATTTGCGTGACCGTTGCTTAAACATCTGGTACAATCTGTCTCCGCCCATCTACCAAGGACTTGTGGCATCCATGCCAAGGCGGGTTGAAGCTATGTTGCGAACCAAAGGTGGGCCAACTCGTTATTGGCAGGTTGTCATAATGTTTTGGTTCTTGAGTGTATATTAGTGGCATGTTCATGGAAACCGAGCTTACACGAAAGGGTTTGGAGATGAAATCTTACTTCACCCTGTAAAATGACGTTGAAATTTTTGACTGTGGTCAAGAGAGTAGGAAGGAAACTCCAATGAAACTCCATGCTCTAAATTTTCGCACAGCAACTTGAGGGTTTTAACGGATTTAGTGTACCCCATTCCCATTATATGACAAGTCTTTAGTGATACTGGGACTAGAGTCAACGACTCGACAGAATCACGAGATCGAAACTGACCGCTAGGTTACCACAGCGACATATGTAGTTTCATCTTAAAAAATCTCGATTCGAAATGCATCAAATTAATAGAAACATTTTCTAACTAAAATCATTTTCCAAAAAAGAAAAAAAAATGCAATAAAATAAATAAATAAATAAAATATATAAAATTCGCAAAACATATTGTTCGAGATATATTTCTTTTCTTTTTTCTTCTTCATATTTTAGCATTTATATTTTCACTGGGGGCTCAAAATTTTTTAAAAAAGCGAATATTTTTATTTATACATTATTTATATATTTTGCTTTGTTTTATTCTCATTTCGTATTCTGTTTTGGTACATTTTTTGTTTTTGAGAAAATTGTACTGTTTCGGATTGTTAATTCATTGTCTTTTCAATTTAGACATTTCCAGATCATTTGCGATTTGTTTTCCCTTTAAAATAGATTTGTAAGAAACAAAAAAATATTTTCTTAGTCATGTACACTTACAAATATTTAACAAGAAAAAAACTTTTATTTTGACATGCTTGTTCATTTAAAATGAAAAAGATCAAATAATTTTTTCTATTTACTTTTATTTTCACCCAACCGTCCTTCCTCTACTATTTTAAAATAACACGCTACACGAATTTAACGATTTTCTTACACAAACCTTTTGTCCTAGTACGAATTTAAAAAAATGAAGGACTTGTGCACTTTGTATGAAGATGATTTGATCGAATTTATGACAGTTTATAGTAATAAAGAAGTCGATAATGACGAAATCGAAGGTGAAGTTCAACAAAATACTAGCAGATGATTTAACTCGTGAGAGATTGAAATTTTTTAAGTATCTCAACGTAATCATAAGTTTTGTATAGCAGGATGTCAATAATTATACGTTATTTGAGAAAGCATAAGAAACAGCCACTAAAATAACACATTTTGTAACAACTACAAAAACTGAGGACGTTAATAACGAACAAAAATCTTCATTTGAATCAAATCCGACAGTTGTGCTAGAAATATCTAACGCATCAATTGATGAACTCGTTTTTGATCATGTTCGCAGTACAGCTTGTTATCAAGTGGCGATGCATAGTTGTTAGTAGTTTTATTTCGAATTTCAATTTGAGTGTTTATTTGCTGCATATACTTATAGACGAAATTTTCACATTAATTTTAATTTTTTGGTAATAAAAATGTTTTTTTTTGTTTTATAAATATGTAGCATGGATTTTATATTATTAAATTTTTTGCACGGTTGTTTGGAAAAACTTGTGAAATTTTTCATGTTATTCGATTTTTTCTAAAAAAATTGTGGAACTTATCCTTAAATTTACCATATGTCGCATGTATTCTTTACACGATTTTCTTTGCTCGGTTTTCTAAGGAACGTGTCTACCATGCTCAAAATAGTTATTTGTATTAAATGTTAATTAAAAAAACATTTGAAGGTATTCGTTCAGATATTTGCTATTAAACAAGAATTTTTATATACCTCTTGATAACCGAAAAAACTTCAACATTTATATTTGATGAGATATCTATAATTTCATTATATTTCGTTAGTTACAAACACATTTGTACAACATAAATGTTTTTTAATATAATTAAAATAACAGTTCACGATTTTGAATTGCTAAAGTAAAAAAGAAATTTGAATTAAATATATAATTTTCAACAATTTTATTCATTTTATTTTTCTTTAAACGCGTATGAGAGTTATGCAATTAAAATCATATAAATGCTTTTTTTTTCTTGATATTTATAACGGAAAAAATGACGTATTTTTTCCATAAATATATTTAAAAGATTAAGAAAAAAGATAGATGATCAAGAAAGAAAGAAAGGTTTCAATCTCAAAAACCAAGTATATGTATATATATATACTTGGTTTTTGAGATTTAAACTTTCATTACATTAATAAAAATCCCAACTAAAGATTCTTAAATTATTTATCGATTATTTGCTTCTTTAGAACATTTGACAATTGCAATTCATTTGTCAAAAAACCCATTGCATCATGTGTGATGTATGCCATTTTATTATTTTATTTCTTTAGCCAGTAAAATGCCATGTCTCTTACATTTCAACATCAAATTGAACCAACGGCCCTTCTCTTTCTTTCCATGTCTTTCTTTTATTCAATAGCTCCAAAGATTGCAGATATGGTCTTTGTGATGCCCCTGAAATACAACCATCTCAGCATCCGCTTCGATTGTATTTGAAGTAGTAATTTCCGTTTCTGGTATCAGTGTTAGAGAGCTGAGTGGTTTTCATCGAAGTCAGCAATATTACTGTGTAGAATACAGAAAACCATTTATCTTTTCTTTCTCTGTCCATATTATGTTGTGAAACGTGTCCTTTGCGAAAGTGCCTGGAGAAACTACAGAGACAGATTGTATTGAAAATTGCTGCTGCAAGATGTAGAAACGAAAAATGTGTACCTGACTATCACCTGAAATTCTTTAGATTTTATATCCAGTAAATCAATTTAAAGTTTTTGCATGTATAGATTCTGAACAAATCGAACTGATAATTTGTATTTATGATCGTAATTGTCTAAGGGATACATCCAGATACAAAAATTGAAGTATTTCCTATCTGCTCTCCTACTCTAACATATATCCCTTTTGTTGGATATATTGAAACAAGCAAAATATGCTCTAGTCTACACATTTTTTCTTTCTAAATTCGTCCAAGTAATCGATTTATTGGAGTTGTTTGAATCCAATTTTATACCTGATTATATTCGTGAGAATGTTCTAGATAAATAATGAATACGTATATAACATGACATGAATATTAGGTTTCTTTTTCTATAATCCAAGTTCTTATAGAAATAATTGCTTATATTTAAAATTTTCTTAAATACATAGGTCTTTCCTCGCATTGGTCTTTGTTAAAAATTTATATATACACTATTTTTCCTTAAATTTTATTGTATTTCTTTCAATAAAAATATACATTTAAATTGCTTTTTTAGAAATCCATTGTAAGAACTAAAAAACATACTTTTATTACAGTGATAAACTCAGAACATTTTCAAATAACATAATTTTAAAGTATTCAGTGCCAGGTTTGCTTTTAACTGAAAGGTAACAAGGATTTATTGCTTTTTTTTTAAAAAGAAAATATGTAAATCTTTTTTTATGAATTCAGACCTTGTCTCTATTTTAAACACCAATCATTTTGATATAAGTTGTATTTATGTTTTCGGAGTTAATAGTTTTTTAAACAGATAAAATGAATAATTAAAAAAAGAAGATTTCGTTACGCATAATTATACAGAATGGGAAAAAAAGGCTTATTGCCACTCTACTGTATATACTGCGTCAGTTCTGGCAATATTTTTTATTCCCATCAAAGCAAATGTCTTACTTAACTTCGCTGCTTTTTAGTTTTTTTGTTTGTTTACAGATCGTGGCAAAGACATATATGTGTAGCGTAAACCACAAAAGTTCTTCCCTGATTATAAAATCTCATTACAAAATACCTTTATTTATAATAGTGTAACTTTTATCATTGGGTAGGTCAGTTTTAGTAGTTTTATTGTGCAGTACATAGCAGGAATGCTCTTTCAAGAGTGAGTGAGACTGGAGAACATTTGTAGAAAGACCTTTTTTTTGCCTAAATAGTGTTCACTCAAGAGAAAACCCAATGTGATCTTTCGTTTCATGATACGAATTTGCCCATTAATGTTCAGTGTAAATTTCAACTTTATTATAAAGAAGCAAACCTACTCGTGCGCAATTAATAAAACAATGGTATGAAATGTTTAAGGAAAAAGGCAGAGTTAAGGATCTTCGTAGAAGTGGCAAGTTAAATGCGTGAGAAGCAGCTGTTGAACTTAACACTTGGTACCGTTTACACAATTTTCGAACTTCCAAGATTGCTCCCGTTGAAATTTACTCAAGTAAATGGTTTTATAAAAATAATATTAATATAATACTTAAAATATATAAAAAATATATGTCTAATTATAATAGTTTTAGTACAATATATATTTATAATCAGACAATAGTTTTGATTCACTCTCTTTGTGTGTGTGAATGAGTTGTGCGAATGCAAACATATAGAAGCATTCATGCATTAAGCACGCATATGTAGTGAAAGTAGAAAATGGTTAGGTTGGGTAAATTGGATTTAAAGAAAAAACTAGAACGATGTGTGCATATTTTTAAAGGTACCTAAAAATAATTTACGTTACATTTAGTTAAAGAACAGCATCGGTTTTCAATAGTATAAAAATGAGATATAGAAAACAGATATATTAAATGATATTGTTAGGTAAAAAAACCCTTTAGTCCGTGCATGTGTTTCGAATGCTGCATTAAAATATTTTATAATTCATAGTTTTCTAACAAGAAATAATTATAGGTATTATACAAATCGAAGCTTTGTGTGTACAAAATATTTAAATGAAATAGCTCTTAGTAATGTATTATATATTTCTGTTCTCCTATGGATTAATTTTCTTACTGTTTTATATTAAAAATATTAGTATTTAGATAGAGAGAGAAAATAACTCTTTACTTTTCATGTATTTAAAATCAATTCAAATAAAAATGACTAATATAATAGTTAAAGTATTTTATACCAGGTTTCTGAGAAGTATGACTACACTTTCAAAAATGAATTCAAAGATATTCACTAACGGTTTTTTTATGTAAAACAGTAAAGTTTTTTTTGGATTTTTTTTGCACGGTTTTAATGTGTGATGTGGCGTATTGGACACGAAAACACACAGTCAGGCTAGATATATATGTGCCACTTTAATTACATTTTTTAAAAATTTTCAATGGCGGATTACAAGACAACTACAAACAAAATAATAAATAGAGAATATTGACAAAAAAACAAGGGACAACTTAAAAAATAATAAAAGAAAAAATAAGAAACGAAACACAAGTTCACAATACAGTCTATAAATCTTACATTTTGTGTCTGAACTCCCAATATCTGTTCCACATGGATATTCCATGCTGAGTGCATGGCAGTGTGCCAAATGCATGGCATCCATTACTTCATTGGAGTCGCACAGTTTACAAAGTGGACTCTGGGCAATGCCTATCATGTTTAGATGCTTGGACAGGCAGTCGCAGCAATTCGAAAATCGGCCACAGCTCTATCTCGTGGCCATTTTGGAATATGAAGGAGTTTGCTAAACCTCACTTTGTGTTTATTCTTTTGGTTGAATTTGGACCAGAAGTGTTCCAAAAGTAACTTTAATTACATAAACATGCTAAACCGCTATCTTATCCTTCACGTTTTTCTCTCTGTTTCCAGACAGGGCACTCAAACCAGTCTACACACATGTCCTTTAGATGAGTCGATCTGGAAACGTAGGGGAAAATGGATTTCCGGAAAACTCTATCCCCCTATAATCTAAGGCCGTCACTATGACCTTTTCGTCTCTGATGTCATCAAATGGCTTTATCTATGACGTAACTGGACTTTCGTAATAATGTTTGCTACAGTGCACTGATAGTTGTGCTCAAAAATCGAGTCTAAATTAGATTTTTAGAGAAGCCCTGCGAAGCATTGCAGGATTAAAAATTTGAATGGCCACTGTATTTTAACTTCATTTCATCAGTGTTACGAATTGAAGATTGGTAAGCAATGTTTTTCACGTATTCCTACAAGAAGAAGTCCAAATGGGTTATATCTGAGAGCTGCATGGCTACGGTATTGGATTTCCTCTATCCATCCATCACTCAGCGATATTTTTCTCCCTTTTAACTCTGGTTTTTTGGTACCCCATTTACGCTGTACATGTATTGCAGAAATAAACTCGACAAACCAATCTACAACTTGCACTTGTTCTTGTAGTGGAGCCATTTTGGAACGATAATGTTGCAAAACGTAGATGTTTCTTCATTTGGTTTGTATTTTATTAAACAGACACACAAGTTGACATTTTCTTTAAGGAAAGTAAGAAACCGTAGGTGAAAATCTTTGTTTATTTTTGAAAGCTTAGTTATACTTTTCTGTGGCACCCTATATATTAAAAGTAAAAATATTCATCACTTGTATGTTAAGAATTTACAGTACAAAAAATTTTACTTATAAGGAATTTTGTGCATTTATTTGATCCCAGTCTCCTAAAAAAACTTTTAGCTCAATATAATTCATGATTACAGCCTATTTTAATAACTCCAACTAAGTTAAAAAGTTAAATAAACATGGTTTTTTAAGAGAACTATTTAAAAAAATAAATGTATATTCCTAAAATGAAATCTAAGTTATGAATCCATTTCTGAAATGATAATTTTTAGAGTTATTAAATCTTACCCTGAATCTTTAATTTAGTTGGGTGCCCATTTAATGTTTCTTATGACGCTTGGATATTACAAAGATTTATATTTAGATAGCAATTCTACGAAAACTTCCCAACTTTAAATAATGCGCGACAATTTAATCTGGCAAAAGAAAGTCTTAACAATCAGTTCTGAGCCATTTCTTGATTTTTTTCTCTCCTAGATTATTCGACGCTGGTGTTTCCCCGACTCTTGATGAAATATACAATGAAAGCGAAAAAAGCGACGGCGGATATAGAAAGAGAAAAGATTCGTGAAAAGTAAAATGGAACAGAACCCCACTTTTCATTACAGCTATGTCAAGCCATAAATCTATGTCGGTGAGCTCTTTTTGGGGCGAGGCGTGACAATTTCTATTCTTCAAGCTTCATTAAATTCCAGAATCCCACCTTCTGCAGTTTCGGGACAAATGGAGTCATCACAAGACGGTAAGGTCGTTTGTTTGAACATTAACATTCATTCAGAATGGTGAACGGAAAGACATTGGGAAGATTTAGAATCGACTGGTAATAACTTTTGACGCAGTTTTGCGAAATATTGCCATTGGAATGACATGATTATTATCCAATCCACGGAGCTCAATTACGCTTATTAACATTTGCTTGAGAACAAAATTGGTTTTTTGACAATGTTTAGAGCGTATGAGACTCATATCAAAATTGCCATTATTATTTTGCAACAGTGTTTTTATATTAAAACTATTTTTATAAAGGTCAAATTTTTCAAAAGATAAGTGTTTACACAAAAAATAAATTCAAAATACTGCATCTGAGACCTTCACTTTCTTCAAAATAAATTTTTTTGATAAGGAGCTACGTGTAATTCAGAATAATACATATTTAAATTTCAATAAGTGATTTGTAACCAGAAGGTAAGAGTAAATTTTAAAAATGTGTGTTCTTATTAGTTTTGGTTCATATTACCTTATTCATTTTAAACGAACTTTTCGGCGATATTTTCAAAAAGTAGTTTTACATTCCTTTGTTCTTGCTCTATATCTATTTCAAACTTTTGAAAAAATACACATTTTTATTACATCAATTATTTCTGAGAAATATTATATCAAGCAACCTGGAAAAGAATTTGCATTTTTTTAGATTTTTTTTTAATTGAGAAAATTTTAATTTCAGCGTAGAATAAAGAAATGTTTCTCAATTTTCAATAACTTTCAAAATTTGTTGATACATACCAAATATGTTAATTGATTTCAGTGTTTTTTCTTGATCTTCGAAATTTTATGAATGCTTTTGGCAACGTACCTCGTACTTCTGGTTCTAGGTCACGTGACGATAACAATTCTCAACATGTTCCCAACACACCATTATGAGGACTTACAGTTCTCGCGATTCGACAGGAACGACACTGACCACACAATTTCGTGATTATGATTACTCAGTTACAGGAACCTCCATAAAATTTAAAAAATACAATTTGATGATTTTTGATAATTTTAAAGATAAAATTGCAGTTATTTTGGCTTTATCCGGAGACGGGGACGCCTTCCTTAAATTAATGAAAATGTATTGACTGACATCTTTAGAGCCTATTGTAAGAAAAGTTTTTATACTGCAATTGAAAATAATAAGTAAGGATCAGGCGAAGGCTTTTTATATTTCTGAATAAATTAAAAAACCAAACAGTCATCTATTTAAATTAATTGATTGAGAAGAACTTTAAATATATATTAGCAATCCATTAAACAATATCATTTATTGAAGAGACCATTTGAATGAATGTAAAAGAGATTAAGATTAAAAAAATTAATGGAGTTCCAATAAAGGAAGACGTATAAATTTTCGAGAAAATACAGCAAAATATATAGGGTTGATTTTTTTTCCGGCAAAAAACGAATAAATTTATTTTATTTTTTTTACAAAATATGTTATCAACATAGATGGATTTTAGAGATAAAATATAAGAAGACCATTTAGAAATCTAAGAACTAATATCCATAAACAAATTATTAACGTGGTTATTGACTCACGATCTGACAAGTAAGATTTAAATTTTTCAATGCTAAAATTCATTTATAGCAATAGATGAATTTTAAATCTTGATCAATTCGAGAAAAAATAGAATTAATCTATCATTATAATTGAATCTTAATATCCATCATTATTCATTCTTCATTATATTATAATTTACTTAAAATGTGAGACTTAAAGCAAAAAAATATATCCATTGTTAAATCAATTTGGATACAGTATTGTAGACTTAAAAATTGTTTCTGAATTTTAAGATTTTCAATACCTTACTTTTTTTCTCCAAATGCATAACTTTTTTAGTTATTCTAAGATTATTGTACTTTCATGATGTACTTCATTGACTGTATTATTCCTTGTGTGCTTAATTATTGTTATCCGGTCGTTTTAAGATACATTTACCTTTAATGACTGATTATCAAATTTGAATTATGTTTCTTTAAAGATACTTAATATCCTGGATTAAGGAAGTTTTCAAAATAAATGGTCATTAAATTCATGTAAATGAAGATGATAAATTGCTTATTAGTACAATCGCAATTTAATGTAGATTTACAAGCACAGTGCTATTTTTTAAAAAAAATATGCTATCATAAGACGACAGTTCTTTACATTTATCCAAAAAAATGCTCCAAATTTCCTACAGAATTACTTAAAAGCACACAATGGTTACAGATTACTATTCACAGACAAATATTTCTTTTAAAAAAAAGGGTTGCTATATAATAATATATATGCTCATATTATATACCGATATCTTCCATTTTCATGCATTTATAAATGTTTCGTTTTCCTCAAAGATTCAATCAAATGCTTTTGTACTTACCTATAAAAAATGTAAAAGAATCCCACAAGATACCAAAATGGTGATTGTTATGAAAACACTAAAGAACAAATCTATATCTCATTCCTATGAGAAATACATAGGTCTTAGGCATAGGTTTTTTATTGATTAATGTTTATATTAACGAATAACCCAGAAAAATGTTTTTAAATATTAGCACAGTTTGCCTCGTCGTACGATATTTCCCACCACTATAATTTAATCTTCTTTGTACTCTCAA
This sequence comes from Trichonephila clavata, assembly GCA_019973975.1. NCBI lineage: Eukaryota > Metazoa > Arthropoda > Arachnida > Araneae > Nephilidae > Trichonephila > Trichonephila clavata. The sequence continues at coordinate 128,720 of BMAO01021801.1, forward strand.
ATAAACTAATCAAAGGTTTCTAAGTTAACTTATCTGAATTAACATATATATGATTTTCGCACAGAAAACTAAAACTACTCCTAAACTATCACAATTTTTCCGGAACAACTAAAACAATTCCCAAAATCCGATCAATATGTTTCCTAGATACTTCTATTGTAAATCTTAATAACTCCCTAAGGTTAATTCAAAGCCGAAGTTCATCATTTGCATATTGAGAGGATCACACAAAGCATCTTGTACGCTTGTTCTTGCGCGTTTCTGAACGCGGATCCAGTCATTAAAACTTCTTAGCCTTCCCCCAAGTCTTTAAAAGGTGGTTCCGATATCCAGGAAGTTTTACTCCGTTCTTGTCAGCACTCAATCGCTTTTCCCTGACCGTGCTCCAGCCGAGAGCTGTATTCATTTATCAATGTCAGATGGAACTCTTAATGACTTTATGGGATGGGATTTTGGACCAAGCAGACCGTGGAGGTTGCAACACGAGGGAAATAGATTTTCTTTTGATTGGCTGGGTATCGGATGTGGATGTAGATATGCAAGACATCTAAGATGGTTTCTTTTTTCATTAATTTTATTCGGGAGATTTGGAGAGTGATATTCGGAGATAGCGTAACAGCTGAACTCCTCAAGCGCAAAAATAATAATGGCTGCTGTTTTTACAAATATCATAAATCAGCTCCGACTGTTATAGAGTTAGCTGGTGTAATTAATTTAAACTGGAAGCTCTTAGTCCAGAGAGATAAGTTTTGAAATTGCTAATCATTAAATCGCATTACCGACTCCGATATAACTTTTATCGTAAGTAGTTATTTAAGCCTTATTTAGATTATTAGATAATAATTTTTTTCAATGATGATTTCTTCAACAGCAGTTTAAATTTTATATTGAGAGTATACTAGCCTTTAAAAAAACTCCTAATCGTAGAAAATCAAAGATAAACACAAAAACAGAAAACAGATACCGACTTTAACATTTATATATAGATTAAGATTTTGTTTGGCTATATTAGTTGGAACTATATGGACTAATAAAACATTATCAATAATTAAATAACAGTAACAATATAATAGCATATTCTTTCACAGTACCGTTATTCCTAAATTGTTCAACAACTTCTGTGTCTTGTAAATTTTAAATTTTAAATTTTTAAATTCATTCTTTTCGCTTACTATAATACTGTGTTATCAATTAATATAAAATTATACTTTCTTCAAATTATTTTCACGATACTATACAAAAAAATCTCAGAGTAAGAACGTTATATGATATCAATTAAAACATAATTCACCTATTATATATATAAATTACAATGAAATTCAATGTATTGCAATACGACTTCCGAAAGTTAAATGTATAAATCGGATTATTTCAAAGGAGTGGAATTTCACAGGTAATCCATATCTCTTATGAAAAGTAGTAGTTATGTCATTACTAGAATTTGTAACATCTGGTATAACGTAAGGTTAAAATTGCATGTGAAAAAAAAATGTAATATGCAGTTCATTAAAGAGTTGTATTTTTTTAAACGAAATCTCTCATATATTATTATTACTATTAATAACAACGATTATATTACATTTTTAAAATATCTATTCCTCTTTTGAGTAAATCCTGCATTATTGTAGAAACCAATACACCCAGATAATGGGATTTTATTTGGAAAAATTATAATATATCTTGGATTTCCTTATATAAATCAAGAATCCATGTAAGATTTTAGTTCCATCAATCTTAAGCATATATTTCAGACATGATATAATCAGCATATTTCTTTTAAACTTACATTTTTATGATAACACTAAAGATAGTTCCAATAAAATTTCCTTTTTAATAGTATATTTATGGCAAGAACAATACTTTAATAGAAATTAATTCAATTGATAGCCTTGAAATGTATAATTATCTGATATACTTCCACATTTGAAAAAAATAATTTAATACGTTTACGCATAACGTTATTAAAATTAATTTTATTTTCTAAAGACTGAATAATCAATAGATTGTGCATTACAACTACAGTAAATTCCTTTTTCTCCTTGTCTCTCTTCATTGTTTGGGAGATAACTATTAAAAATTTATCATTTTGCATCTTTCTTCTTGCTAGCTATTAATATCATTAAATTAGTTGGAAACACTGCAACATTATTGACTTTAAAATATGGCTTTTCAAGATTTCTTTTATTTCAGATGTCCAATTATAGTCCATTATCAACGACAAGTGTCAAGATTTTAAACCGAAGCTTTTAACTTTTTACTCTTTCCAGTTTATGTCCATCAAAAATTTACTTCGAGCATCACTATTTTTTCACTTCAAATTTGTAATTAATGCATTTTAAATATCTGAATTTTGAACGACGGATTTTAGTTTTTGAGAGTGTTCAGCTGTAATGTGTCTTATTTTTGAGTAAGTAATACTATGTCGAGATTTTATATTACTATGATAGATTTAAAAAAAAAACAGTTTTTCTTTACTGTTCATCGAGCAGAAATTATTTCTATACACATATCTCGTCTGAAGTATATGAGATTTTCTCCCGTACATAAAAAAAGACAATATTATTCTAGATCTGTACCTTTAAGGCTGTATTAAAGATTTGGAAAATATTAAGTCTTATGACTTTTACATAGCGTTTTAAATGTACTAAATAAAAATCACAGATGATTGTTTAGAACTGAAAATCTAATTTCCCTTTATTGAAGATTTACATCAGAAATATAAAAAAAAAATTAGTAATTTAGTAAAATAAATGCAAAGCTTATTTTGATTATTTTGAAAGCGAGTAAACCCGAATTGCCATTGTACACAAACACATCAATATTGTATTCAATCGTACCATTTTTAATCTTACTTAAATTTAAATAAAAAATGAAAAGAAAAAAATCTAATTTAGAAATATTGATTTTATTCAATGATTTAGCAATAATGATTAACATTTATTTTTTGTTAAAAATGGAAAAATAAATATAATGTAATAACTGACATTTCTTCAATATAGTATTTTGAACAGACCTCAAAATTTTAATCCAGTATTAGAGTAGTATGTTAAATCATTGAAACTAATAATCCATCATCATCATTTGAACTTTTTGTATACTACTACGAGTAGAATGACATTATGAACTGAATTCGTGATTTTAATTATTGTAAAAAATTTCTTTATTAAAATATTTTTAGGCATATGATCATATATCGTTCTTTCATAAATAATCATTTATATATATATATATATATATATATATATATATATATATAATATCATAGAATTAAAAAAAAATACACAGTATAATAAAATTGATAGTACTAAATTATACCACTAACAAAACTAGAAGACGTAAACCAGATTTCAAGAAACACAATATAAAAATGATGGAAAATTATATTGTACTAGAATTAACTAAGCGTATGTATAGCATGAAACAGAGTTAGAACTTTAAAATGTAAGAAACCAGAAGAGTCAATGGACCAAAATGAAGACCTATTAAGATTTCATATCAGAGAAGGACTGATAGAAAGATATTTTTTGACCTTTAAATTTAAATCCAGTGGCGTAGCTAGGTATCCAAAGGCCCTGGTGCAAAAAAAAAAAATGAAGGCTCTATTTTGATTGGGTTTTGTCAAGTAAAAATATAGGAATATTTTAAATATACAAATCTACTTTAACATCAGATCTGTATTGTTCTCTGCAGAACATAAGAAAACAAAGCTATGTACTACCTACATATATGTGTATACGTTTCATTATTAATAGAAATACTTGGAACAGAAGTACTAGCAGAAGGATGATTAAGACATTTGTCAATTTTGGGCAATTTTCGTGTACCATTTTCTCTTTCTTGGCGCTTTTTGCGCTTAAACATTCGCTGGATTTCTTTTTTTTAATCCATAATTTGAGTCTTCTAAATTATCCAATACAATTTGTATTTACTCGAGTACTTACTGACGTTAAAATTAAGGAGAAACGTAATGCGCTACGCTACAAAACGTCGTGGGAGAATCCCTGGTTATTTATTTGTTCTAGAGGATCGAACTAATCTACCATAGGGCTTAGAGCTACAAAATGGTCTTCCGAGTTAAACAGGAAATGATACAAAAATTATACGTGAACAAGAAAATAACATACTATATCAATTTAATTATTAAAAGAGACCTTTGAAAAAGAACAGAGGAGGGGTAGGCAATTACATCAGTTTATTGCAGATGCAAGTAGATTGTGAAGTATTGAAACAGAAAAACTAGCTTATGAATCATATTGCTATTAAAAATAAAGGAACTGCTTCCTGTGTGTAGGTTTTTTAAGATGTATTAGTAAATATGGTAAGATTTTTCGTGGAGCTTGAAGCATATTTTCATGAAACAGTTTATAGAAAACTGGAAAAAAAATTGAAAATAATATAAATTTTTCAAAAAGTTAAGTTCACAACACTGTACACCAACGAAAAGAATTTAGAAGAATTCCATACAAGTTCGAAATTACTTTCAATTAATTTGCCATGATTAAAGCCGTATTGCCACCTTTTGAATTTATGTCTTAAATGTGGGAGAAATTATCTCACGTTCTGCTTGTTTGTTGGCCAGGGTTCGGAGGGCCCCTGAGCTTGAGGGCCCCAGTTGCACGGCACTGCCAGCCCATTGCCAGTTACGCCATTATTTATATCCCTTCTACCCTGTGACCCGGCTAGAGGTGTGGAAGGAACTAAATGATCATACGACATGATGTGAACTTCAATTATGATTATTATCAACAATGATTGTTATATTTCACAATTGAAATAAATAAATTTAAAAAAAATTATTATAAACTATTCTTTTTAAAATTTAACTTTTTTTAAACTCTTTTAAAAACGCTCCTTGCGTATTAGTTTTTAGGATATGTACATAACTTTTGTTTGATATAAAGACAAGCTACAACAAAATATATGTATGCATGAATTTTAAATTCAGAATTATATTTGATGGAAAACAAAAGATAAATTTTCTATAATATATGAAATATTTCACCAATTATCACACATTCAAGGTATTCAAAACAACACAAAATATGATCCGTTAAATATATTAGAAAACTAATGCACAAATTTGTGAATTACATCATCTTTCATAAGTTGTGAAAATTTCAAAGAGATGTGACGTAACATTTTACGTAACAACGGAAACGGAAGATTTACGAACTAGAATAATGCATTTTGAACTTTTATTTGAGTAAAATAAAAAATTAATTCTATAATTATTAATCAGAATGACAAAATTCTTTGACAGAACAATTAATTGAAATATAAGGAATATTATAAGTGTAAGAAAATCAAAATTTCAATTTTGATCAAAATTTGACATTGTGAAGTTCCACCATCCACTTAAACTATGAATTTAATTTAAAAACCGCTTTCCGTAGAGAGGACTTTATTGTATGCAAATATAACTACTCTTCTAAACCTTCACGTTCGGGATGTGAGGAACAGTTAATCGATGATAGCGTTAATAGTGAAATCTAAGAACAAGATAATGTGAATTGCAACTGGGAGGCGACGCTTCCTGAAATTCATATTCGTAGTAGAATCCATCGGGAATCGTGGAAGTAAATAACATTGGAGCTAAACCGAGCTATCGGAGTTCGTTAAGTGTTAGGATTTAAGATTGCTCCCAGAGTCAAGCTATAAAGTTGTACATGATTCATAAAGTGTTAAAGATGGGATAAAAGTAGGTTTTTTTTACATCATGTCTGCTTCTTGCCTGAACCCTCTTACACCCGAGACCTTCAGGGCACAACAATTTGATTGCATAACTTTGTAGAGGGCCACACAGCTCTACGTGCAACATGTTGCACGCGTGTCATAGATTGCCGACTCCTGCTCTATATATTTAATATATATTAACCTGTTTACACAGGTCCTTAGTGACTCCAGGAATGTAACCCACAAGTTGACAAAAACATCATTGGTCATGGTTTCGCGTTTTCTTGACTACTACTGTTATACAGTGATTTGAACATTTTTTCTGCAAAAATTGTGCTATTCATAGTTAATGTTGAGTACAGACCTTACTTGTATGTTATTTTAGTAAAAACATTTATAGTACTGCTTTACCAGGCATTAACTTACATGATATTTGATTTCTGATAATCTAATACATCCTGTTCATTAAGAAACGATAAAAAAGTATTATACTAAATAAAGAGAAAGAAAAAAGGTTTCATTAAGCTGAAAAGAAAAGAAAAACCAAAGCCCGACAAAAAACTTAAAAAAAGCATACCATTGCTTTATTCGGAGATACAAGACATTTTTGGCTGAAGGCAAGTTAAAAATGAGAGAATCATTTCTACAGGAAGAGAAAGAACTGAAACAGTGTCTTACACAGATTCAGAAAGGAAAAAAAAAGTAAAAAATGTGAATATAGCTTCAGGACTAACAGATATCGGATGAATGTTGAAACGCCCATTAGTTTAGAAAAATAGCTTTTTGAACTTTTCGTAAAGCAGTGAGTTTCTTTTTCAGTTACTTTTTCAACGGCCGCATAATCTACAGATCATATCTTATTTTATTCTTTCCTGAGCACTTTCCATAAATTTTATTCTAAAAAAATTATATTTTTTTAAAGAAAATGACATTTAATAAGCTAAAATAATCAATAACTTTTGCACTAAACATCTAACGTGTAATGTAGTATTTTAAATTCTGAGAGCACAGGCACCTAATGCTAAAAATCACAAACTTGTGACCTGAGTTGTCGAGTCGGGACTCAGAAATCTGATGTGACTTTAGGCTCACCTTGTAGAAAACGTGAGACATGTTTAATCTGTAGTGGCTCAAAGTCCTCACATTGGCGTTTTATTGAAGTTCGGAGAGTGAGATTTTGGCTCATGTGTTCTAATCATCGCTTCTTAGTGGCTAAAAATTACTAAGTCCGTCGTCAGCAGCCCTGTAGTACAATCTAGTAGTTAGTAAATTTTCAAGCTGTTTTGAGTTAAAATACGTAGGAGGACTCAAAAGTAACCGGAATTTATTTTTGTTATTTTTTTATTCTGCAATTTTATTGAACTCTACATTAATTCCCTTCAAAGCATTGTGCATAGGTATTTATGCTTTTGTCTCCTCTCAAAACAGTTCTCGAACTCTTGAAGCGGGGTGTAGTTCAAAGACTTCAGAGTGTTTTCTTTGACTTCACCCAGTTCACCGAATCATTTTCTTTTCATACTTCTCATCATCCAGGGAAAAATTTCGACAGAACCATATCAGGTGAGTAGGGTAGATGAGGTTTAAGAATGCGATGTTATTGTTTGTCAAAAACTGTCGGAGCATTAATGCTGTGTGGACTGGTCGTGAACGTGATCCATGATAATTTTGTTTCTTCAAAAATTTAGTCAAGATCTTCCAACGATATCCATCAATTAAACATTTGATATTGGCAATATTTTCGTCAAATCTTCCTATCGAAAGACGCTCCGGACGTAGCATGTCTTCAGTTGATTTGTTGCCAGATTTGAATATGGAAAACCACTCACAGACTTGTGATTTGCCCAAAACATCAACATTAAAGGTTTACTGAAGGATCCCAACGGTATAGGCTGCAGTTTTCTCTAACAGAAAGCAAAATTTCACACACACACTTTGCCCTTTGTGGCCGACCTTCTCACTAATCGCCAAAGAGTTGACGCACACAGCAGAGCACCCCAAGCAATCTACTCAACTTCTACTTACGCCAGCTCATTAACGGTCGCTGGAGATCCGCAACTCACGCCACCTAATCACACAACTCGTAATTACAAAGAATGCATGTAACATCAGTTCGGTTCCCGTTATTTTTCGGTCCTCCCTTGTATGAATCTTTGATATAGAAAAATCATTATTTTCGTTTCAGTAATTGTTCGCAACTCACAGTTTATTGTTTCTACATCATTCCCTTTCAATAGTTTCAATATAAATATAATATTTTTAAGATTTTAAATAACTTTCGAAAAAGAATTTGAAACCCTTCGTAAAGAAATGCTTAGTTAGGTGAGATATGTAAATGGCTGCATAGATTCCGCATTATGTACTATTCAAACTAAAAACAACTTTTTTAATTAGTGAGCCTACATTCTAGTGACTGCAATAACCTAGACATGATGGTCATGAACTCATGACCAGTGCTTTCAAATTGAGAGTTCTAGTTTTGATGTCTCAGAAAATTCACCGTGTAGAAAGGCTGATGCACGTTAAATCTAAATCTGTCTTGGTTCAAAGTCATCCATCTCATTGATCTGGTGCAAGGGTTTGGAGAGGGGGTTGTTTGCTCAGGTGTTCGACGCGTCCACGATTACGAGGTCCGTTGCCAGCAACCCTGTTATTGCTTTGGTGTGTGATGAAAATAAAATGCTCTTTCACTTGCTGTGCTTATAAAATGGGTCAACAATTATCACATTCTTTTTTTATTGTTGCTGTTGCGTGACACTAGGACAGGGGTGGTCAACCAGTGGCCCTCGTGCCACAATATGGCATGGCATAGTTACAACAGTGGCACGCGAAGACTTACTAGAAAATTTCAAAGTATAAAAAAAAAAGTTTTTTCCCCACAATTTTATTAAAATGCGGTAGCCTCAGACATTAAACCTCAAAATTAATTTTAACACATTTAACTAATTGATTTACAATAAAACATTATTATGTAGAAAATACTCTTTCATTTTTGTGTGCACTGGCTTACCAAAGGAAGTGCACTCGCGAGATTTTGGAATTTAAGGGAGTGTGTTTCAAAATATCGGGAGAAAAACAAAGAACTACCTGGTGAGTTCTTGCTACTCAAGAATAAAGACTAGCTAAGGGATTAAAAATCTTTCTTACTGATATAATTGGACATTTAAATATAATAAACTTATTATTAAAGAGAAAAATTGTATTTTTTACCCTAGTTGGTCATGTATCTTTTGTAAGCAAACTTTTACTTCTTTTGTTTCGATTTTGAACTAAAAATATTAACAAGTTTCTCTATAATGCAGTGACTATCTACAAAAGTTGATAATGTTCCGAGGAATAATATATATAAAAATTTAATATTCAATTTGAAGGATTCATTCAGTGCTATATTGGATGAATTTCCAGATGATAACAAAAGCTGGTCATTTGATGCATCCTTTTTCAATTTTTCAACGAGACGTTAATTGTTACCCACCTGAAATCCAAATTGAAATTATTATCTTACAGCACAATATTAGACTAAAAAGCATATATACGGAATTCATTTCAACTCAAGTGATCCATATTGTATCGAATTTTGGGAATTTAAACCTAGAGGCCATTTTCCAAATTTATTCGATTTGGGTGTCAGATATTGTTGTAGTTTTGGATCAACATATGTTTGCGAACAAATGTTTTCTATTACGAACATAATAAAATCATAATATTGCTCAAATTTAACTTATACGAAGGCTGTTCAGAAAGTATCGATACTGAATTTATTCTATTTATTCGAGAAAACCCCCAGCGGAGGGACTGTACGCATCATGCACGCGCATATTTCACCTTGTCTCACAAAATTCGGCAGGTCTGTACAGCGCGCCGTTCAGTCACACTGACTTCTTTCACGTGGAGTGTTTGCGTGCGTTCGTCGAAAAAAGAAAATGTGTGAAAACACGGATTAGCGAATCTGTATCAAGTTTTGCTTTAAGCTCCATAAAATGGGCACCAAAACCTACGAGATGATGAAAACAACATTTGGAGATGAGGCAATGAGTCGTGCTCGGGTTTTCGAGTGGTTCCGGCGATTCAAGGAGGGTCGTCAATCAGTGAACAGTGATCCCCATTCTGGACGCCCATCCACCTCTCGCAATGAGGACAAGATTGCACAAGTGAAGGCTGTGGTGCTGATTTTTCCTCTTTCCCAAGATCAAGAACACCTTAAAAGGACACCGGTTTCAGGACATTGAAACCATCAAACAGAATTCGACACAGCAGCTTCAGGCCATCCCAAAGTCTGAGTTCCAGAAATGTTTCGAGGACTGGAAACATCGTTGGGCCAAGTGTGTTACTGCCAATGGAGCATATTTCGAAGGAGATTGACTCAAAACGTGTTTATGTATGTATGTTTTTGCATAATAAATTCAGTCTCGATACTTTTTGAACAGCCCTCGTATACCTCATTTTGTTAGCATCTTCAAGAACTAATCATAATATAGATGACTTGGCAAATAAAACTACAAATTCAAAAGCCGAGTTTACTGTTTAATAATAAATTAGAATTAAATGTTTAAAGTTACTAATTTTTATTTCATACATAAAGAAGTTTATTAAAAATAAAGTAAAAAGTTTATCAACAATAAAACCTTGTAAGTATTTATTGTATTATTTTTAAGTTTTCACTACTTAGACACACAACAAATATGCTATTTGCATAAAATTTCCATATCCAATAAGTAAAATTTTTCACATTTTTAAATCTTTTTGTTTGTTGTAAAAGTTGGAAGTGGCACGCGTATTGATTTATTATCAGATAGTGGCACTCTTACCAATAAGGTTGGACACCCCTGCACTAGGAAATAAAAATAAAGATTTAATGTAGCAAAATCTTCAGAAGGAACCATTTTGAAAACCACAGGAACACAGTTATATGTTATCTAATTAATAATAAATGGTACACAAGGATTTTTTTGTGTGTCTTTAAGTGTACTGCCCAAAGTTCTTTCAAAAGCACTTGCCTTAAAAATAAAAAATAAATAATTCTCAAATTAAGTCATATATTTAACAAACTTAAATCATCAAGGTAATTGTCATAAATTATAATTCCTAATAAAATAAAGATTGATCTAGAATTTCTATCTCTATAACCGTAAGTCAGAATAATGAGTAAAAATTTATTATAACACATATTTTAAAATTAAAAGTTAAACTAAACGCACAATATCAATTAAATATTTACCCTCTTCCCTAGTTAAATTTGAACTCAGAATAGATTTAAATCAACATTTAAATGAATTAAACTGCGCCACTTACCGCTACGACATGATTCAAATATTTAATCAGACTGAAAATTTCCATCTTAAACTAATGGACGGAGCAGATTTTATTACGCGAATTAATAAGGTTTAAATTTCAACCACTTAGATGTTTTGAATTCATTTCTATTTCGTTTGCGCGTCATTTAATCCAACCTAAGCACCAGACTTACTGACTCCTTCAATTTCTCTCTATGAAAGCTAATATAAGGATTGCTCCATCCGTTCTGTAATTCGAGAATCTTCTTTGACCTCATTCATTCCTTCAATATCTCTGTTTACTGTCGAACAGTAGAATTCAAATAATAAGTCCTGAATACTGTCTTTTCTGCGATATTATTGTTCTGAGTCAGATATAATCGCTGGAATCTATTCAATTTATGTTTAAGTAAAATGAGATTTAGTAATGGCTCATTTTTCTTCCTTCTTTGCATTAGGGAAGAAGTTATATTTTAGTTTTTGATCTGAATGCATGTATTCTGAATTGCTAGATAGGAATCCTTGTTATCTGTTCTTTGCCTTTTTAACTCTGGTTCATTTTCATAGAAGTTTATATTTGTACATATAATTTTTATTTCTCTGCTTTCTTTAACTAACTAAAATTTTGTATTTATACATCTACTGGATAAATAAATATTATTACTTTCAATATTTAATAAAATGCCTGATTTCATTGATTTGACATAACATATTTATTTAAGGTAAATGTCCATTGCAGTAAAAGCAACTCTAATAATATATTGCATGACAAAAAACGTACAGATGTAAATATTATTATGCACACAATTATAAATTTATAAATAAGCAGCAAAAGGGAACTCCTTGAGAATACCAAAAACTACAAAAAAAAAACAACCGGAACACACACACACAAGAATGATGAAATTAATGAGAATGCAAATAAACACATATTTTATGAAATCTGTAAATATTTATTTCAAAGCACATTAAAAATATTTATCAAGATCTTCAGAAAAACTGAAATTTTTTTAAAAATTTTATACAGGAGATTGGAGAAAAAGGAGTAAAAATGTAAATTTATAAATGTATCATGAGAAATCATATGCATAATTAAATCTGATAAATTCGTATTCCACTTAGCTAGTGTCTCTGAAACTTCCAGCGTGTATAGCAAAAATAATGTTATTTAGTACATGTCAAACCAACTCCATCATACTGTTGATGACTGCATGGAAATTCTGACATAAGGAAAAGATCTCATAGTGATTTTAAACTCAGAATATCAAAAATATTACGTAGATAAGATGATGGTAAGTCATCGAATGAAAATTGTTTTTCTCTAAAGAAATAAGTTGTGAACCTTGTTTGCACTTTCTAAAGAATTTCAGTTTCATTTTTGCAATAAGGTCTAAAATAAGGCTATACTATTCATATTTTAAGAGAAACCGAGATATAAAACATTCAATGTAAGCTTATTGAATAATCCACTAGTTTTGCGTTTGAAAAATCCAAGACAAGGCTATCAATATCTTACATAAAATAATGTATCTTGTTAAATTTAACTGAAGAACAGTAACTATGTTTCGGATAAATAAGGAGATACAATTGCTTATAGATAAAAATAGAATATAGGCTGTGTAATTTCCAGCGCAAAATATTACGGCAATTCGTGCTATCAACTCACTCATCTGTCCGTATATATAGTAAACAATAACTTTCAGTATAATTATAAGTTTGTTTTTAAATGAACTTATTTTTTCAAAATTGATTTTATTTTTGAATTAAGTACAAATATTTGTAACTTTAATGAATTTATAGATTTGTTTTCTTCTTATTCAATAGATTAAATCAAAATCTTGTTCTCGATAATATTTATGTTTAAAATTAACAATTTTTAAGTTAGTAAAACAATAATTATTAGCTATTTTTAAATATTAATTTGTAGTTATATGTTTCAAAAATAATTTGATCGCTTTATTCAAAATCTAAATCCTTAATAATAAAATAATAATAGTTAAGCAATTAGCTATAATTCTCCCTTAATAATCCAAATATAATTTTCACGAGTTAAATGTTTTTTCAAGTATGAGTACGTATCAAAATTTAAAAGAAAGATTAAAAGAAAAAGAGCGAAGTCTTTTTCGTTACATAATTTCAACATACTTTTAGAAAAATACTATGTCAAAAGACATGATAACTTTTGAATAATTTACAGTAGATATATTAGAAAATAGTTTTTGTTTTGATGTATTTTACCATTCAAGCTGAAAGCTTGAAAACAGTAAATAAAAACTACCGAGATGTTTTAATGGAATAAAAAAAAACCCGTTTATATCTATAATTAAATTCAAAATCTAAAACAAAATCTTTATTCTAAAAAAATAAAATAAATATTAAGAATTTTACGTTGTGCTAAAAAGTATCCTAATGAATGTATAATCAAAGTGTTTAACTATTCAACCGAATTATTTTTTGCTTCATATATATCCGGATTCATTAACAAACTTTATATCTTCATTAGTATCAACAACTAAAAAAATCCTTGGTTATACGTTTATTTTCTTTTAACTGCACCGAATTATTATTATGCGTAAGCTTGAGTCCGTTATTACAATTATAGAGTCACACCTTTCTCAGAATTCATCTGTTTCATGCACAACTGTGCCATTAGGGAACTGTTTATTTCGCACGACAAAGTCGTGCAAAGTTCATCACAGCTCTCCAATGCAATCTGACTAGCTCCTGTTTCCTAGAACGGTCTTCTAACAGAAACAGGATTTAATTGCAGCCAGGAAGCGGTGGGACGAATTGAATTGCCTGACTACGATTGGATATTGCGCCCTCTAACTAATGAACGGATTGAAATCCCACACAATAGAGCCTTTAATTAGAAGTGTTAATTGACTCCCTCATAATTAGGTGAAACTGGAGCAGAAACCCATGCTTGGCAAAGATGGCTCTCTCCGAATTACTTACTTTCAATGGGAAGAAAATTTAATTTTGTGGCAAAAGCGTGAAGAAAATGAGAAGGCTGGGGAAATGAGAAAGAAAAAATAAAAGGAATGCAATTTATTTAATAGATATATTTAGTTGTTTCGTAAAAAGATTCGCAGGGGCGAGACAATTTCCATTAGTGCGGTTCGTTGTTATCCTCAAACCTGATGTCTTCAGCACAAAGAGTAAAAAATGAATTGCATCAACGTCTTTGAAGTTTTCAATTACTTGAGGAGGATTAGCTGGCAATCGTATAAAATAATACAAAGCAGTAACAATTGGATTTTACCGAAGAAAAAAGAACTTTTACAAGGAAAATGAATCGAGTTTTAGGTGCAGGTTATTTTTCACACGTTGAAAATGCTAAACAGATATTGGATTATAACACAGTAGCGATTTTTTAACAGAAATACTTACTTAATTCTAAATATACCTCGCTGTAACAAATAGCTTTATTTCATTTTATGGAAGCAAAAAAAAAAAAAACATTATTTATTCAGATGCAGTAAAATTTCAGTAAAATACCACTTATCAAACACAGAAAGCAGCTACAATGATTGGTTTACATGTACATATTATTTAATTTACAGAACCTAACTTAAAATGAATGAATTCTAATAATATAATGTGCATTTTAAGATAAAGAAACTGCAAGTTGTTTGTTGGAAAAATAAAATAATAGTAATAAAAGAAAAACGTAGGGGGAACGTATTAAATAAAATATATATTCGTTACATGGGAATAAAATTACTTGTAAAGGTTAGGTATTTAGTTGAATAAATTCTTATAAGCAAGGAAAAAAATCAATAATTTCACCTTGAGGTACGCTATTAAATACTATATGAAAATTATTTAATAATATATTTCAAAGTCACTGGGGTAGCCCGAGATGGTTGGATAATTTCTAGGATCTTAAGAGTATGTCTGATCTAATAAACATTGATATGTAGAACAATTCAAAACTGTACTTGCTAAAAAACACTAGATTTCCCATCACATTGAATAAAACCAACTAGTGCAATATCATCTTTAATGTCCATTTATTGTTTGATTTGGGAGTGGAAAGTATAAAGAAAAAGGAGTATAAAGAAAAATTCAATATATCTCTTACTGCTATTAATGCAATCAAAATAAAGCTTAAATAATACAACTTCTGGTTTTATGAAGATGCTTTATGTAAAAAATTTAATTAACTTTTACAATTTTGTTTTTGATTTTTTTCAAAAGTTGGATTATACAAACTTTTTTTTATTAAAAACAAATAAATCATTCAATTATAATTATATTTCACAAACTCTTCTCAACTCGTGGATTATCAATATATTAGAATGAAGAAGTTAAATAATACTGGAAGTAATTCTTATGTAATCAATTCTATTTCTATGTATTTCTTTCATATTTCCAGTAAATTTGAAAATCTAAATCAAAGTATTTCATACACATTACATAAAAATGCTTGTTAAGTATAGTTCTTAGATAATGTAGAGTGTACAATACATATTTAAAGGATATTCATTATATTTTAGCAGCATAAAACTTAAAATTTAATTAAAGATTAATGATATCTTAAAAACAAATCCAATAAATCAATGTACAGTTTACAGATTAAAATGCTTAGTATACAACTAATTTGAAAATCGAAACCTAAGCCCTATAAATAATGTCAACAAACAAATCTTGCCATTCCTGACCCAGGAATGTTAATAACATACCATAGGATCACTACACAAAAGCCTGAAGGAACAAAATATGAACTGGAAGGAGATTCGACGCTATATTTTTAGTGACATCTGAGCACGAAGGCTGCAATTAGTATTGAAATTCCCATTTCAATTTACAATTGAGGTGCCATTGAATTAAAGCCATTTGTTTTAATTTTTAACTTCAGAAACGTTGCATTCCGTTGAAGTATGCCGAACGCATTCGCTTTCAGAATTAATTAGTTCGCTATTTGCCGATGAAAGGTTTCCTGACTGTTTCCTTCGAAACAATCCATCTTCAACTGTTTAATTTAGGAATTTTGCATTTGTCTTTTCCTTTGGGATGTATTAGTCTGATTGAACGAAACAGAATCGCAGCGCTTTCGAACTTAGAATGGAACTACCATTCGTCAATCTCGTGTACGAAATGAGAACCAAGAAAAACAGAAAGGGATAATGAAAGTCCTTTTAATAGACCAACATATCTAGATAGCAGTGAGGTTCATGAAGAGACTGAAACTTGACATTCTTTTGAGATTAAATTAAATGCACATTTATTAAAATTTAATTTGTTATTGAAATTATTAGCTTTAAGTTTTCTTATTTTAGAGTAGATGGAGTATACGCTTTTGTAAAGGAGTTTTTTTAAACTTAAACTTATGAATATCTCCATCCAGCTTGCATAGAATTTTTTTTGGTAGGATTCATGTCCAACGTGATGCAAAACGTCATATCCAAATACTTAATTTTTTTTAAAAAAAGAAAGAAGGCTTACTACTTAATAATCTCCTAAATAATTTTTAGTGATATTCCAAAATACAACGTTTTTGAGATGATTCATTTAAAAACGAATCGTGTTATTATTACAAAGAACAAAGGGATAAATACGACTATCGAAAAAAAGACCATAGTACCATGTGACACCAAAACAATGCAAAACGTTGTGACTTCTTTTTAATACAGAGAAAAATAAAAATAAAAATTGCTTCTTTCCCATATCACAAAAATTTCACGTCGTTAGGAAGGTTTTCAATGGAATGGTTTAAAAATAAAAATATATATATATATATAGGACAGGTCTCAGGCCTACTGGTGAAATGAGGAGAGCATCATCTGTAAAATAACTTCTTTATTGTTCTTCAAACATATTAAATCCAACATGGCGGCCTCTTGGCACACAACCGGGTGGAACAAAGACAACATCTCAATAATGAGTCACCAGTCAGTCTTTCTGCTTATGCTCTCTCCCACGTCATGAATGGGCGTTGTAATGCGGGCACCTGGACTGAGAAACAGTCCTCACTCCCATATCCTGGTTGACTTGGATGTTCGGCTTGAGGATGGTGGAGTTTTTCTTTCTGCTTAAAAGGTATAATGGCTACTCACTCCCTCGTCAGCGCTGGCTCTATCTTTAAATAGGCTTATGGACCCTCAAATTCCTACACGTAAAGAGTTTGTTTTATCTTTATTTATTGTTTACTTAATTTTGAAGTTAAATTTCTCACAGACCTGACATATATATATATATATATATAAATGTATATTTTATATAAGGACCAAAATATATATATATATTGGTAGGATGATACAGGACAACACACACACACAACACATTTGTGAATCTTGACTCTAAATTCATTGATAACAGTTTATATTAATAAATAAAATTTAAAAAAATAACAAGATGAAAATTCGAAATAAATAGAATTTTCTTTAAGCTATAATCATGTAACTTTTGTTTGAATTGAACGTTAACAATGTATTTTATTTATTTTTAAAACAATAATTTTACTCAACTATTTTATACATAATGATCTTATTTATTAAAAGTAGTTTCATACATTAGGTGAATGTTTAATTTTAAGAAAATAAACAATTCAGAATTTTTTTGTGTGTGCATATATTTTAAAAGTTTATGTGTGATTTATCTTGTATTGCTCAATTTTCTAGAAAATTCAAAAAAATTAAAATTTCTGGTATGTTTTTATCGATTATTATTAACATCATGATTAAAAAATGCATCTTACGAAGTGAAATATTGGATAAAGAAAAGTTATATATCTCATTTGTCATATTTTATTTCGCAATAAATTTTATTACATTCAATTTTTGATGGATTCTTTTATCTTTTCAATGATAGTGATTTCTCGAAAAGGTAAGCCTTTACATTTATCTTGGATAGTAATGAAGGTGCAAAAAAGATAAAAATACAAACACAAATATATAAATACAAAAAAAGAAGAAAACTTCATTTATGGAATCTCTCTCTCTCTCTCTCTCTCATTTCCTTTTTTCTTAAAAAAAAATCAACTGTGTGATTGGGAATTCTTACAGAATAAAATAATTTATAAAAGAATGTAATTACTGTGAAACCTAGATTCAAATTTAAATCTTGCAAGATAAAATGTCATAATGAGTAAAATTTTTAAGTCAGTGCATTAAAATAAATGAAAACTGTTTCTTTATTTCGCTACTTCTTTGTACTAACTTTGATCTTAATTGAACCCAGGAGAATTTCTAAGAAGATTCTCTTATAAAAAATATCAAAAAGTAACTTGCTGGAATACTTAAAACTTTTTTATCGATGCAATATATTTTTGTATAACAATGTGAATATTCAGTTATATCAATGATTTTTTTCATTAATTTTATTTTTTAAATGGTTTGTCATGGTTAAAATTTTTTAATGAAACACTAAGACAATGTGAACTATCTGTTTTGGAAAAAAATTGAATACTTTGGAATTATATATACCAGTCATCTACTCAAATATATTAGTAAGGATTTCCATTTTAAAAATCATTTTACTAATTATTATAAAATATTTGCTTATAATATCTGCTTGAATATTCAACAATATTACTTCAAATTTAAGCCAATTCTTTGATGACACTATATAAATAAATGTATGTCTTTCGCATAAAAGAAAGCAACTGATGTACAAAGTCCTAATCTAAATAAGTAGTGTATTTTACTCTATATTGAATCATGAAAGTTATTTTTTTTCAGAAGCTAAGTAATTAATTATATTTTTGAATGTCATTTCTCGAAAAAGTAAAATCTGGTTAGCGAACAAAGTGACTTTAAATTATTTTAAATAATACCTAGTGAAATTGACAGGTAGTATTTTCGTGATTTAATTTAGGCTTATTTTTCCTCACTAGTCAAATTAAAATTCATTTTATTTCTATACTATTGCTATTTATCTAATAAAGAATAAATTCATTACAGAAGTAGAAATGAAAGACTGTAATATTTATATTAGATTTTCAAGTTATTTTCTAATTAATTACTTAGATGAACGTACACACTAATGCCTTCGTGAATGTTAGGTAAAATTGTTTTAGTCAAATTTTGTTATGTGCTAATATTTTCTTTATAAAGAAATTATTTATTAACTAGTGATAAAAGACATAAAGCAAATCTTAATATAACAAGCTATTTATCATTTACTATGTTATAATATAGTACGATTAATTAACCCCATACATACACTATCAAAGGGTTCCTAGTTAAAAAATAATATGCTACTAGAAATAATATTCTGTGTACTCTACAGATGAATTTTACTGAAATATTTTACATTCTTTCAAATGTAAGTTTTTTTTTTTAAAGTTGAACTTAAGAGAAAATTAAGGAAAAGTTATTTTAATTTATGAGTAGTTTTTCTGTGAACGAGTAAATATATTTTAATGTGGTGTTCCGTATTTATATATGTATGGACAATGCAAAAAAAAGTTTTATTTTACATAAAATAAGCTTAATAATTTTGATTTGAAAAAGCTTTTAATAAGAAAGGCTTGCAGTTTTTTAGTAACAAGATATAATCTATTTAAAAAATCAACGCTTGAACTTTCCAAGTCAGATATCGAAATACGAAAAACTTGGACCCCCTAAAATTTTATTTAAAAATATACACCATAAAAAAGGACATATAATAAGAAATTCTCATAAAAACTCCAAAAAATAAAACTCATCAGGAATGAAAAAATATTTTTCCTATTGCGTTTTATATTTTTATTTCATTTTCGATTTTTTTCATGTGTCGACCATGATGCTTTTACTGATGAAGCACAAAATAATTGGCTTTCGTTTTATCTGAATCGCAATTCTTAAAGGAACAAAATTTTGTGTTTCATAACTTACTTGGATCTTTGCCAAATCGTCTTTCGTGTAGAGATGAAACTGGGAAAAAAAGTGATTTTGAGATACGAAGAAAACAACTTTACTTTCAGTTTATCTGTTTTGGATTTTAATAAAAAAGCAAAAAACAATGTGGATCTGTTTCTTACAATGTTCTTAAAGAATAGATAACGTTTGGAGAAAAATAATTTTTTCCTCTTTTGTTTCACTAAGAAGCTAAGCCTAAGCGTTCCACATTAAGAATTATTTTGCGATCTTTGATTAAATTTGCATAACCCCATTTTTAATTTACTTTTTCCAATAATCTTTAAATATACTGACTTCTAATATTTAAACTGAGAATCTTTAAGTTCTTTTCACTATGCTTTTTGTTAGATATTTAACGAAAATTGTTCGCTATATGTTTAGTGTTAGAATATTTTGTTTCAGCTTAATCCAATTTAAAATAATGATTTTTACTTGAATACATTTTTTTTTCTTCGTTATACTTACGCAATATAAAATCACGTGATATAGTGCTTGCAACCTGAAGTCACTACAATTATTTGCCTTTACGTACAACATTTTCTATTTATGCTTAGCTACACATTTTTAATTTTGCAATGATAAGCAGGGGTAAAATTTGGTAGTAATATATATAACAAGGTATACTTTTAGTTTAAGATTTATTTATTGTTATTATTACATCATTATAATCATGAAATACGATTTTTTGCTCGAAGGATCGTACATTGTTCATTGAAAATCAGATAAGTTAACACAAATTGCATCAATTTGTTACACAATATGTATATATAAAAAAAACGAAATACCAATTTGTGTGTGTGTGAGCGCATTTTTATCTAAAATTTCTAACTTGGTTACGTTTACTCAAAAAAAAAATACATACAAATAAATAACGTTTTACGTGTTTATTAAATTAATTAATTAATAATTAATACATTTTAAATTTTAAATTAAGGAATTAAGTGCACTGAGAATTTGAACCTCATTTTAATAAACGCGTAACATAGAAAAAAAAACTGATGTAGCTGAAATTACTGGTGCACTACTAATGTGCATTGTGTCAAAGTTTAAAGTCCTCATGTTGGAATGGTGTGGAGAATGGTTTTTCAGCTAAGAAGTCATCATAGTCACTTGACCAAGGTTCAAAATTCAAGCTCCATTATCAAAAGCCTTCGTATTGCATCATAATGTAATGTGAATAAAAATCAAATCAAATGTTCACTAAGCATTTATAACTTTATCCCCCTTTTCAATGAAACTGTTATTCTTATTTTTGTTTGTTTTCATGTTAAATTTTTACAGATACTAGTTTTCTGCATGTATTTTATTAAGTAATTTATTTTTAAGTATATCGCTTAAATAGGGCTTTGGAACAGTGGAAATTTTGTACCATGGGTAGGCCATTAAAGGTTCAAGATAACTTTGCGAGAGATTTTTAAAGTCTTATGCTTCTATAATATAAATTTTTAAAATTATTTAATAATTCTTAATATATTTCTTACAACCCTATCTGTTATCTTATATGGTTAATAAACGCACAATATTTAAAAATAAAAGTAATGCGATGTGTAATAAAAAAGAAATAGCTAAAGTCTTTAAATAGTAATCGTTATCATGGCACAAACACCATCGAATATAGCCCTTAAATCCATCAAACTAGTTTAAGGGCTTCCCTTTTCATTACATTGTTGTTTGCGAAATAGAATATAAGAGGATACAATTTATATTCTTTTTCAATAAACTGTAAAAATCTTTTTTTCTGGAACAAAATTCAACTTCTCAATCGAATGACCAGCTCTCAGATCTCTCTTTTTTGCCAGTGAGCATTTTATGGCGGTGTTATTGATTGCACTCACTTTATTTAAAGCAGTGTTTCAAGTTTTATTGCTTTCACTGGGAATCTGTTTTATCCTTTATCTTCAGAAAATGCCATATCCTATAACCCTTTTTTATGATACATATTTGAAATAAAACTTTGTGAAACAAGAAAATAGCCTTTACTTTTCGAACTAAAAGTATATCTCATTGTCTGTTAAGTAGGATATCATTTTGTAGCATCCCAGTGAGAACTTGGTAAATATATTGAAGTTTGCTACTATTATTAAATAAGTATTTTATCGTATATTAAATAGGACGTAGTTTTAAAAGAAAGAAAATTTAAAATAACTATGTGTAACATATTTTTTTTAATACTTTAAATGTGCAAATATTTTTTCATGGTTTAGTACTTTTATTTACTTTTCTTTTTAAATTAAATTGAAATTTAAGTGTATTTTAATGATTAGAAACACAATAACTAACTTTAAGAGCGTTTTAACTTAAGCGTTTCTCAATTATTGGGGCTTGCTCCCGTAGGTGGCGTGATAACCCTGTGTGGGTGTACAAGCATGTTGACATATCGAAATTAAAAGATTATTTTTTTAAAAAAAAAACTATTAATTTATTGAAAGGAAACAAAAGAATATACAATGTGAGAAAATAAAATATAAAATACACATTTATACTGGTATTATGTACTTATAAATATATCACTACTGCCTAATCTATTTGATAATTTATCAATGGGGAGTTAATAACATATTTTAAATTTAATTGTTATTCTCATGGCCTTGTCATACACAGAATTATATACAAAATTGTATACTTGTTTTGATCATTTGTACGGTATATAATTAAAGTTGCATTGTAGCCTTAGCACATTAAAACATACTATTATTGCATTCAATACATTGCTATTGTATGGAGACTCGCTTGATGAAAATTATGATTGGATATTGGGTCGCAAACATTGAAAGCTTGAGAAGCACTGCTTTAAGGTACACTCGTTTAGCAAATCGAAATAGTAATCGGATCAGATGCATTTTTAAATATTAACACAGTAAGCAAAAAAAAAATTTAATTTATGTAAATAGCATTTGGAAATTTTATTGCTGTAAAGTTGAAAATGAATCTTAATTTGATTAATAGAAGTTACAAAAATACATTTTAGTTAGAATGTATTTTTCATTTAAAAAAAAGATGTCAATGAAAATCTGAATTATAAATTACGTCACTTCTGGGAGTTTGAGGAAATTAGATTAATAAATTATTTTATACCTAAAGAATATTGAATGCAAAGAGCATTTTTATAAAACTTATTTCTGACTTCCAAATAATAGATTTTGCATTAAGTTACCGAGTAAAAATGACGGTAGATTTTCGAGCTTTTCAAATAGATGGCTGATAAATTGTTTTCAAAGTTGAACAAAGGTATAAATAAATTCAAAGCACCAAGAAATGTACAGTAAATTCCAGAACACATGAAAAATTGGGCCATATGGAAAAATCGCCATCTCATAAACAAAAATAAATATTAAATATACACAAAGAAATATTAAATATCTCACAAAAGAAATATGATTATTATTCAACTTCGTCACTTTTTGCCGCAAAAGAAAATACAGGAGTTCCTCTCAAGGTTGATTTGGATAGTTTCGCTTTAACATCATCTTTTGTACAATTTAATGATATATTAAGCCTCTGGGGCAAAATTGTAAGATATCTTTTTGAATTTGATTTGTTTCTTTTTTTTTACAAATATGTCATTTGTGTTGATATCACAAAGAAGCACCGACACATGGTAGTATTTAATCCTGATTCTGGGTCACAAAATAACATAAAAATTTTCTAAAAATGAACTGAATGAGTATCATTTATGAACTGCAACACACGAAACTTACCATTCACGATATTTATCTGTAAAGACTGCTCAAACAACTAATGGAAATGTGAGGTTCCTCTCACAAAAAGATGACATTCTGTAAGAATTTTAGTCGGGTGATTTACTTAATAGAATTAATTTCCTTTTACTTGGACGGCAGTCCCATAAATATTTTATTCTGTTTCTTGAATCTGATGTAATCCAACTCAGAAAATAGTCATCTGATGAATCAAAACTTTTGGTTTTTTTATGCATCTGATGATTGAGTCAAAAGTAAAGTCTCATATTCTATTGATGCAGATAATCCACTAAGAACTCTGATGCAACCTCTGCATTGGTACGTAACCTATGATTATTCCTTTTCTAACGTTATTTTTTTCCACAGAAATCATTACGAAATGGACAATAACTTCTGTAATTTTGCCTTTTCAACTCTATACCAAATGGCTGGTCCAATTAATAATATTTTTAGCCCGTGTTAGAAACTTTAGATTGCTAGCTTGAGTGGGATGAAGAACACTAAAATTTAAATTGTAATATGAACCCTTTAAAAAATGCATTATTTAATCATTGGGAAGTGGGTGTTAAAAATAAAGCAATGTGTGTGTGTGTGAGAGAGAGAGATGCTTGTAAACTTTCCTGTAGTTCAAAGTGCAGCAGGATCTTAACGCGTTCAAATAATCTCTAGGGTACGGCGGGTCTTTAACCCATTGGCTGTGGGTCGGGAATGGCCCGTTGAAGGCATTTTAGTGCCCCTTCATTTGAAACTGCGAGAATTTCAGGAAAAACTGCCTTCATATTTAAGACATTTTATAGATATACTTGATATCCGTTTGAGATAAAATTTTCTTAAAAGGAAGAATTTCTCAAACATTTTACTAAATCATAAATTATTTTAACTATAAAAAATCTGAATATGCATACGATCTCAGAAGTTTTCAGAAAGAAATTCGACTTCCATTTAACGTTTTTGAAATCGATGTATATATATATATTTATAACTTGTAACACAATCTCTTCCCTTAGAATCAGTTGTAATCTTGTAAAACAAACCTCTTTTTCTTATTAAATTTCCTGACTACATTTTTTTACAGTCGTGCGGGCCGCAGATCATTGTAAATGTATCGATGTGACCCGTGGATCAGTGTGGATTTATTCATATAGCCCACGACTGTTAAGGGTTGTATGAAATACATGTATGCAATAAATAGATTGTTTCGTAAAAAAGGGAGTGCACGTTTACGGCGAATAATACCTAAATTGATTTTTAATAATGCAGCTTGAAAGTGTAGGTGCACGTTGACGAATTTCGTAATATAACGAATTTTGCTTTCCCCCGATTAAAATGAAGGTAAAAATTCCTATTTAACGAATAAAAAACCTCGAAATAACGAATTATTTTAACAGCCGAAATGTTTTTTTTTTTAAATTTGTTTGGATTATAAAAAATATAAATTTCAAATTCAAATGACATGTCCTTTTTGTCCGGAGCTTTCAATGGTTTTCTAAAAAAAACCAGAAAATTTCGACGGCAAAAGGTGCAGGCCATTATTAGACTTTGCAAGGGTAGATGAGTCATCAGTGTAACATATCTCAAGAGTTTTGAATAGGGCAGGGAACTCTTTTCTTATATCATTCCCCAATACAACGCAGGAAAGTTTTTAAAGTTTTAACCATTTGCTCCCTTTCTTGATAGAAGTGAGGTCTATTCCTATAGAGTAAGGTAAAAAACTGTTTTTGAAAGTTTGTGAAGCTTAGAAGATTGTCAGAAATGAATGGGCGTAGAGATTCTTATGTAGAAATTGATAATGAAGCTCCTATTAAAACTGTTTCATTTGCTAGTGCTTTACATCTTTAGGAAACTCTGTGAAAATATACCTCATGCAGAAGGATATAAATTATGTAGTATTTTCTTCTCTGCATATAGTTGAAAGATAACTCTTTCGAATCAGGAATCAAAAAGTTTGTCAAACATATATTAATCAGTATTTTAAAAATTTTAATTAAGTGGTGCTTAATAATTCGCTATTAATATATTTAGCAGCTGAACAAAAAATGTTGACATGTTCAATGAAGATTTTGGATCATTAAAGGCAGAAAATTAATCAAAGCTTTCTATTACAAGTGTGTACTTTGTAAATACTGCATTGTGCACATCCTACAGCACAACGAATAATATGTTTTTCTAATTTTCATATTGAACAATTCCATTGGGTCACCCAAAGCTACCTATCTTGCTTTCCGAAAGCATCAGTTTTCTGTTTACAGACACAACTATCCCAAAAACGTTATTTGGACCAAACATTGTCTTATAAATCCGCGTGCCGTAAGTTTATTTTTTTATGGAAATTTTATATATATATATATATATATATATATATATATATATATATATATATATACATATATATATGTATATATATATACATGCATATATATATGTATATATATACATACATATATATATATATGTATATATATGTAATTCTACCCTCTTCTCATTATTTGCTGCTATTGGCATGAATTTTGCTGGACCACTGGGCATTAGGGAAATTACACATTCTATTTTAATATGTACTTTCACTGTTTGCTGAGAGTTGTACATTTTGTGTTTTTGTTAGACGAAGATGCTTATATTCAATAATTTCCACAGGCAATGCCAGAACATTCAAACAAGCTGAGGTTGATCCTAGGAATAAGTAGAGAATAATCTCACACAACCACTCAGATGTTGATAATTTTTATTTCTTTCATGAAAAGTAAGTGGATGAAGTACATGAAAATATAGAAAATTGAATGGATTTTTTTGAAACACATGTGTCTCTTTTTTAAAACTGCTCCAGAAAAGGCTTCAAGGTTACCTTAAAGGTGATGAATTGTAGACGTTGCTTGTAGAGACTAAAACTATTCTTAAGCCCAGACAAATTAATTTCCTTTTAATATGGGGATCTTATATAGTATACATTTTACAATAAACCTGGAAATTGCATTCTAGGAAGCTGACTTGAACTCATTTGCAGTTAAACTGTCTAGAAAACTCCCCCAAAGTATCAAAAAGGTTTTACTAAAAATATTTCACTATTGGGAGACACTTTTAAATCTTTTGGAAAAAGGTGAGAAAACGAACAATAAATTAAATTGGAAATCACAAATCTATTAATTCATTTAATAAATTTAACGAATTTGAAATTGGTGATATTGTGATCACCCAGGATGACAAATTACCCAATAAGATCTGTTATCGGTAGAATTCTGGAAGCTTTTCCATGTATAGATGCGCTTGTGAGATCTGATACATGCATTTGGTTATAAATGGTCGTTTTAATTTTTGTAAGACTTCGAGATTTTGAATTGATGCATTTAGCATTATGTTTCAAATCATGGCAATTTCTACTTAAATATTGTTTTTTAATATTCAAAGAAGCTTTTTTTAGAAATGTATATAGGTATAAATTTATAGCAACTTTTACTATTTTCAAAATAATATTTAAAATAAATAATGTATTTAATTTTTTTAGTTTTCTTTTTCCTTTTAATTATTTTTTTTAAAAAACGGTCATTGAATAATTTCATACATTTCATGATGAATAATATATTGTTATAATTGGTAAAAGTTTTAGACTAAAATAACTAACTTTTTATTGGAATAATTGCTGAAGTAATAAATTATTATATTTTAGTCCTAATGAATAATACTGTGTAATATTGTTATTCCCAACAACGCATATTGTGAAACATGAAATATATATACATGAAATATTATTGTGCAATATTTGGTAGAATTTCGAAACCTGTAATGAATTGCGTTTATGGAGGGGGGATATGAGGAAAATCCCATTAAATGAGCGTTAGCACTGTGAATGCTACGTTGTTTACACTAACCCTGCTGTAAGAAAACTTGAAAGGCTTACAAAATAAAACGTATATTGACCGGTATATTATTTGAAACCTAAGTGATATTTATTTTTGAACTTTTACAATTGAACGTAGTTTATATTTTTACCGTCTGTACGTTATAATCAATTATTTGAAACAACATTTAAGAATGGACTTTTTAAGCCCCGACAATTGAAAATTAGTTCACATCTGTTAAACTTATAGATTTGTTTTACAATCTCAGTTTTTTCTAATCTTTTTAGCTTAAGTTGTTAGTTGATTAATAATTAAAAGGTCATTTTTTAATATTATTCTGAGCAAGGTCTTAGCGAAACATTTTTCATGAGAGGTAGAGTCCACCCCAATTTAGCTCAAATGTCAAATTTAGTTTCCAACCGTATTGTTTATTTTCAAAATGAAAACAATGTTAATGTATTTAGATATTTAGAACATCAATACTTTTTGTCAGAATAAGATATAAAAATTCAATTTTTATCTTATTAGAAGTTATCCTTTTAAGAATTCAGTATACAGCAATCACTATGGGAAAGAAGTTGAGGAGACCTCTCAATTCACCTATACAACACTATTCCTGAAAAGGAAAAACAAAACATCATAGAATATGATTTTTTGTGTGTGTTATGTATGTCAATTTTTATGTTTTAATTCATCTTTGAAGAATTACTGGAAAATAGTATTTTAATAATTTAAAAAGGATTTTATGTTTCTGTCCTATGAATTTCAAACAAATATAATTGGAAAGTATTAGTATATATATGTACACTTGATTGTTCTTAAAAAAGATATACTATTTTGCCGAAAAAGTGTACTAGAGTCCCAACTCTTCAAAACCACTTTAAGATAAAAACACGGTAAAAACATTTAAGTTTCGTTTGACAAATAAGGTAAAATTTTCCGAATATAACATTCTTTTAAGAATATGGTTAAAATATGTAATCCAAAACGTAATTTATCAAAGTAATTACATTAAACTATTCAATATAGACGAAAACTGAAGAACATAAAATGGGAACAGAGATGTCTGTTTGAAAGTAAACTGTAAAATGCGTAAGTAAGATTTTCCCCCGTATATCTAACCAAAATATATTTTTTTACCTACAGATGCAGGAGAAATAGTCATGAGTAAAATATTTTTACAGCCAATTTTGAAATTTTTCCTTTAATTTTGTTACTTTAAATTTCATATATATTTGCATCTTGCTACCTCGTTCCTAGAAAATACATTTATGAATGTTTAATATTGTATAAACAAAAACTATTTTTTTTTACCTGTACGATTCTTGCATCTCTTTGAGATATTATACTGAATATTAAATTCTAAGAAAACGTGTTGCCGACCAATTTTGTTATTGTGTATTACAAATTAAGATTAGTCACTTTATATACTTATTGGTGAAATGCCTTTCCTTGTATGATCTATCTGAAGCATAAAAATTGAGAGAAAAAAATTATTATACAATTAAGAGTTGAAAAATTAAAAATATTTTAAATTTATAAAAATTAAAGGCATGGATTATACTTTGAAAAATAAAATGCATGTAGAAAATTACATTTGTATTAGAAGTTTAATAAACAATATCGTTTTTTCATGAAAATTGTTCTTATATTGACTTTCATCTTTTCCAAAATCTTCTAAAATTGATTTTGACATCTATTAGAAAAGAATATTGTTGATCATTTTTGTTTACTTAAGAATCTTATGATACGGTATTTTAATTAAGTTAAAAGGGCACTTCATATCTAATTATATAAAACATAAAATGGCGTTATATTATTTCAGTTGCCATTTGTAAAGAAATTGAATTTGATTAATGAGGAACTTTAAAAAATTGTTGTAAAAATAATTCCTGTAAATTCTTATTTAATAATAATAGAATAATAAATAAATAGAGATGAATTATTTTTTGAAGTTATCAATTGATATATTATTTTAAGTGCATACAGTAAATGAATAAATGGCTGAAAATTCATTCAAATTATCCAAAATTTGAAGACTCTTATGTTACTTTTCTCTTTAAACTATTTTCTGTGTTTGTTTTTCTCTTAAACTTAATTATGTCAACAAGTAATTTATATAAGCCATTTAATTTTAGAAATATATTGTTGATTTTTCATTTATATATATTCAGTAAATGATTTATTCATTTCTACAGTCTCCCAAATACTATGATTAAATACGGTAAAAAACGTTTAACACGAAGCTGAAATATTTTTTCGTGTTCAAAGTTATTGAAAAAAAACAACAACATATATTTTACAAAATTAAGTCTATTAGAGTACATTTTATTTATATAGATTTGTATATATGCATATATTACATAAAAATCAATGAAACACACATTCACAAGAACTTACTGAAATTTAATAAAACGTTTCAAGTTTTTTGAAAAACAAAACATTTATTTTTTTGCTAAGTAATCTGATATTTTTCTTTGTATTGCACTTTTTAGCTTCAAATTGTTCCATTTTGTTATTAATTTTTTGATTGGAATGTGCGTCTAAATAAATGCGCACACTTTTCATAATGTTCCTCATCTCGTATGGGGTGGGAAAAGGAACTGTATTAGAGTTATTTCATATTTGTGTGTTGACGAAGTCTGCATTAGTGGTAGTCTTTGAGCTTTAAACAAACTCCAAAATATCTTTATCTGCCATAATCGAAGGCTGTTAAAGCATTATTATTATCTACTGCAATGAATTCTTCTGATAATACAATGGAACAGTTCAAAAATGCAGATTTTTCATCACCAATTTTAAGTCTCATCTGCGCAGCTGGTGTTTTCCGCGTTTTGTTCATTCTCGGAAAATAAATCTTTTCGTGTTAAATGATTTTCATTTCGTTGAAAAAAATTGATGAACATTCATTGTAATTGTCGGAATAGTTGTGTTATCGTTGTCAACTGATATTTTTTCTTACGCGTTTTTGCGCTAATCGTATCTCACTGCATGTTGCTAAAATAGTCATTATTTTTACATAAATTTGTTATTATTTATTTTTTGAAAATTGATAATTCTTAATGCTGTCTTCTATCTGATAATTACAGTCCATCATAAGATTTTTTTAGTTATTTGTAAGTGAATTAAGCTGTTTATTTAATATACGTAAAGTTTAAAACTACGAGCCTTACAGTAGTCGCATATGATGTGTAACATCTGACATGTTATCGTGGTATATACGCAATAGTGACTGTAATCCTGAAAAAAATTAATCGGGTAGGATTGGAAATAATTTTTTGCCGAATAATTATATCTTTAATGAAAATTTTATTTAATTAACACAAGGAGTAATGCAATGTCTTATCAAAAATATTTATTCATGTTCAATTTGGGGAAGAGCGGAGACAATAGATTTATGAAAACTAAAATATGACACATATAGTTGGGATTTCAAAGTATTTAAAAATCGATGAAAAACAGCGTCAATAACAATACCACTGTTAGTTGTCGAAACATTTCGAGCTTGAGTTCATCTTTCAGAAAAGCTATGAGCAGTTCAGTTTCTGGCAAACTGAAGCTAACGTTAAAGTCACCAACCAAAATCATGGGAAGCGAGTGATAGTTTAAAAAAAAAAAAAAATGGCAGAACCACCCTTGGTATACGGTAAAAGTACAAAATGTAGGAAATCTTTAATTTTTTTAACTGTTTGATTCGGAGAAATGTATGCGACCACCAAAATGACTGTTTGTCCATTTTCAAACACAACGAGCCCTGAGACTTTGACATTTGAGCTTAAGAATCGCAAGTTTATTCTGGATGAAGTCTAATAAGACTTGCTGGTATGTGCGGAAGGCTATCGGCTTAATTGCTACTAGAGTTGGACCCCGAGACGAGGGTAGCGAAGAGACACCACCAAGCGCGCTGAATGGTCAAATCAAACAGCGCTAGCTTCCTGTTACGCATTTCCGTCCCTTTTCACGAAATCACTCCAACAAATATCCAGCAACCGAGAGTAAAGATGTTACACATCAATAAGAAAACATTCAAATCACTAGCAATGCTGGATATTTTATATGTATATAAATGGACAAATACGAATCTTTTTCACTCATTCTCTTACTGATTACAAGATTTTAGAGAATTTGTGGACCTACAGTCTCAAAACTTGACAAGCATGTTTCTTTTGTTGAGTAGAATGCAAGAATCAGTTTTGCGGAAATCTACTTCAAAGAGAGATTTGAGGGTTTTTTGGGAGAGTTATAGATGAAAATTATCGTTGTTGATCTATTAGATCTACACAAGATTAGAGATTTGGTAGACTTGTTTCTGTTCTTGAGAAAAGATCCGCTAGGGACGCGTTTTGCAGAAATTGGCTCCAAAAAGAAGTTACAGGTCGAAGGAGTCTAGAGATAAAAAAAAAACTTGCGTGTTTTTCAACTATTATACCTAAAATTCGGCAAACATTGTTCTTCCCTAGAATAGAGATTCGCTAAAAATGGGTTTTTTGGAATTACATTTCAAGAAAAGGGGACTTACGGGAGCGTAAAAGATAAATGTACTTTCATTTTTGAAGTTAAAGTCCTGCCCTATTTAAATCAAGTGGCGAGGGCTATAATATCATATTTTTCAATACAATTTAAAACTTAAGGTATCCGACTGGTTGCGACAACTTTTTTTTTATAAAAAACGGAGATATGTGGGGAATTATTGGTTATTTTTAGATTTGTTGAGTTCATTTTAAGAAAAATATGCTAGGATTAAGAAAAGAAAAAGGAATTATTATGACTAAGATGGGAAAAATGCATAAAAATTGACAAAAAATAACACAATCGAGGTTCATTCTGTACCAAAAGTTTATGAACAGATTTTTAATTTTTCAATCTTGATGTGTTGCTATGTTATTCATTTCTGAAGTGACCTACAGGATAAGAGATATTTTAATTTTTGCAAAAAACTAGAGCACTTTATATTTGTTATTACATGAAATTGCTTAAAATAACAGTGGTTATATTCACATAAGGGGGTATAAATATTGTAATAAAACAGTGATTAATAAATCTGAAGGTTAAAACAGTTCTACTATTATACATACACAAACATTTTCAGTTAATTATTTTCAAAACTTTTTTTAGCGATCGCTGACCCCATTTGAGTGTTTAAAAAAAAACTCATTTCGAGTAAAACGCTTTTTAAAGTAAGACATATATATATATATAGTAACATAAAATGAAAGAAATACATGACATAATAAAATTGATAATACAAAATAATATCACTAACAAAGCTAGAAGATTCAAACCAGATTTAAAGAAACACACTTTAAAAATAATGGAAGAGTCTATTATAGAAGAATTAACTAAGCGTATGTATAACATGGAACAGAATTAGAACTTTAAAATGTAAGAAGCCAAAAGAGTCAATAGACTAAAATGAAGACCTGTTATGATTTCTAAAGCTGTTGCTGAATTAGGACCAGCAAAATTAGGGTTAAATATATTTTATGGATCCTACCTTCCCCTGTTCAGCAGAAATTTTATACATAACAGAAAAACATACCCAAATTGAAAAGTTAGGCCTAAAACCAACCACGTGTAATTTGCAACCAAAAGAAAAATAAAATAAAAATAATAGAAAATATGAAAGGAAATGAATCCTAACAAAATACAAATAAAAATAATTTTGAAAAGGAATAATGAAACAAAAACTTACATGAAAAAATGCAAATAACCGGAGAGCGGGAAAAACTGTACGTACGAGAACATTACGCTAAATGATCGTTAAAAATGACGTGTTAAGTTGATAAAGCCAGATGCAAAAATTAGTGGCGCCACCTGGATAGTTTTTTTGTAATTAAACAAAGCAAACTGAAACAAAGTGAAAATAATAAAAAACAGAAAGAGAAAAAAAACAATGGATTGAATAACCTTTTGTAGCTTTCTACCCGGAAGTGTAATATAAGTTTTAAAGCCGTTTGTTATAGTCCTAAATTTAATAGGATTTTTATGAAATTTTGGAGTTAAGAAAATATGAGGGAATTTAATATCTGAAATGCGTAAATCTAATTTTTTATAAAAAGCAGAAATTCGATTAAAAATTTCTCTATTGCTAGAATTAGATTTTTTAAAAGCATTATTATTATGAATATATATATCTTGTGCTTATAATGTAATGGCATTTGCTTTTACTAAAACACTTACAGTTTTTGTTCTAGTCAAAAGAAATTAATAAACTTGGCATTTTTTTATAAAGCTAATGAGATGACATATAAAATAAAGTCATCCAAATATTTGGCAATTTTTGGCAAAATTCACAAGTTTAGGGTAGTCGGATACCTTAATACTAGGACTCAAATGTCAATTACTTAAAAACAGTATAGTAACCACTGAAGCGGGTACGGAAAGGTTAGTTTAGTAATATATCATTTCAATAATTGTGTATTCTGAGTTCAATTTTTTAAAAAAAATAATGAGACGATAGTGTACTGATTAATTAAATTTATTTAGTTCAAGGTATATTCATTCATGAATATAAAAAGCAACCTGAGTGTAAGAAACTTTAATTTTGTATACTTCAATATGTAAACAAAATAGTACGATGTTGTTATCATTAATGAGAAATGATGGCAAGTATAATTAATTCTACAAAAAATACATCGATTGTTTTATTAGTGCATTTCTTAAATAATAAACTTTTTTTTTCATTGAAAAAAAAGACTGCATTTTTAGGTGCAAGGAACTTGATTACCAAAGAAGGAATTTTGTTAAACCGATTATTAACACTTATAGGAGAATGGGTGGGGGGGGACTGGTATCCTTTTTGAAATCACATCTCTAAAAAAAAATCAAAACTTAAAATATTCACAAAGTGTGGAAAGACAAATGTATCAAACTGTAGACAATTTATTTTCTTGTATCTCTCAAACTCTCATCTTTGGATTGTTTTAGAATTAAACGAACCAGGAATTTCCATTTTTTTAAAAAGAAAAACTTTCAGAAATAAAAACAATTTCCACACAAAAAATAATAAAGTAAATGCTATTAGTAAAAAACATAGTAAAAATGCTCAACTTCAGTGAAGCTTGAATTGAAGGGGGAGGACGGAAAAAGTCATTAGCTTTTTGATTTTTTTTATCAAAGATTATTTTTTTTCGGTACATTATACGATATTTTTTCCCCTTATTTTCAGGCAGCGCGATATTCCATTAAACGCTGTACGGAGAAATGCTTTGAAGCTTGCAAGTTTTTTTTTGTTGGATCTTAGTTTTATTTTTATTTACTTTTTTCCCTGACCAATAATTGTGGTTACGCAGAGGAATATTTGATCGACATACTCGAAGAAAAATAAAATAAAATTCATCTTTATTTTTACCTTTCTTTGCGCTACATAACTTAAACAGGAACAGCGTGGTATAATGAATCGTGAAAGGTAAAGCCAATATTATACTGGAAAAAACGATACAGCCCTTGCGCAGTTTTCAAACGGCTCATCAGAAATTATCTCTTGAGATGGGGGGAAAAGTGTAACGTTAAATAGATTGCATAACAGATTGAAATTCTCTTCTCGATTTTTTTTAACTTTCAATTTGCATATGAAGTTCTCTTTTGATTTAGATTTAATTAACTTTAACTATAAAGACTGGAGTGGATATTATGTCATTGATTATTGAAGTACAATATTATTATAATGAACGACTTTTTCTTAAAATTAATTAAACAAGTAATTAAATCTTTTTATTAATTAGAATGATTCACTTAAAATGCAAAAAAAAAAAAAAAAAAAAAAACTAGACGGAAAGTATTCAGGCAAGAATTTTTCAAAAGTAAATATTCTTTGAAACGAATTTTATTAGAGTAATTAAACTTTTTTTTTCTTTTATGAATGAAGTCTTGAGGTATCCGAACACATTGAAATAGGTCTAAATTAGGTCCAAACACATATTTTTTGCTTTTAGTTTTATTGAATAGAGGCCAAGTTACAATAATTTTTTTTAAAAATTTGAAAAATGGAAGGTTTTTTTTTAATTTACCAGAAGTGGACATTTAAATTGTTCAAAATCTTTCAGGCGAGTCTGATAGCTCAGTTATTTCAAGCCTAATTTTATGAAGCTTTTTGATCCTGATATTTATATTATTTCTAGAGAATGTACTAAAATATTTCTTATCGTACGAATATTTTTTAAGTTATGGCCTTTCATGTAAATAACGGTCTCAAAAATAATGTCACATTTCTTATATTTACTTGATCCGCTCCAAAATTTTACTACAATTACATTAGATAAATGTATCTAATTTTTTATTAATACTTTTACTGTGATATAACTTTATTACTTTTTTCTCTAATTGCTTTAAAGTTTTTTTTTTTTTCAAAATATTGCTAAAATTTCAATTATAATTGTGACTTCTGTAAAACTTAGGTATTTTTGTAAAAAATATTATTAGTTAAATACTAGTATTTACTGGTATTGATTATTAAAAAAAAGCATTTATTTTGTTTTAGTACGCTATTTTTAAAATGGAACTCCGGACGTGTTTGGATATCTTAAATATTAGTTTTGATTTTGAAAAAGGGATCTAAATAAAAGGTCATGCTAATTTATTTACTGTAGTTAGAGAAGTTTACGTATTTATTATTGTTTTTCTATGATTTCGGAACAAAAATATAATTATTATGAAAAAATCAATTTAGAATAAGCATCTATTCAATCATTCTCATGCTTACTTTTAGATCAATATGACTGTGAATAGAACAGCTGTTTTTCCTTCGTACAATATGCGTTTCGCAAGATTCCAGGATTCTATTGTTACGATACGTTTATCCTATATAAATGCATCCTATATTGTTGATTCAAGATTATAATTCCTACTGTTGTTTCCCCTATAATTACTCATGTTGCTTGTTAATAACTTGTGAAATTTGTGACATATACGTAAGCTCATTAATGTTAAGCTAAAAACAAAACTGTAACGTCGTGGAGTTTTTTCCTGTACAGGAAGGAACTAGGTGGTTCTCTCAAAAAAATAATGTCTTAAAATGTACTGAAATTGAAAAGCGCGTAAAATATGTGTACAATAATTTCGAAATAAAATATGAAAAAAAAATAGAGGAAAAAGGTAAAGAAAATGTACAAAACTATTTTTAAAAAATCACACTGTTCTAAGTGCTAAGTCTAAATTCATACTTTCAGCCTTCACATCAATATTTTGTTTTCCCACAACCTCAAAGCTCTAGAAAAATGGACATTAATCGCAGAGAGGTTGAATATGTGTTCCTCTACTCCAGCGTTTCTCAACTTTTATCACCACAGACCGACCAACGTTTGAAAATTCTACCAAGGCTCACTGATGGGAGGCGTTGATTGTTTATATTTTAGATTATTTTGATTTAACTAGTTTAATTGTATTTAAATATGTCTTCAAAATAAAATACAGTTTCACCTAAATTGAATATTAAGTGATTTAACATTTTAACTCACTAGAAAACTAAAAGGCTAGAAAGCTAAACCCTGAGTTTATTTCTTTGCAACGGTAAGGTTCCATCTGAGGGTAATAGGAGACAATGACACCCAAAGTGGGTTACTTTTGTCCAGATTATTCCGTTGTTTTGTTCTGGTTGTTTTCCCAACAGAAAACTCCGTTTCACACAGATAGATTGTTAGAAACGGCAATAGTGATTTATAAGTGCTGTTCTAGCAATCTCAGGGTATTCCGCTACACAACTTTAATCAAGAATGCAGACAGTGTTGTTGTCTCGAACGTAGTTTTAACGCCGCTGTCATTTACAATCTCCACCAGTCGATCTACTTACACATACATACTAAATTCGCCTGACTTGTAGACAAATGGGTTACGGGTCCATTCATTACCAATTCGTTGGGTTTTTGTGTTTGGGAAGTAGAGCTCAAAGTCCGCAGTAAATAAAATGGAACTAATTTAATGTTCCTCGGGCGGCCCTGTGCATTTTGATTTACGGACCAGTACCAATCTACGGTACGAGAATTGGGGACCACTTCTCCACTAGATCTTCATCCTAATCGTTGTCCAACCTTTTTATGTTTAATATAATGTTTATTTCAATTGTAAATTTATTATAATCAACTGAACTGATTCATCCTTAAGAGGATCTTTGTACCTAAATCTCAATTAATTTTATAGAAAATTACAAGTTATTCCAAAATAGAACATTAGGTATCAGAATCAATTTTTTTGGAATGATGGGAACTATTCGATAGAAATATGGTAAGTTGTATCCCATTTAATTTTTCGATATCTCGCGTTCAGAGCTTTTAATTACTCTAAAATACAAATCATTTTTGAAAGATCTGGTCTATTTTTGATATTAAAATATCCCATTCTTTAGTTTTACCTATAATTTTAAAAACAATTTAATACTTAATTTGTGGAAGGAATTAAATCCAAGTAATAAAGTGGTTGCTGAAATTGCTGTCTGAAATTTTCAAATAATCCTCTTGATATTTTTGTGTATTATATGCTTAAATTAAAAAAATATTAAAGCATTCAACTGTGGTATTTGATTCTAAGAAAAACTTCACAGTGATATTTTCAATTACCAATATGTGTCTAAGACAATTAGTGGCGATAAAAAAATCAAATATATCAATAAGCATCTCGTAAAATGCAACAACAATGTAATTCCATTTTAGCTTCAGAATGAAATATTTAAATTTTCTGAAGAAATAACAGACAAAAATACTGTCGAAATATATATATATATATATATATATATATATATATATACTTATTTTACATGAAAATCATTTTTTGAAAAATTAAAATTTTTTTCTGGGTAAAGAGGTTTATCTTAGGGTCTAGGTCTATTTTTAAATATATCTGCTATAAGTTGAAAAAAAAATCTTAACGGAGGTTTATCTTAGGTTCTAGAGTAGCTTTGAAATTACAGAGATCAAAAAATTTGTTAAAAAGAGAAATTTAATATTTGAGATGAGAATGTAAATAAAATAGTACAAATAAATAAACATATTTATTACAAAAATATAAATGATAGATTACACACGCACACACACATATATATATATATATATATATATATATATATATATATGTTTATATGTTTGTTATATGCACGCTTCCAGATAAATATAAATGTGTGCACTAATAAATTATTACATTAAATGAGAAACATAAAATGGGTTTTTTTTGGTGGAAGTACTACAGTTCATTTTGAATATAGTTAATAATTAAATAATATTACCCCTCGCTATATCTAAAACTTTAACACAGAAAGTATACATATTATATGATAAGCTTTCTATGTTCTCTCTTGATTGCGAGTATATACGGATCTTCCTTTAATTTGTAATGTATATATTTCATTTATGCTCTGGGTTTCTGATTCATGTTTAACATTAATCAATTTATACGTAACATAAACATTACTCCAAATCAAATTAATGACTTATTTAATCACTAGAAAAAAAACATTCCTAGAAATTGGTATTCATTTTTAGCAGTAAGAGTTTAAATTAAATGTTATTATTTCGGAAATTTATTTAATTTAATTTTGGTCATTCTATGTTATCCATCCAAAGTTAAACTGTATCCATTCTGACTAAAAACTGCTTTTTATAATATCAGAAAAATGATAAATTCTTAAACAATATGGAGAATCAGCTATTTTAATAAATGATATGTTACATATTCCTTGAACTAGAAACTATACTTTTTATTAAGACGCTTATACTGAATTTAAAGCTGGAGTTATACAAAGATTTTTATTCGCCACGTGCGCGTAATTTTTCTTATAACAAACGCAATTTTATGGAACGCATTATTACTTTTCTAATATGAGTCGATTCTAATTATATTGACTTCCACGTGCCGAAAGTTAAAAAATAACATTTTAATCATTTTAATCAACTGCATAGAAATGTTCCCTGTGATTTCAAACAGTCATTCTTAAAAGTATTGAATTTCCATTCAATACAAACAAATTACAGCACTTCATCTTCACCAAAATTTAATTCTTCTGTAGTAAATTATCGCTTTACCGCTCTAAAGATTTAAATGAAAAACATAAAAAAAGAGAGAATCTTCATAAATTGGATTCTTTACAATACGTTTCGTAACGACAATGACTATCCATTTGTATGTAATCTTTCATTTATTGTCTTCCCCTTCACCATACTTAATCACCCTTTCAGCCCAAATCATTTCCTGTTCCAGTTTTTTTTCGCTTGAAACTCTTTTCTATAACTCTTCTTTTAAATCTGAATCGGTAATAGATGTGAGTTCTTCGCGTTTTAAATCTCAGCAGAATTCTGTAATGAATAGCTTAGTAATTGCTCCAGTCATTATTTAGTTCGAACTGTCTCTGTCGCATAATTAAGTTTAACACTTCCCGCGTCGTTTTCTTGTTTACTGCAAAAGTCCCAAGACAGCGTTGTTTACTGTAATTAATTAAATAAGAGATAGAAGAATTTATTTCCAAAGCAATAAATTTGCTGTTTTTTAAATTTTCTAAATGAGTATTTACTCCAGTAAATTCTATTAATAGAGCTTTTGTAAGGGAAATTAAACATTCTTAAAACAACTTGCATGTTTCAAATTATTTGTTTACTCTTGAAACATTTCATTTGTAAAATGAATGCCGATTATTTGTTCTGTGTAAGAGGGGTAAACATTTGCAAGTTTTACATCAAACATTCATATTGGTTTTGGCGCAGGAACGAAATATATATGTGCTCAAATAATTAACTCAGAATATAAATTAATCTTTTTTATTAGTTTAAGAGTTTACAATTCCTAATTGGTTGCTTTGATTTTAGAAACAAGAAAATTTCGAGAATGTAAAATAAGCTTTCGTAATGAAACAATGTAAAACGTTTTGAATTATATATGAATTTGAATTTTTCCTACGTTTATAATGTTGCATTTTATAATTCCAGACAGCCTAGAAAATTTTAACACCTTATAATTTAATAATATTTTTTAAAAAATATATGTCACAAATCCTATTTTACTTGTTTTTTTTCTATTGATACTTCTCTCCTACTTATATTTTAACTTTGATTAAGTTGTTTTAAGGTGTTTTTTTATTTCAGTATCATTAAGATTTTCAGATATTATATATATATTTAATTATTTTAACTATCCTACCCTCATAATCGGGATTTTAATTGTAATTGAATAGAAAGATTGTGTCAGAAACTATTGGGCGGTAGTTACTGACCAATCATAGCTTCTGTTAGAAAAAGTCAAGCAAACTTCACCACCCAGTACAAGAAGAGTCTTGTAGTGTTAGCCGGTTGTACTTTTATTTGGATTGTTGATATGTTGTTTCAGAAAACATCTTCAAAATTACTGTTCACCTTGTTTATTTACAAACATACGTGGACAACCTCATTTGTATTTTAAAATTATCAGGGACGGACACGCAAATAGACACAAGTGATATAGTGAAAGCAAAAGGCGACGGTTACATGGTGAAGACAGACAAAGATTTGAAGCTGTTCCATTTCTTCTCCTTACACCTTTCTGAGAAATTGATCAGATATTTAAGCAAACCAGCATTTTTTATTCTCCATTGATTCTTATTAATTCTTCACACCTATGTTAGTAACAGGATCAAAATATAGCTTTCAACTAAAGAAATCTGTAAATCGTAATTCTTCCTAAGCTATCTGACGCACGTAATCTTCCTTCAAATTCATCATAGTGGCATCAAATACATCTCGCTCGTCTTTAAATAATATTTTTTTGTTACTAAATCAGTCTATAACGCAAATTTGTGTCAGAAAATTTTCATGACCTATACGTTCTCTGAACTAACTTCTTTATAGATGAATTGGTTTCAACGGCTTGAAAGTATTGCATCTTATCTATTTTAAGGTTTACAATCTCGTTTCATATTTTCAATCTCGGGATTTCGGGATTACATTTTCAAAATCCCTTGGATCCCAGGATTAGGATTGAACTATTTATTAAAAATACTTACATATTAGAATAGTTGAAATTGCATAATAAAACTGAAAACATAATTAAAATAATAATAAGTAATTTCATAAAAAGAACATTAAAATAATTTAATATTATTTTAATGAAACAAATAAAAAATTAATTCATCATGAGAAACAAATAAAAATAGTACATTATGAAATTTAAAAAAAAAACATTTCTTCATTTCTTGTGTTTCTGTAAATAAGCTTATAAGAAAACAGCATTTCTCATTTAATTATGTTTATCATAATGAATTTTTCACGGAGAAAGTTACAGTTATCTCTATTATTTAATAAATTCTAAGCTTAATCTGATATGTTTAATATACAGTAACTTATGGCGAGCAGTGTGGCGATTATTATTGGCGCTAAATCGCCACCTAGTCATTCAAAACATGTAGTTTTCTACAGTGTTTTCCTTGTAAAAACATTCAATAAATAGATTTTAACTAAATATGTTACCAAAGTTAATGCAGAAAATTACCTATGTCTCAACCATTATACACAACTCAGTGAATTTTATCTTAAGGTATCCGACTGGTTGCGTCAACTTTTTTTTAAAAAAAAGGAGGTATGGGGATTTTTTTGTTATTTTTAGATTTATTTATAGCATTTTAAGAAAAATGTGCTAAAATTAGGAAGAGAAAAAGAAATTATTATGACTAAAATGGGAAAAAATAAGTAAAAATTGACGAAAAATAGCATAAACGTGGCCCATTCTGCACCAAAGGTTTATGAACAAATTTTTTAATTTTTTCAATCTAATGTGTTGCTATATTATTCAACTTTGAAATGACCTTCAGGATAAGATATATTTTCTTCTTTACAAAAACTAGAGCACTTTATCTCGGTTACTATATGAAAATGCTTAAAAAGACAGTGATTATATTCACATAAGGGACTGTAAATTTTGTAATAAAACAGTGATTGATAAATCTGAATGTTAAAACAATTCTACTATTATACAGAAGTTACAGAAAAAATTTCAGTTAATTATGTTCAAAACCTTTTTAGCAATCACTGTGTGTGTCTCCGTTTGATTATTTAAAAAAAAACACATCTCGAGTAAAACGCGTTTTAAAGTATGACATCTTGCTTAAAGTAATGGCATCTGCTTTTACTAAAACACTTGTAGTTTTTGTTCTAGTGCACGGAAAATAATAGTATATTTGTAAAGCTATTAAGATGTCCTATAAAATAAAATCATAAGAGAATTTATCAATTTTTGGCAACATTCACAGTCTTAGGGTAGTCGGATACCATAAATATGTATTTTTACGCTGGACGTTGGCCTTATGATTACTCCACACACAGTTTCTTCTATTCATTCTAATTAAGGCTAGGGTTCGAAATCAACTGTACAACTTAGTGATAAAATAAATTGGGAGTATCTAGAATCTTAGCAACGTTCAGAATATTCCTCGAACATTTCCAATTTTTCCTGTTTACAGAACACTTTAGGCTTGAACGTCTTTTCATAACTTTCTTCCCAAGTGATAACAATAATTGCACAAGGGTAAAAATATCCGTGAGAAACTGAGCATAATGGCACTTTTAGGGTTGCAAAGGGAATGTGAGACGCTTCTCTGTAACATTTTCTCATTCTTCCATCATTATTTAATTAAAATTGTTTGCCTTCGCCCGGTGTTCCTCAAGTTACTCTTTTATCCAGGAAAAGCTTCATTTGGCTTATCGCAATTTTCCAGATTACGGGAAGTCCTCTCCTTCGAGTTTAGTCCTCATTCTCCATTAATCAGAGTCCCTAGCATAATCAATTCCGAAACAACGCATCTGATTAGTTATCAACACCCCCCTCCTCCGTGCTGGCTGCGTCCTGCTCTTCTTTAAAAGTAAATTAATTTTGGTGGCACACTCACATTGTTTCTTGTTTCGTTTTAATTGGATATTTTAGTGGCAAGTCCGTAATGGAAAGGCCTTTGAAGATAAGTTTTCGATCGGAAGACATGTGAATAGTTTTCATTAAAATTGTGTGCGGCTTTGGAGAGTAGATATTTACCAAAAATAAAACAGAGACCCTATCTACGGTGATTAAGTTAACCTTCTTTTGTAGGGGGCATTTTTCTGCAAAATTACGTCAGCTACGATATGCGTGTAAATGGAGATTTGCGATGACTGTACTCTGTTTGAAGCACTTAATTTGTGCGAAGAAATACACAAAGGTACTTAATGATAAATATACTTTTAATAAACTTTAGGAGTAATTGTATAAAAATTACAGGAATAATCCGAAGAAACTAAAAAAAAAAGGGTGCAATTTTCCTTTAACTAATCAGTATTAAAATATATCACTAAAGTAATTTTTACACGATATGTAATCATATTATTTAACCTCACTTTTGAACGATTAATCTATTTTTAAAAAATGCCCAAGGAAACTTAGCTGAGCAAATTGAACCCAACTTGTTTGCTTAGCAAAATCCTCATTTTTTAATGCGCGAAAGCATTTAATGTAGAAACACCTTGTTATTAAAAATATACGCTAAAATTTTATCAAGATTATGAAACAAAGGCATTAAGGCAATAAAACATATTATGCTTGGCCTGAAGGGGAGGGATTCTAAAAAATTTCCGTATAAAATATATCTATTTTTTGTTAAAGTTCGACTGTGAGTTGATATGTTCATTGTGTGTGTCTGACTTTGAGTTATTTTGAAGTTCATCTAATCAACAATTGACTACGGGAAACGGACAGTAGTAAAAAAATGCTTACTTGAGTTAATACAGCTGTCTCTCGATAATTCAAACTCCCGATAATACGAACCTCTCGATAATTCAAAATATATGCTCATTCAATAGAAAAATTCTTGATATTTCGAACTAAAACAATACATTTTGGTACACTCAATATTTAGAAGTAAAATCTATGGCTGGGCCAGACTACAACACGCTATATAATTCGAAGTTATCTTATAAAACTTTCGACAATTCGAACACGCACTATCATGTGCAGTCCTGTAATAAACAAGTTGGAGCTTACTAGTTTTGCGTTGTGTTGTCTCTGAAGGTCTCCCCGTAACGTAGCTCCTTTGATGACCATCTGTCTGCTACCCCTCCTTGGTATTTTCCGATTCCTTAGGCGAAAAGACACTTTTGTTTTTTCCATTCCTTTAAGTAGACAATAGACCAATCGCACCTATTGTCAGTCGTTCAT
The DNA here is from genome assembly GCA_019973975.1 of Trichonephila clavata. Lineage (NCBI taxonomy): Eukaryota > Metazoa > Arthropoda > Arachnida > Araneae > Nephilidae > Trichonephila > Trichonephila clavata. The sequence continues at coordinate 173,167 of BMAO01021801.1, forward strand.
ATCTTTCGTTTAACACGTGGTCTTGCTACACATGTGTTCAGAAAGGATTGTCCGCTATTGTGAAGGAGAGATGTGCAGGATTGTGTATGAATGTATTTTTTAATACATGACTTTTAGTTTCTGTAAATTATATATACTGAATAGTGTGTAGTTTTTAAAAATACTTTAAAATTTTTTATACATATGTACAATTGTTGTTTTATTACATAGTTTCAGATTAAAATGTGTTCGCAAAAAATTATCTTCGTGTATTTTGAGAGTTTTTTCTACCCTCTTATTTATTCGAACCTTTGATAATTCGAAGTTTTCATTGGTCCCTCCAACTTCGAATTATCGAGAGTCGACTGCATATCGTACTCTAAAGCTAACTTTTTTACAGCAACAGTGGTAAAAACATTGTGAACAAAAATGTCTACTAGCAGCATCTATACACGCAGGTCGTAATACATTTTATGACATAAAGTATAAATGAGATAAAAAGTTTTGGTTATTTTAATTAATTCCATTTACTTGAGTGAGTATCTAATACTGCACTCCGGAAAAATTCGAAGGCTTTTGGCAATGGACCTCGTAATTTTAAACCTCGATTAAGGGGCGAGGATAACACCTTCAAATAATGGTGTACTAAACCTAAATGTGGCGGAATACCAGCATTAAAATCAACATTGACAGATTTCAGTTGAAAGAAAAATGAATTTTATTCCAAAAAAATAATAGATTTATTATCATCAACATGAGGTAATCAGTATCAAATATATTTCATTACTAAAGTATTTTATGACAAGATACACTTCAGTACAACGGGACGACCGGAACTGTGTGTCCACTCGGTATGAGTAAAATCGAGGAAATGAGAGTTGTGTAGAGGGCGGGGCATAAGGGGAAGTGTTCAAGATACCCACTACACTTGAGCTAACACTTCCACTCTCAAAAGTTCCATGCCAAAGCGAATGCATTGGGCCTCCGCTTTTTCTGTGAGTATTAGCACATCTTCATGGCGTGTCTTTAGTGGACCAGTACAAGAATCCGCAACGTTGGCCATGATTTCGCGAACTTCATTATTTTGATATATTGTGGTCTTAATTCATAAGATATAAGAGGGGATGTATTACACACTCATAATTCTAAAAAAAAAATTGTATTGGATATATTTTTTGTTATTATCAATGTTACTATAGAATAAAGAGTAAACCTGAATATTTTAAAATACAGATGTTAAAAAAATAAAACATTTTTTTGTTTATTTAATTTTAAATATTTTTATGATAATATTTGATATATTTAACATAATTGAATTGTTATTATTTAATTTTACCGAAGTCACAAGAAGTTATTCTGTTTCAGAGTAAATCCACAGCACACAAAAGCAGAACAAATTATCAGGATTGTATAAACTTTATTTCTCTCAGTATGTAATGCGGGTGGTTAAGAGATGTCAGGATCCTTAATATATATCTGTGCACTAAAAAAAACCATCCTTCTTCACACCAATGTAACTTAGCAACAAAACAAAACAATCATTTGAAACCTGTTTGGTTTGCCTAAAGCCAGACAAAGTATGGCCATTCCTAACGCTAATGAATCTTTGGTCAAGAAAAGTCTTAATCCATTTATATAGCTAGAAATGCCACATGAAACCAGCTTTTTAAGCAATCCAGCTCTTCAAACTCTATCAATGCATTCTTAAAATCCACAAACACAGAAAAACTACTTTGTTTTCTCTGAAAGCCATCCTTTATCTCTTGAGATAAGCGGACAATTTGTTCAGAAGTGCACCTATGTCTCTGAAAACCAGCTTGCCTTTCAGAAATTATTCCAAATTTCTCTAGAACATACAGTAATCTGTTAGCAATCATTCTTTCAGTTAATTTACACATTATATTTGTAAGAGAGATTGGGTGGTAGCTGTCTATATTTTAGGCGGGTTTATTAGGTTCGAGAATTGGTACGATTATAGCTTTTCCCAAGCACTTGGCAAGCCATTCTTCCAGGTCTGATTAATAAATGCCAACAAAGTCATTTTAGCAGAATCTCCGAGATTTATAAGAAATTCGGGCAAGATTCCATCAGGGCCTACATTCTTGCCCTTCACCAAGGTACTAATACCTTTTCTCAACTCTTCTAAATTAAAGTCATCATTAAAAAGTCAATGAACATCTGGTGAATTGTTGTTTTGTTGAGGTTTCAGATCACATTTTAAAATTATAAAATTAGGTTTGCAGTTGCTTACCCTTGCATAGTGCCCGCAAAAGGCAATAGAGATGTCCTTATCTGAAGTAAGTTCTTTAGAACCTTTCTTTATAGGTTCATTTCTTAAAAACTTTTTATTGTTTAACTGTGACAAAAATTTATGAGCCTTCACTCCATCTCTTCTGAAGTCCAATTTTTCCAGGAAATTTTTATATGTAGAACGTTTAGCTTCAATAATTGATTTCTTGAACGTAGCATGTGCCTTACGCATAGCTATGCAGTCCTTACTAAGCCCAGTGTTGCGAGTGAGCTCTCTTGCTTCATCTCTGTCTTTCTTAAGTTTTTTTAAGTTTTCATTCCAAAAAGGGGTATACTTCTTTTGCTGTCCTCTTGGGACACAAAGAGAGGTACATTTTAGAACAGCAAGTGTAAAAAGAATATTCGAAATTTGGCATAACCAAATAATCGGTCAAAACTTCGTTAGATATGATTTTAAATTTAGACCAATTTGCCTTTTTGAGGTTCCAGTAGGTTCGTCTAGGCTCCCTATAAAGAAGTCCATATTTTATAATACTCGAAAGTAGAATTGTATGCCCAGCACCACCTGGACTATCAATTAGTTTATGTTGAACTCTATCTGACAAAGCTGGGGGTGTCAAGAGCAAATCAGGATGAGAGACACCTCCGCTGTACAACAAGAATGTTGGAGAATTTTCTTCATTTTCAATAAAATCGATAGGATTTGAGTCGATAAGATTTTCAACTATGCTACCAATACAGTTTGTCGCCATATAACCCCAGTGAGTTGATGGTGCATTAAAATATTCAAGGATAAGGGATTTGCTATCCCAATTAAGCAGAATGCTATCAAAGCCAGGCTTATTATTTGGAGGATTGTACAGGAAGAATACTCTAATTGGTGTATCTTGTCTCCAAATATACATTTGTACAAATTCTAATTTATCATCAGTAGTCATCTAGCGGGAGGCAATTAATTTTGCCTTTAGGGAAAGTTTGACAAAAACAATAATGTCAGAAGCAATTTGTCTTGAGCGCTTTAGCACAAATTTCTGGAAACCAGTTAAGTCAAAATATTCCTCATTATCTGCGGCAGCATCACACTCAACAATGCCCATAACGTCTAAATCATTATATAAAACAATAGTCTTCAATTCAATGAATGTGTCATTTGTTAATCCTCCAGCATTCCAGAAAGAAATCTTAAAAACTGTTTCAGTCCTAGTCTTAAAAAATACTTTTTGATTCATTGTAGCTCAAAACACTTCTTATACTTTCAAAAAAAAAAAAAACGTAAAATATACATATATTTAAAATGTTCAAACGCGTAATTCCTTTTACCTTAAATTCTTTAAATATCTAAAGTTACAAAAATCTAAAATGTAATAAAAAATGTGTGATAATTTATACGTTTCTAAATTGGCTCTTTTGATATTTAAACTTAAAGTTCTTACCGAGTAAATAATACGAGTATTTATGTTTTCACATGTCCCGCCCTCAACTTCCCTAAGTATCATTTATCCCTATTTTAAATACGAAAAAAAAAATTAAATTATCAAAACCAGATATGTTGTGGTATTCAATTACTAGGTAGTTGTTCATGTTTTTTGTAGATAGCGAAGCTCAAGTTAAACCAAAAGTTAAAAAGTGTTGATTCCTCTAAAACCCGGGTAACAAACTCGCGGCCTGGCCAATATAACGGCATACAATAATGTATAATAAAATAAAATAAAAAATCTTCTGAAATAGGAAAGATAATAGCAGAGAAGAGATGTCAAATGTTAGGACGTAAACACTAAATGTGTCTTGCTCTTTTATACATGCTTATTATAATGTATTATTCGAAATAAACGTACGTTTTTATAAATATTGATTTTGTTTTTTTTAATTTTGTAGTCCACCTTAAGTTAAATCCTATTCTCTTGGCACAAATTAGTCTGACTTTGACACCCCTGCTTTAAAACTTCTTGTGAAATAAATGAGCTATAATTGGTAAAAAAAGAATCGGGTTTCAAAGATTATTAAGGTGTAATGAAAAAGCAAGACAAAAAAAGTTCCGGGCTTGCTCGGGTTTCCCACTTATCGCTTTTGAAGTTGCTTATAAAATTATGAGGTCCGTAACCAATAATCGTCTCAAGTAACACGATTTCAAAAAAACACAAATGGGTTTTTTTCCAGCATTTTTATTAAAATAATAATCCCTCGATGCCAATAACCGAAGTATAGCTTTTGAACTGCATTATTCAAATTAAAAAATACTAAAATAAGCCTTTAAATTTATTAATAGAATTAAAAAAAACGAAAAATTATAATAATAGACTAAGTGGTGCGTATTTTCTCGAGTGGTCAAGTATTTTATTTAGTAAGCACTAACCTTTAAAAGATATCTAAATTCGTTTGCTTATTATCTCGCGATTTTCCACAGTCGACTCTTGTAAATGTAAGTGATCGCATACTTACATTAGTCAATACATTGATTTATTACATTGAAAGATACTATTACAAATTATTTAGGGCCTGTCCAAAAAGATGTTTTTCCTAACTTCTTACCAAAAACGGCGATATTTCTCACATTTTTTTAAAAAATTATTTTATTTAGTTTAATAAAATTCAATTTTGACTTCGTAATAGTTTACCTAAGAAACGTAAATAATACTGAAAAATTGTACCAGAATCCGAATACTTAACCTTTGTCAAATATATTTAGCGTTAACCCTATCATATATATCTTCATAAAACTCTGTAAGATTTCTCAACCAATTTCATACCTGTGTCAAAGGTACAAATGTCACAATGTTGCAGTTAACACTATACGGGTACTGTCTTAAAATTATTTGATCCTACTAAAAAAATCTTTCATTTGATCCTACTGCTTCTTCCTAAAACATTTTTTTCGTTATAGGTGTGCGACATTTACTGTAACAAGAAACTGGTTTAACTTAGTGGGACAGAATTACGCTCACATTTGAATTAAATTTCACATCGCTTTTTCTTAAAGAAAAAAAAGCACCCTAGAACATTGAGTCATCGTTTATTTAAAAAAAAAAAACTCTTTGAAAGGATAGTAAAATTATATATATATATATATATATATATTTGAACCAGCTTATAATTTTAATATTGCTAATGGTTCATATTTCTTTAAACAAGAAAGAAATATATATGTATAACTAAATAAAATCAGTGAATATTTTTGTGAAATACACTACTAAAAATAAAACTATGCAAATAATGTATTCACATAAATGTATAGCTCCATAAAAAATTCTAGACTCTACTGCTTAACAAATGCGCTGCTATTGATTTATTATACGTTAGATAAATATTGACGTTTATGTAATGTAAAAAGAAAAGAAAAAAAGAGTGGAAAAAGAAGAATTTTCAGCTTGTAAGATGCCCATTCAAAACTGCTACTTAATCCTTTTTTCCCTTTAGAATGACAAGCCAATCTTGAGTACTTTATTAGCTTCAGAGCCATTCGCATATCAAAGTGCTAGATAAAAGTTTAATTTTTTTCTTTGCTTTTATTTCTCCCGAAAACTAACAAAGATAAATTAACAACACACCAGGCTCCGCATCAATCATTTTTAAGACTCCTCATTTTTTTTAAAAATTGTGTTTATTCCAGATAATTTAAGTTTCCATTATCCTTAAGTTCAGACATTGATGAACGACACAGACGAGCAGCTGCCGCTGATATGTTAATGCCCCTGAGTTTTTAAAAGAAAAGGCCCAGGCGTATAGAAATCCTGTTCATTCCCTCTCTGCGGTAAGGGTAATTTCACCACCCTAGGGCAAAAGACGACCAGAGGAAAAGTTTTCTTAAGATTTTCACGTTTTGAATATTATTTTTTTTCTTTATCGTAAAGGAAACTTTATCAAATGAGATATGAAATTTAAACGACCTATAATTTAATAATGCATTCTTAAGAAAAATGGATTATCAGTGCTTTAAAAATTTCACTCGAGATGGGGGAATCTTGCACAGCTCACTCTCTCTGTAAAAGAATTTTGAGCCTTTTTCATGTTCATAGATAAAATGTTGGCAAAAAAATGAGATAGGATATTGCTTTTGATGGAATAAAATATGGGAAATTCAGCGTAATATAGGAAAACTTTCCATTTAAATTTCTTTGAAGGTACTAGTAGATTAACTATACTGAACGTTATTGGCAAAATCAAAATGTCTTGCTTTGTACATTGTTAATGGAGGTGAAAGAAAGAAAGTTTCAGTAATATATTTATATATATATAAAGCATAGTGAATTGAAAAATAACAGGACTAATCTATCAACTAACAAAGCTAGAAGATATTAACCAGAATTTAAGACACATAACTATAAAAAATGGCGAAAATGTATATTGTACAAGATTTAAATAAACGTATGTATTGCTTGAAACAGAGTTAGAACTTTAAAATGGAAGAAACCAAAATAGTCAATGGACTAAAATGGAAACCTATTATGATTTCTAAAGCTGTTGCTGAATTAAGGCCATAAAATTAGGGTTAAGTATACTTTACGGATTCACCTTCCTCGTACAGCAGAAATTTTCGACTTAATAGGAAAAATACAGAGCCATATTGAATAGTTAGGCCTAAGACTAACACACGTGTGTTTTGCAACAGACAGAAAAATAAAATAAAATAAAATTAATTATGGAAGGAAAGGTTTCTTACAAAGAGATGAATATAAAACTAATTTTGTTAAATATATAAATTATATACTGCTATTATTTGATTAATATCAATAAAATGTTTCCAATGCATCAATTTGTGCGTTTAATAAAAAAAAAAAACCTATTTAATTATTTTTTATTGATTTGTTTCTTCTAGAAATTTTTTTGTTTTCTTTTGCTTCTCCATTAAATCTGTGGAAGCTCAGCATTTACTCGTATGTGTGCTGCGGTATTTAAGAGATGGAATTGCAAAAAGAAGTGTCGTCCTTATGACTTTTCCGAGTTTTAAATTTACGTGGTCCATCGCATATAGCCATCGTGTTGCTTTGTAGTGAGACGTTAATATAGCTCTCGCCCACTGATTTCTAGTAAGAGTTCATTACAAAGTAGAATGATTAAAATTAGGAGCGCACACAGGAATTTTTCAAGGGTCCGGGTGTAAGAACCAGTGTTCTCGTACCATGCTCCAATACGCTGCCCGATATATTCTTTAGATTTTGTCCATTTTCGTAAACAAAAACAGTAAAAAATTAATTAATTATTAATAACAAATACTTAATAAAATTTTAAGTACTACATACACAGGATTAAAATCAATCGGAAAAAAAATCAAGGGCTTTGGGGGGGGGGTCCGTACCCGAGGACCCCCTTGTGTGCGCCACTGATTAAAATAAATGAGGCTTAGATTATAATTTTAAATTCCCTACATTTCGAAAGTAGCAAAGAGAAATAGTTTATGTAATTCAAAAAAAATATTCTAAAAATTGAATTACTTATATTAGTACGAATGAATGAATATTAACGTCCCACTGTTCAGCTACACGAGGGCTTTTTGGGGACGGTCCGCGTAATTTTGAACCATGGTCAAGTGACGCGGACGACATCTGAGCTGGCACCCCCCTCTCCTAACTACCACACCAACGGGAGGACGTTTGAGCTCTCGACAGATTTAACGTGCATCGCTCCCCTACACGGCGGATCTTTAGTGGTACTAGGATCGAACCCATGACAAACTAGCCATGATCCGATGCCTAGACCACTCGGCCACCGCGGCCACTTATATTAGTACGAAGTAAGAATTACTTATAAATATATTTATTAAAAAGTAAAAGAACTATTTGAATAAGTAGATAATTTTTTTGTGCGTTTTATGTATTTATCATATATTATATACCATAAAAAAAGGATTGGATATGTTGCATTTGTTTTGTTATTTAATGAAATTCGTAATTTAAACAATATTCTCATATTTGTAAGTGTTTGACTTGCCTCTTCAGATAAGAATCAATTGTTTTGGGAAATCTGATTTATATTTATTCCTTTATAATAATTCAAAATGATTTTTATCGCTCATCAGTTATAAATAATTTTACATTTTTGAACAATTATAAGCACTATGCAAGATGAACATATGCATATATTCTGAAAATTGTGAATATAATCATATGATAAAAAAATATATCCTGTAAGCAAAATATTTAGTAAAAAAGAATTTTTTTGTGATTATTGTATAATAGAATATTAATTATTATTATTATTATTTGGCAACTCTTGATATTTTTTTGAAAAAACTCCTATGAAAACATCCCATCGTAAGTAGATTTAATGTGTTTCCAAGAATTATGCTAACTTTAAATTTGCATTAATAATTGATTTTGGATCAAAACAATATAGTTAATGAGATTAATTAAACATATTTGTTTTATTTCAAAAAATTAATTCTAGTCCACTCATAAATGTATATAAAACAATGTTTCTTCCATTATTGTTAGCTTTCTTAACAATTATAGCAGCCAAAAATAATAAAAAAAATAGAATATATTTTTGCTGGTATTACGAGTTTACACTCACAAAGACATCAATTCACAAGCTTCGCAGTATGCATTCTTATTATGTTTCGTTCTTTGCATATAAAACGTTTAATTAGAATTAAAATATAGTAATTATATTTCAATTTAGTTTCTTGTTTTGAAGCAAATCTCAATAAAGAAAAAAAACTAATAATTAGCTTGCAGAGAGAGAGAGAGAGAGAGATAGTGCATTATAGGTTCTGTTTTGTAGTTTGAAATTGTTTATTACACAGCATGAACTTAATGATTTTCTAACTTAAAAGCTTATATTTTTGATGAAAATTATAGAGTATAAAGATAAATTATCGTATATTTGCGAATATAAGCCAATCCGTGTATCAAACGAAAGTGCGCTTTTCCCCCCCTTGAAAAAGGTACTCAAAATTCAAAACCTGCGTATAAGCCAAATTGCGGGAAAAATTCCTGTACTTTTCAAATATGTTGCTAAGTGGGTAAAACGGGTGGAATATTTTATAATAAAACTGCTATAAAGCAAGACACTAATTATTATAGCTTTAATTTTTGAAGCTAACACATTTTTTTCATTCATTTGTTATCTTGTTCACTTTCTGTTCAAGTTCTACTTTCTCCACTATTATCGCATATCAGGAAAATGAATAGGAAGAGAAATTCAGATACGGTAAGTGATCATCGACCTATGCCCCATTGGAATTCGGATTCTGACACAATTCATGATTTATATGACATTTTTTTATTCCCCCTCCTTAGAATAAAAGTTGAATTCAAAATACCCCAAAATTTCTAAATTGAAATTGCTTACAGAAATCTTTAAAAAAATTATTTTTAAATGCCTTTTTAAAATTACCTATACCCCCCCCCACACACACACTATAAGATATTAGTAGAGTGTACAAGCCAAACCCTTTAACTTCTAAAAAAGTTCCGAAAATTCTCAGCTTATACACGGAATTTTACAGCAATGACAACTGAAGAAGTACTAAAAATTTATATTTAAGAACTTTGTAAAAAGCTATTTCAGGAGATTCACATTTTATTAAACGCGTTTGTGAATTAAATTTTAAAATATCTTTGACATTTAAAAAGTGAAAATCTAACGATTTTCTACTTCTGTATTGGCAATTTATAATAGTAATGAACTCTTTTTTACATTAAACAAACCTATCAAATAAATTTTAAGCTTTTCTCAAAAAGAATTTAAAGCATAAAGAAATTATCGAATATATAAATTCCAAAAGTAGTCTCATATAGTTATATTTATTTAAAACGTGTAATAATATACGAATATATATATTTAACTATGTACTTGTATTAACAAACATTATCATTAATATTTTTTTACGAAAAATACTTTCAAATTTAGCAAGATTCACCAATTCGAGGAACACCAGGAAGTCTAACTCATTTTCAATGCCTTTACTAACGATGTATCCTTCAGTTGAAAGATACTCTTAAATGGCTATTTTTTTCCTGCCCATTTACGCTTTATTGTTTCAGACACACACAAATAAAAAATATGCTTCTAACAATAATGAAAAGCTTATGAAGGCAATAACACTCAAAAGTATGTGCTTTAAAGGAACAGCCTGGAAGACGAATGATCTCCCATGCTGAGGACAGCTTAAAGCCTTTCCTACCACTAATGTCATCCTTAACTTGGGCCATTCCTTCTCAAATTGTTGTATTTTTCTCAGTCTGGCCACAAAAGGCGAGTATTAGTTAAGAGAATTGGGACTGTGTAAATATCCTTCTGAGGCTGTTTTCAGTGTTCTAGTGTAAAATTGTTCAGTCTCTTTTCTAACTATAATATTTAACTTTTATTTGACTGAAATAAAAGCTAGGTAATTTTGTTTACAGAATATTTATAAATGGTTATTTTATTTATAATCGAACTACATGAATATGCCATTAAGATGAAACAATGTGAACCTGGAACTGTGTAAACATTATGTATAAAATTGTTTCTTTGTTTCTTCTAATGTCGACAAAATATATCTTCTGATTAAAATAATAAAAATATTCATACACACTGCAAGTTAAATAACTTTCTTTTTAATATTGAAAAGCTGAAACTAACTAAATTCTATTTACAAAAGGAAATCATGTAAAGAGAACAGAGACTAAGCTTGCATCCTTTGGGACGAATATGATAAAGTTTTAGTTTCGAAAATATTTTTAAGTGGAAGAGACAATACTCTAAACCAAACAAGTTGTTGACTTCTCAACAAAGCTTTTTGGCTACTGCTTTTAAAAATAATATTCAATGTGTGGGAGTTAAGTCGAACAAATGGATATTTATATAAAATATTCTTTGAAAAACTTTAGTAACTTTCTTACAATGGAAAAATATTATTTGAAAACACGGCATATATATGGACAAGGTGATTATAAGTAAAGTTTCCTGTTTTCAAAAGATTGTAAAAAATAACCACTATTTTGAATGCGCTGTAGTTTAATCTGAATCTAATGTGAAGCACTGAGAATGTTTCCGGCGAAAGAGAAATTTGAAATCTTATCAATAAAGGACACTGTACTCATCATCATGTGCACATGGCTTCAGCTATACCAGTGCTTCTCAAACTTTCTATACTTGAGATCCAATTTTTAGTCATAATTTTCATCGCGCCCCCCTTCTATACAATAACAATATATTGAATCCTATAATAATATACTTTGACGAAAAGCTGCAATACGACCTAAATTATAAACCATACAAATTATCAAGGTAAATATTAAATTTTATTTATAATTTTATGACAGGTCCATAGGGTTACTGTTAATTATTAAACTTGTTCTTAGTACTGTTAAATTAATTATGAAACACATATATTGTGCAGTACTAATATATTTATAAGTGTATTATATCAGTGCAAATGTGTATTTTATTTTTTATTATGTCCGAATGTATTCTCTTTTTCTTCCCTTCAGTAAATTAGCAATTTTAAAAAAATAATATTTTGTTTTCGAATTTTCTATACACTTGCGCCCACCTTGTTGGATTATAATGCCCCACCAAGGGGGGCGCGCCGCGCAGTTTGAGAAACACTGAGCTATAATTCAAATTGTAATTATAATTCCGTAAATAAGTGTCATTCAAGTTACATTGAATGTATTGCTTAAGTACATAACTCTTACAGTTATTAAGAGAAAGTATATGAAAAAAATTAATTTTGTCATTTAGAAATTATTTAATTTTTTGTTCGAAGCCCATCCCTAAGAAAGTGATGCCACATGGAAGAGAAAAAAATAAGTTTTGAACTATTCCTATGACTAAAGGAAACCATGAGGACATTTTTTAGTTGTACGAAGGTCGAATACCTTGTGAAATACCGAGATTTGATCAAGAAATGATCAATTTTTTATCTACTGTTTTCTCCTAAAATTTGAACAGTATGTTACAAAATAGTTCGTATAACATTACTGGTGATATTGTAGTTGTGATACGTAATGTGTCTTCAAGTCTTTTAAGTCTGCAGTTGAACTTCTGTAAACATTATATTTCAGGTAAACCCAAATCCACAAGTTCCAAAGATTGAGGCCAGATTATCTCGTAAATCAGGATGTTGGAAAATGACTGTTGATATTTATTTCATTTCTAATGTGGATATTATGAAGCTTAGAAGCTTCTGTGCTCATATTATAATACACTGGTGTAAGAAATTAAGAGAATTTTCAAACTTAAGGAATTATCTCTAGAACTACTGGACCGATTTTAATGAAATTTGATATGTACATACATTAATACAATACAAAAAAATAACTATTCAACAATTGCAATACACATGCATGATCGAGAGTAACACTCGTTGGTGTTGGAATGTAAAAAACAGTGGTTGCAGAATAAACAAAAATAGGTTAATAAGGGGTATGACCCCTTTTACAGCTATACAGGCCTCGCAGCGTGATGCCATACTTGAAATAAGGAAGTCCATTAGTTCTTGTGGCATTCCCATTCGTTAAGCAACGCTGTTTTCATTTCCTGGAAGGTTCTCGGAGGGGGATTTCCTGGATTGCCCTCCTCAGAGCGCACCAGACACGCTCCATGGGATTGGGGTTTCGAGACCTGACTGGCCAATCCATACGGCAAATTTCCTCACTCTCTAAAATTTCGTCAACCAGAAGAGCTCTATGTGGTCTTGCGTTATCGTCCATTAAAATGAACTAGGAGCCACATGCACCCCTGAAAAGGCAAACATAGGGCTTCCCAAAGCTCATCCCTGTACCTCACATCAGTCACAGAGCCTCTTTCAAAGACATGGAAAGTGTACGGCCATACAACATGATGCCTGCCCAGATCATTAAACTTTCTCCACCATAATTGTCGATTTCTTGGGCATTGGACGGTAGGTAGCAGGTCTCTGGTTCTCTCTATATGAACGTATGGCGAGAATCGATGTTTAGGCTGAAACGGGACTCATCGGTGAACAGAATGGTCGCCCGTTGATCCATACTCCAATCTCTACGTTGTATGCACCATTCTAAGCGGACTCTCCTGTTCGTAGACGTGAGCGGGACGCAAAATAGTAGATCTTCTGGCAAACAACCCTCTCTCATGAAGTCTTTTTGAAACAGTCACCCTTGATACACGGGTTCATGGGGCTGCATACTAGTAACGAGACAGCTGAGAAGCTGTAGAACCTCTGTTACGCCTCGCTATAATCAACAAATGGGGATTTTCTCTGGCTGTCGTGGCCTTAGGACGACCTTATTCAGGCTTTCTCTTGATAAATCCAGTATCCTGGAACTGTTTCAGTAAGTTACTTTCGACGCTGGGCGTTAACTGAACTCTCTACAAATTTGGGCTTGAATTAAGCCTGCTTCTAGCCTCCTTACGATTCGCCCCCTCATTGCATCATCTAAACGTTGGTGGTTACTCATTTTTACTGTTACAATTTGAATTGAACTGATTGCTTCAAAAAACCACCAATAAATTCACCAAAGTGTTCTGGCTAACGAAATAAGTCTTTACTTACACGCGCTTATAAAGCCTGTTTTTCTGCTGGCTACACACACGTGTACAATTAAGAATTTGCCGTATAAGATTTGCATTTTTATCTAGAAGCAGCGGTTTTTCATTCAGTTCAGTTCTTTTCATAAAATTGAATAAAATATGCAAATTTTCATAATTTCTTACACCAGTGTATCTGTAGGAGCACTATTTTGCATATTTTTTTGTAACAATAACATATATGCGCTGTTAAAGTGGTGAAATAACATAATTGTGAAGAAGTTTCTATATGTGGCAATTGAAGTTATAAATAATAGATTCGTGTGACTTGACTGCTCGAGAAAGAAAGTCTCGACGCAAAAAATCTCAGCAAACTCGCAAAATGTTTCCAGAATGAACAAGCATAGACTGATTCACTAAAGTATTAAACTTTGCACAATTTCGCAACTGTGAGTATTGACGAGATTTAAATAGGCTTCACTGTCCACAAACATTTTGTCCACTTTATTCCAAGCTAGAAATAGTGGGGTACAGAGTTTTTCTCATATTAGCAGATGATCAGAAAGTAATACCTGAACATGCACATTTTGAATAGATGATTCTGAGAGATATTTTATAAAATTTTACGAACCGCGTCCCGTCAAGCATTTCGACAACTTGTCTCTTCTTGTAGTACTACAGCCACATCTTTCACTTTCATTGTATCAAATCCTTTCTTCCCTCTACTAGTTTTCATTTAAAATATAAAATGAATTGGTCTCTTCAAAGTTATGATTCATTTTTTGCAAGCGTTTACTAGACTTCGAAAAAGCATATATCCATATGATCCTTAATGCCTGGAATTTCTACTGTGCAATTCACACACACAGTTAATATTCTTCCAAAAAAAGTTTCGCGTACAAAGCTCGATCGATCCTTAACAGAATCATAACATATATTTCAGACACATAATATCTAGAATTGCTTGTGTGTGTGTGCATTTGGCATTTTTATATCAAATGTAACAAGCAGTGCTCATGTCACATATTTAACTTTCGATAATATAAGTGTGTTCATCCTCGTCTACTGATAAGATTTCAATCTATTCTTTTTTTGAAGTGAAAACTTCTTTAGCGGTGTTGGGCACTTTTTGGTAGGGTAAAATCTTATGGGTTCACGTCACCGACATGCCTGACTGGCTCACGCGTAGTGTGCTGTTCGCCTTAGACACTTTTTGGATGGGTGAAATCTCGTGCGTTAGCGTCACCGACATGCTTATAGGAGTATATCTGTAGCTATACAGCTGACGTATAGTGCTGTGTATATCTTATAAGTGAAATTCAATGGATTTAGTGAAAAGTTCAATGTGTATATACTGTGTATTGCTCGTTGCGATTCCGAGAATGGGCAACACATATTAATGTAGCTGCCGTTTATATTTCGCCTGGAAAATCTATGAGACAGATACAACAATTTTTATTCAAAAACTTGATGATTTATACAAAAGAAGGTTCTGAAATACTCGGAAAAAAATTTGGCGAAAAATATATGATAGTGTACCGATGATTTTAAGTGGAGACTTCAATATTAACTTTGCAGATGATAAAAATCTACCACTAATTGATTTTCTAAATGCAACACTTAATTTAAATATGCCCAATGATCGAAAACTCAGTACTACAAAATATAAAACCGACAATCGATGCGGTTTTTACGCGATACTTGATAAATTTGAATCAAACATTTTCCTTTCTTACTTTAGTTACCACATAAGCCTATTCTATCTGTTTTAGAGCAAAATGAAATAATTAAAAGTACAAAAAGTATTGTTGAAATTAATGCTGACAATGATGCAAACAATTAAAATAATGTTAAATAAATTAAAAGTAAAAAAAAAAAACTTTTTTGCTTTTTTATTTAAACGCTCTAAAAAGAATAAAATAAATTTTTCTTTAAAAATTTTTTAATATCAACTTATAACGTCATTACACAATTTATATGATATAAAAGCTTGTCACAAGATTAAAGCACTCTTATTTACTTAGTTTGAAAATTTTAAGGTAGTGACTACCTAAAATTCGTCGTTTTGGGGAAAATTTTCGAAATTGATTTTATGCTTTTATTTTATAGCCCATACATCAAAGATTCCAAAAACACTCTAGTTTTATTTTTACGATATTTAGAAGCAAGGTTATAGCATAATTAGTAAACCGGAAATGGAGCTTACAAAACCGGAAGCACATCCCTACTCAAAATATTTGTAAGATATTGAATTGAAATTTTAAGAACATGTTTTATTTTGTTATATCTGTGTTATGAATCAAAATCTAAACTCTGTGTATATATTTATGTTCTTTATTGCTTTTTTATGAAAATGATCATTAGTTTTTTTAAAAAATCTTGGTTTTGTATAAAATTTGGCATAATTAAAACACTTTCAAAAGTATTACAAATCTTTTTTATTCCTAACACTTATAAAGATGTCATTTACGTACTGTATAAATATTATTTGAATACATTCATTAAAATTTTCTAAAAATGCAATTTTTCATCAAAATTTCACTAAAAATGACAATTGTTATTGTCTATAAAACTCTCCAGAAAACAGCAAAAGTTGAAAAAATGTCAAAATTAGTTAAACATGAAGCTAATGAGATCTTGACCCATAAATATGGTGAGTTTAAAAAATGTACAAATAGTAGAAAATTTTTTATACCATATAAAAATCTTTAAATGCATTTTCTGAGGAACTATGTTTTTCAATTTTTAGCTTCACGGTAAAGTTCACTACAGGATTGCTTTTTAAGATATTGAATTGAAATTTTCAGAAAATGTTTTATTTAGTTTTTTCTCCAGTCTAGACTATAATCTAATCTCTGTGTATATATTTATGTATTTTATTGCACTTTTTGTGAGAAAATAACATTAGTTTTTTGTAAAAAATTGAGTTCTCGCATAAAAAATGACATATTTCAAAAACTTTTCAAAAGTATCACAAATTTTATAGCTATAAGCACAGATAATGATTTTATTTATGTATTGCATAAATATTATTCGAATATATTTATTAGAATTTTCAATACAAGCCTAACCGTAACTGCAATTTTTCACTAAAATTTCACTCAAAATTCCCAATATATCGAAAATTATTTTTAATTTTGTGGAAATTGTACTTAAATTCTTAGTTTTATGCTCCATTTCAAATATAAAATGTTTATTTAGTTGAAAATTTATATATTTCAAAAAAAGTGCTCCGAAGGTAGTCACATACCTTAAGAAATTGAAATCAATCAGATCAGGTTATTTAATTTACTTATTTATCTGCAGAGGTAAATCTCGCGACAAGCTTTTATATCATATAAATTGTGTAATGACGTTATAAGTTGATAGTAAAAAAATTTTAAAGAAAATTTTATTTTATTCTTTTTAGCGCGTTTAAATAAAAGCTTGTTTTTAAAAAAGTTTTCTTACTTTTAATTTATTTTTTTACTTTTTAGTTATCACTGGACAGGTTTCTTAGTCTGTTCATCTCATTCAACGCATCATTGTTGCTAGGTGTTAGCTGGTTATTTTCGAACAGTCGAGCTAAATGAATTCTCGCAAAAAGGGTACTAGACGAAAAACACAATTTTTTCTTAAATCCGTAAATTTTAAGCAATCCTTTCAATCTTCGTACAGATCTTGGGTAATATTATCCTACACACGTAAAAAAGTTTTATGAGATTTTCTTCATAAATGACAGTTATTAAATATTAAAAATTTGAGTATTTTTTGAAAGATCGTAAAAAAAAAAGTTTTTGACAGCTTATTTTTAAATGACTGATTCTAAAAGAGCAAAGTATGAGCTGTGTTAGTACGGAATGTCGATTCATTTAAACAAAAAAAATTCATGCGCGTCGATTTAGACATTATTTTCATAAAAACGCATCGATTTTGACATATTTAAAAAAATTGTAAGAAATACAAATATTATTATTTTGTAAAAAACATTATACCGTATTGGGACGAAATAAATGATCTTTCCGATTCTATAATTATTTTTTGTCTGAGCTTCATAGATTATAGTTAGAATTTCTATAATACTCCATATGAGTTTAACTTGGCAGCGTTGAGAAAGGTATACAATGTACCAATCTACTTGAAAAATAGCTCTACTTTTTTTGTTTTGAAATTAAGTCCAAGGAAATAGATAGAAATTTGTAAAAAAAACTGCGTATGTTGTAGAAATTAGATTATTTTTACGTTGTAGAAATGTAATTACTTTTTAGACAGAGTTAATTAATACAGTCAATAGCACAACGTTATAAAATTCCAGTTTGGCTGAAAACCGATTTTCGACGCCAACTTTTGTTATTGTTGTAACAATAAAATTATTACAACAATGCAGATATATCCAAGTTGGCGCCCCAAACTAGTTAAATGTTTTTAATTAATATTTCTTTAATTAATAGTAATATCGGAATATAAATAGTCAAAACGCGCATTGTCATCCAAACTAAACGTGTATAATAAATTCCAGCTCAATGGGAGGAAGATATCAGCTTCAAAATTGAGTTGCAAGATTCCACCCGAACAAATTACATACATACATACATTGTAAGTTAAATAAAAGCTTTTAAAAATCAAGTACATTGAAATTTAAGTAAATACAAATACTATCTATAAATAATATGTTTGTATATTAATTGTTATTTCAATTGAATTGTATTTATATTTTGTCATGATCTTGTACAGCCCGTAATATATTTGAATAATAAAAGATATATATATAACATGCATTTAGTTGTTGCTCGGAGTGTCAATAGATGTGAAAACCAGACTGAGGTTTATAATTTTATTTCAAACATTATGAAATTTCAATTTTTAATAATAAAAGTTCTAAGTTTTCACTTCTATCGGCAGTCTCTATAACTGCCAATTTTTTCTTTTATCAGACTAATGAATGTTTAGGGGAAATGGTGCGTCGTTCTGGCCAGAGACTTTTTTTAAACAACCTTTAGAAAATAGGCCTTGTAAATAAATAGTGAAAAGGAACATTTTCAAGATAATAATTTGTACGCATACTACTACTACAAATAAGAATTTTTTCTTAGGAATGCAATTGATCATTAAGAAAATAAGTAAATAAATACCGAATCTAAAGATTAAATTGTTTGTTTATTTAAGAACAAAACTAGTATTTCAGAAAACAATTATTTGGACACGCAAAATGTATTTCAAAACGGTTTTTGCTTTCATATTAATAATCAAATAAGAAAAATAATTTTAAAAAAAACAAAAACAAAAAAAAACTAGAAAAAGAGTAAATTGAGTCCAACAAAGAAAAAAAAATTATTTCAACTCCTTTACATCAATTTTTTCAAGTACAATTACAACAATCGCCGCCCATCCGGTACAGTGGTCAGTGAAGCTGACTGCGGTGCCGCAGGGACTGGGTTCGAATTCCGGAGAAGGCATGGATGTTTGTGTTGTAATCCTTTCTTCTGTCTGTGTTGTTTACCCCCGTGTTATACGTTCGGTGGTGCACGGGGTTTATAAATGTTAAAAAAAAAAAAAAAAAAAAAATTACAACAATCAATTTTTTTGACACACAAACAAATCTATATTTTTTTTCCATATGAGACTTTAAAATCACATCTTATTTATGAGAAGGCTCTTTTGGAATATATACTGTAATCACATCATTTTAGTTAGCTTTATTTATTTTTTAGCCATGAACGGGCATTATTTTAACTGCTAGTAAAATGGTTAGGTAATCATTACTTTTCATAATTTGCTTAAATTACGGCTCGCTCTGTTTTTACCAGTGATAAACTTAATTTCCAAGTGTAATATTCCAATGAAAAATTTGTGGCTTAGTTTTTTATTCAATTGTATGTTCTTAAAAAAATAATGCCACCTATAAGTGTGCTAAAAATTATTCGCTATGAAAATTTACATAAATCGTTTATGTTGTAGTTCATAGCTGTAAATTGAGAAGCTAGCAGAATTGTCGACATTGGAATCCTTTAAAGGCCTCTTAAACATCATTTGAAACATCTACAAAAAAAGAAACATAGTATTTAACATTAGAAAGATTTCATGCATTTTGTAAACATCGCTCGCTCTTTCTTATAACTTACATGAAAAAAAAAATTGGTTCTTAAAGTATCAAATTTCTTGTCATTCAAGTTCCTTACTACTCATATTTATTCAAGAAGTATTCAAAACATATGCAACCTGATTTTTTCAAATTAATGTGTTTTCCATCCCATGTAAAGGAGACACAAACAAAAATGAATTTCTTTTTCTGGCGCACATATATTCACCTGGATGCTCAAGAAAAACATTTTCTGGTCAACAACTTTTTTCAGCAAGTCACTTGATGCCTTTTTTATTAAAATATTTTAAAAGACATGGAATTTTAGGCACCTCATAATTAAATGTACTTTTAGGAATTTTAATTTACTATTTTGAGAAAAACTCTTCGGTTCGTGTTTACAGTTATGTTACTGGTTAATAAGGTTACTGGTTAAGATTAATTCGAAATTTTTTTTTCATATTTGTTGCATTTTGACTCAGAAGTATTTGTAGACATGGCAAATCTCCCAATTGTAAGAGCCATTTTAGTGGTGACCAATTTTTTGACGCTTCATTAAATTTTAATTTAAGCTTTCGTCAAATGCTAAATACTGCCCTGATTTAACTTTGTAGAGCTTACCAGATCCATTTTCCATTGAAGGGATCTTTTACATGCCACTATTATGATATGTGACATAAGTGTACTATTTTTGCATCCAGAAAATATATCGACTTCTTCCGGGATCGAACCCGTAGCTCGTAAGCCTTCTGGGCTTACGAGGAGGGTATGCTATCTCTAATCCACCTACCCAGCAATTTACTTCCAAACAAAGCCTAAAAATTGTGATCATATGTCAGCGATGATATATTAAAACATATTAAATTCTTTTATCAGTTGTATCCACTTAACCTTCTGTTTTGTTATAGTGCTAATCCATTTTGGGTTTCAGTTTTTTCCTGATAAAATATATGTCCTGCTGCTTCTACGCATGGATGGGAAAAACCAATTACATCTGAACTATTTTACGTTTCATGAAAAATAGAAATTTAGTGTTGTAAATTAAGGCGATATGGTACCATCTTCCCAATTTTTTTAAATTTTTATTATTTGATATTTGGTTTTAATTGTATTTCATAAAGGTTCATATTTAATAATATTTCCATACAAAAAATTTTTAATTTGTTGAAAAATGTTTGTAAAATTTAAATTTTTTTAGCTTTTTTAAGCATATTTTAAATCTCTAAAGCTTTTGCAAATATGTCTCTTTTCTTTCAAAGATTTTTTCCAAGTACCTTGTAATATACAACATAAAACTATGCATGGGTTTCTTATGCTGCTGCTCTTTTATTTTTTATGAGTTTTTTTATACTTAAAAATTTTCAAAAATTCAAAAAAAACATCAATTTTGATTTTGAAATTTTTTAGAAAAAGTACTAAACATGTTAGAGCTAATTCCATGCACAGTTTTACAAAGTATACATTTCAGAACATGTATAAAAAATTTCAAACCCATACTTCAAATATCAAAAAAGCCTTAGGGTTTTTAATAACAGTATATGTACAAAAATTCAACATGGACAAATATTAATTTAAAGTTTTCATTCCATGAATAACATGATATAATATTCATCGAATAGTCTGAAACTTGTGCGAAATGTTACTTAGCTTATTTAAAACTACTTACCATAAAAAGATTGCACAAATGAAGAACAATTAAACATTATTCTGCCATAATGAATACATAGAAAAAAAAACGAATGAGAGATCACAATTTCATAAACCTTTATCTTAATAATTATAAAAAAAATAAATACACACACTTCAGAGCTAATTCCATGCTCAGAGCTAATGCCCAACATGTACAAAAGATGTTTATGCCTTTATTTTTTATTTCCATGATTTTAAAATACTTCGCGTGTTAAATATTGTACACGAATAAAAGCAAAATCAAATAACAATTTATAGGTAAAATACATCAAAATCTAAGATCTGTGTATGTGCATTTGCTTAAATAAATATCTTGAAATATTCTAATAATAAAATTGTTGAATCTCACGCACATGGATATATATATATATATATATATCACAAAAACAAATATATAAAAAGGGCAGGGTTTTGCTATTCTTGCGAATTAGATTTTTAATTATCTGAGTTATCAAAATGAGATTTAGTATTGGTGCTTTGGGAGAATCCGTTTTCAAGTTTTAATTCCATTCATAATAATATCATAAAAAACACGCACACCTTTTAAATCTTGACCAAATCCATTTAATCATCAGTAAATAATTCACAAACTAGAATTTTTGCATGATTTGCACAATTCTTTCTTAAAATGATTTATTACTGCATATATAATGTCAATCTCATTGATGCGCATTAGAAAAATAATTCATTTTTTATCAGACTCTTTTCTAGCAGATAATCTGAAATGTGGGCGTGGTAGTTGCTGTTTAGCATCAAACATTGCTCCATTACTGAATGAAAAATACAGGTAAAGCTTTGAAATTTTGCAGGCATATTTATAAAGATTCGGGGAATTAAATAAGCTAATAAAATTTTTTTCGACAGTTTAATGATTTTTAGGGTACCATATCGCCTTAAATCTAAAAACAGATGTGATGAAATAGTTCTAGAAATTTTGTGTATTTTATTGTGTATCAAAAATCGTGGAACACAATTTGAAACAATTGATCAGTATATTTGCTTGAAGAGTATGTCTTCCACATCCATCGGTCGGCTAAAATCTTTGACAATGAAGTATGCAGCTCTTAATGAGCCATATAAAGGATTATATAAATATATTTTAAATCATTTGTGCTTTAATGTTAGCAACATCCTGTTTTTAATAAGGTTATTACATTCTGAAGTTAAAAGTGAAAACCCCGTATGACCTCCGTATAAAAAAATAGTGTCAAATATTAAAAAGATTTCTTTGGTGGATCTTTTATAATTTATTTCTTAAATTCATTGCAAATTTATGATATTATTTCATGGTGTGTTCTCGCTGAAGATTCTTTTTAATCCTATTTTGTGTTCTGTTCTTATCTAAAATAAAACTCTATGAAGTTAAATTTTCAATAATTAAATAAATATAAAACGGCATTAGATTCAGGAATAAACACATTCTATAATATAATTCTTTTTTTGATGCAGAATTTTCAATGTCACCGTGGCTTTCAATAAAATTGGCTAAGTGATAAATTCCACAACCTGTACCACCCTTGCACACCCACATGTCCTGCATCATTTTTCTGATTTTTATTTCCACTCAAGTTATAATGTTGAAACTCAACTGATTACACTAGGCAACATAAAAATTGTTTAGGGCTCAAAAATAGTTTATTATGAAGTATTTTGGTCTGCTAAACACGAAAATCTTCATAAAAACTTCAGATTAGCTTTTGCTTTCATAAATCAGAACTCGCTATTCATAAATAGCTGTATTCTTACTCATCTTTACTTTCTGTGTATACTTTTTTTATGTTCATTTGAGCGGGTAGATGGAAGCTGTTGCCTCAGAATCGATTTTCATTTCAACTAAAGGCGTGCAGCCGCACCACCTTTCTTCAGGTGTGTTTTGAGTCTAACCTAGAGCATCAGTAGAACAAAGAACAGGCAACAGTGTACGATTCAAGTGATATTCGCTGTTTTTCGTCTTACAACTCAAGGTAAATCAATTCAACTACAAGGGGTGATCAAATGAAAAGGTACGAAACGACATAAAAATGAAACAGTTAAATATTTGCATATTCCGCCAAGGGAGAATGTAGCGAGACATCTCGGGATGCCATTGGAGACTCTGACTGGGATCGGATCATGCGCGGGTGCCCGCAGGCGCAGGAGAGAGTAAAGGCTCTATAAAAAGCGGCGTCCAAATGATGCGAGTACAGAATTACTCGAGCACAGAAAAAACATTAACTCCGATGTGTACTGTGACACTCCGACGCCTACGCAGGTCCATCAAGAACAAAAGACCGGGACTGCTCACGGAGGGTGTGGTTCTGATCCATGATAACGCGCGTCCACACGTCTCCAGAGTCACACAAATGGAACTGGACAAGTTCCAATGGGAGACGGTGGACCATCCGTCCTACAGTCCGGACATGTCACCCTGCGATTTCCATGTGTTTGGTCCACTGAAGAAACACCTGAAAGGAAAGCGCTTCAACTCGGACGACGTACTCAAGGACACTGTGAAGGACTGGGTCTCGTCACAGCCACAGGAATTCTGGGAACAAGGAATCCTGCGGCTTGTTCATCAGTGGGATCGTTGTGCTCAGGCCTATGGTGTATATTTTGAATAAAGTCTATATTTGTGCCCACCGTGTCGTTTCGTACCTTTTCATTTGATCACCCCTTGTATATTTAGGTCTCAAAGATAAGTGTGGTATAAGGATTTTTAGACAGCAAAAGGGATGAAAACTATCAACAGTTGCTGAAAGAACTCCTACAGAATTTTCATGATCCAGGATGCAATATGTCTCTAAAGATCCATTTTTTAACATTCCCATCTTAACCCCCCTGAAAACTGTAGAACTGTAAGCGATGTGAACACGGTGAAAGGTTTCATCAAGATGTCACAGGAATGGAACGTATATATCAGGGCCGTCGGGATGAACCAATACTCGTAAACTAGCGCTGGGCAGTTATAAGGGATACTGAGGTTTGGATATACAAGAGGTGATTCAAAAGGAAATGCTCACGGGAATTAAACTAAAAAATACTACTGATTTCTGCTATGAACACGGTTTCTTGAAACATGACTTATTTTACTGTATATATTAGTTAATAATATTTTGTTCATCTAATTTAATAATAAATTGATGGATTGGCAGTGGTATATCTTAAAAACAAGAGCTAATAAATAAATAATTTTCTTTTTCTTTAACCCAAAATTAGTAAGAATAGGCTATTTAGAACTACGAAACAGACAGATAGCTGTTTTTTGTTACCTATTGTTATTACTTTCTCGAAATATTAACTGCTAAATATTTCCATAAAAGTATTTAACTGCTTCTGTAGCTGTAATTTTGTAAATTGGGAAAAATTCTCGTGTGTGAATGTGAGTGAGTTTTATATAAGGTAATCGTATGTAATCGGTTTAATATTTTGTGATCCTTTTAATTTTATCTTTCTTTTCATAAAATATAATAGATCACAAGTTACTTGAACTAACTTGCCGATAGAAAGTCATGCTACATTTTCTATAAAAAAAATAGGTTTAACATCACTATACAATTTGATAATAGGTTCCCACGTTGAAATAGGAAAATTTCCAAAAGATAAAAAAAAAAAATTATTTTTGCCGACTTCTTTGTGACTATTATAAAAATGCTCGTGAAAAATTGAAAGTAATTGATTGGGTTTGATTGTGGCTAATGTGTACCGATATGTAAAATAAATAAAATATAATATCAGCAATATAAATTCTGGCAAAATTCAGATTGATATTAAATTATAATATATCATTACAACCTGTTAATTTTTTCTCATACAAATGTGTAGAACATTTTGACGGATCTATACAGTTCCTTCTATTAACCTCCGGGGGAATTCTTCTGGTCCATCATTTTTTAAATCAACTTTCTCCGAAGACTGAAAGCATGAATATGAAAATTAATTTTAATATAAATATTCTGTGTTCACGAGTTTGAAAGTTAGTGAAGTGAGAATAGATTGGAAGTGAAGTGAATTGTGAATAGATGAGAAGAGAGGTAAATCGGCAGTGAAACGTATACGTAAACATTGTAGGAAGCGAGAAGTCGGAGATTTAAGAAAGTGCTTAGTTTAACTGTTGGAGCCGTGTTAAAGTAAGCACAACGATTAGAAGACCGCAAGAGTTCAGGTACTGTGATCTTTAATCAAGTTGATGTTAGAGAGTTAAATTATTAGTGCGGTCATTATATAAGCTCTGTATAAAGTTATCTTAAAGGTAGATCTGCATGATTGAATATATTCTCCCCACGCAATCTCGTATCACTCCCGTTCTCTGACTGATCAAAGTTATCTTATTTAGAGTTATTTGTGCCTGAGTTGAATAGAGTGATAAATAAAATAATTGAAGTTCATCATGTCGTTAGATCATTTAGTTCCTCCCACACCTCTAGCCGGGTCACAGGGAAGAAGGGATGTGGATTTCTTATGACATTAATGGTATACATAAGTCTTGTGGACTGTTATCCGAAAAATTTAATCTTTCAATTACTCCTAAATATTCATACAAACTTTGTTTTCTAATTAATTAGTATATGATTATGTGAATTTAAAAAGACTTCGTTTTCAAAATAGTCGTTATATGATTTAGGAGGCATATTTTTTGTAAGAAAAAAATGATTTATAAGATTTCATGTAATTTTTTTAATGTATGCATAAATTTCAGTTTTTAACAAATATATTTTTTTTACAATCTCATACTTAAAAAAAAATCATGTGATATTGAAATGTATTTATTGTATACATAATTTGACTTATCTCTAGTTTACAAATGATTTGTCAAAGGAAAACGATCTTCATTTAATAAGAAAAATTTGTGCATTTTGTTATTCCATATATATATATATATATATATATATATAAATATATATATTATCCGTGGAAGTAAAATAACCTCCCTTCTCCCCTTTTTTTTAGTATCGCCAATACTAAAACAGTATGCAAGCAAATACTGAAACCGTATGAATTATTAGATGTTTTTTTTCATTTCATGAATTTCATATTATGAGTTTTAGAAGTCTAATGTTTAAAAACATCAACTGTACAATATTTTGGGCACTGACATCATCTTAAGTTGATAATATATATTTATGTGGTGAATTCTAAAACTTTTCAAACCTGAAAGGATAGGAACTAAATGATATATAATGAAACATGTGATATTAATCGGCTTCAAATTTTGATTTTCATGCGTTTAATTGTTGAAAAATTACATATCTTGTGACATATAAATTAATTCTAATTCCAAGTCTTTTTTTGATCAAACTTTTTATAAAGCTAAAATTACTTATATCTGGAAATAAGTTTCACTTCAAACGAACTACGAAGTGCATAAGCTCAAATATTGCCATAATGGTAAATTACTTCAATATTTTATACGCTTTATTATATTTGATACATTTTTAGAACTATTTACAAAACCAACAGTCTGAATAGGATTAGAAATGATAAAATGCCATACGTTAAATTTTCTCTCCAGAAATTTAGTAAAGAAAAGATTTTTATAGAGTTAAAAATGATATTCTAGATATTCAATATTTCCTAATAATTTATCTTGCCTATAAAACAAACCAAAAAGCAAATTGTCTTTCGATTTTTGTTCCTTTACCGAACGACATTCTTTGACAAAAGTATGAGTAACCCAAGCTCCATTTACGAAGATCGATGATGAAGTATATATAAAGTCTTTGCAATACGAAATCACATTGTTGAAATACCTGCTTTAACCTTTCTTTCTATCATTTTTGTTGTTTTATTCTATCTCCGAGAGCAGTCCTTTATCCTTCGTAAAATTTATGAGAATAATAATGCAGACGATTTG
The DNA here is from genome assembly GCA_019973975.1 of Trichonephila clavata. Taxonomy (NCBI): domain Eukaryota; kingdom Metazoa; phylum Arthropoda; class Arachnida; order Araneae; family Nephilidae; genus Trichonephila; species Trichonephila clavata. Next base: position 200,406 of record BMAO01021801.1, read on the forward strand.
CTCTTTGTTGCACTCAAGAAAATATTCAAAGAGGAATCCGTGTCTCTCTGATAACGGACATCATTCAGTTCTTCGATATTCCAAAAACTGAGGAGTTCAGGAAACAAATGATAACTGTAATGATTATTAGTGCTATTTGTCAGGATGTTTATGCGCTTTTAAGATAAAAATGTCATTCAGTGAACTACAGCAATTTCTGAAATGATAATCGCATTATCGAGATGGTTATACATTTTCTCGGCGTCATTTGGAATACAAATAAAATTTAAATGCGTGTATTAGAGCGAATTCTATTTATCCTTCGTAATGCTGCCATTATACTTTGCCGAATGTTGACATCAGTTTTGTGAAAATTATTTCTGTTAAAGATACTTGTCTGCAACGACATTAAATGTATTTTTGGCAATCACAATCAAATAGCCCATTAATATTTTTGTTTGTTTTTCGTAAATTGTTCGATAAAGAAAATTAACAAAAAAATTGCTCAAGAAAAACAGAATAACATAAATACTGCACTTTAGATTTCGGAACAAGTGTTTTGAGTGTTTGGCAAAAATAATTTTGAGAAAATTACTGCTTTAAAACTGAATCTAGCAAAAGTTACAGCTGAGTCATATTTCTATTGCTGAAAATGGAAATGTTCTGTAGTACAGAATGTCATCACAAATGTGATGTATTCATTTAATATTTGAATCAAAAGCATTATTTTACGAAATAATTTCTTTACTTTTCTTATTTTACAGTTTGAATTAAAAAGACATTACTTAATGAAATTAAAAAATTTTGGCCGGTTAAAAATAATGTTTTTTTAAAAATATTTTGATAGTTTTTCATAACTGTCACTATAATTCTTTATTATTTTCGGAATTAATCTTAAAAAATAAACGAATATGCAAAGAAATTAAATAACATCTTAAGAAAACAATAAATTCAATTTTAAATAAATAAGCATTTTCAGCAATGAGATCGATAGAAGCAATATATTCAAAAATGCATTCCTTTATTCTTAGTTTCTCATTCTTCCTTATGTCTTACTATATTCTTACCTTACTGATATGCACTTTTGCTTTAATCTCTATTTTAGAAAAGTTATATACTTCATGCATGTAATAAAATATAAAGTTTTAATTTCCCTCAAATACATTTTACTGTGTGTAATTAATTCAATGAGCAGAAATAATTACATACAGTTAGCACGATAACTTAATATATTTGGAAGTTATAACTAACTATTAAAAAGAAATTATTAAGCTTTAAAAAATAATATATACATTCAAAGTTATTAAATTTAAAAAATTTAAAATCAAATTAAAATAGTTTAGCTTTTATAATTCTTGTTTGTGTTCTAAGTAAATTATTTCCATTTTTTTTCTCTCCGTCTACTTATTATCATTTATTATTCAATAAATTTCCCTCAAGAAAACTTCTTTTAAAAAAAAAAATTCCTAAAGATTAGACATTTCTATGTGGAACTGTGATATTTTGCTGTTTCTCTTAAAATTGTATTTCTAAGAAATTACAATCATGGGATTTTCTTTAACATAAGTAGTTTTAATCTTCATTTCTACTGCATATTTCAAATGTTGGGTCTAAGAAAACATGTTAAAGGTTACATACTTATTTTTTTCTTTATATATTTACAGAATACACAATGAGTACTTATTTAAAAACGAACAATACAATCAGAAAATATCAAAAAACATGATTATTTTTGAATCATTTTTCTCATTTTTGAGGAATATTATATATTCTTCGATCTGATTTAAGGATAAGTAAAAAGAATCAATGAGAATTCAATTTATTTTTGTAAAATGAAAACTCAGTTTTTCTTGTGGTTATAGTACATTCTGAAAGAGTAGTTATCATTTTTAAGTTGTTATGTGCTTCTAGGAACAGAAATAATATTCAAATGAAAGGATTTTTTCATCTCGCTGTATCTTTGCGATAAGAAACTAAATACCAATCGGACGCATTTTATTTTCACATTCAATTTACTATATATAGTAACACTTTCTAATACCTAATACAGTCCTTATGTTTCCATCTTGACTTGAAAAATTAAAAAGTAGTACTCTACATTGTATATTGTAAAATAGAAAATGAATTGCACCTGAAATTTTGATTATTTTGGTAATTTATTTTTGAAATTTCAATTTCAATTTAAAAACCTATTAAATGTAGATTTTAAGAATAAAAATTCTCTATAGAATTATTTATTTCTTCTATGAAGTCATTTCTTTTTTAATTTAAAGGAATTAGACACTGTTTATATGTATGCGAAAAAATAATAATTTAAGAAAAAAATATCATTTTTCAAATAATTTTTAATCAATTTTTCTAAACATTTTATAAAAGAATTCGCATTTCGGGAAAATGTTCATTTTGCTTTATAAACTACATTCAAGAGCCAAAACATTATGACCACCCCTAAATTTTGCAATGAACTTGCCTGGATGACGTGGAAAGCACGTGATCAAGTGGAAGTGGTATTTAACTGCTGCTGGAGAGTATGAAGAATCATTCTTTCATTTACTTCTGTGTGTGATGAGAAAGGCTGCGGATCTAAGCAACTTTCATAGAGGGCAGATTGTAATGGCTCGAAGGTTTGGAAAAATTATTTCCGAAACTGCAAGACTCGAAACTCGTGGGTTGTTCGCGATCTACAGTTGTTAGTACTTATGCAAATTGGATGAATAACGGTGAAACCAGCAGTAGACGACATGGTGTGGACGTCCACACGCTATCAAAGAAAAGGTCGTCGGAGACTGTCTCGCATGGTGAAGCAAAACCGGAGTCAGACCGTGGCTCAGCTGACATCCCAATACAATGCAGGGCCAAGTAGAATAGTATCGGAGCACACTGTTCAGCTGATAATGTTGGATATGGGGCTACGCAGCAAACGTCCCACTCGTGTGCCTTTGCTGACCAAGCGTCAACGGGAACTGCACCTACGCTGGGACCGGGAACATTGCGACTGATCCATGGATCAGTGGGAGAGAGTTGCCTGGTCAGATAAATCACGGTTTGTCATTCATCACGCCGATAGCCGTGCCAGGATACGCCGTCTTCCAGGCGAACATTTGCTCCCTCAATGTGCAGTAGGTCATACACAGGCTGGTGGTGGCGGTATTATGCTTTGCGGGACGTTCTCTTGGATGTCTCTAGGACCCGTGGTTGTGGTTGAGCAGTCCATGAATGTTACAGGTTATCTGAATATCATTGCGGACCAGTTGCACCCTTACATGGCCTCCGTTTTTCCAGGTGGAAATTGAATATTCCAACCGGACAACAACCCGTGTCACAAGGCTAAAATTGTGTTGGAGTGGTTCTAGGAACATGATGTTGAATTCCAGTTAATGTCCTGGCCACCTAACTCACTGGAGTTCAATCTGATAGAACGCATTTGGGATGTCAGGGGACGGCAGCTCAGAGTTCAAAGACCACCAGTTCGCAATATCTCGGATTTGCGTGACCGTTGCTTAAACATCTGTTACAATCTGTCTCCGGCCATCTACCAAGGACTTGTGGCATCCATGCCAAGGCGGGTGGGAGCTGTGTTACGTGCCAAAGGTGGGCCAACGCGTTATTGAGAGGTGGTCATAATGTTTTGGCTCTTGAGTGCATTTAAAGACTGAAAGGCTCAATATGTATATATGAAACATTAAAAATGAAAAAAATGATCCGAAGTAACGATAATTATTTTTCAAAAGACATTTACTTATAAATAAATTGGTTTAGTTAGAGATGTTGCAAACTCCCATTTGCTTCGATGTAACCAGCTTGGAGTATTTTTCTCTAGAGATTTTCTGTCACTTACGCTTTGATTACAAAAAAGCTAATGTCACTTTTCAAAGGGTGCTATTATGTAACTTAAAGCAGTAACATATTATACCCATTTTTACGATATAAGTTTATTTATTTCAGTAATTGTCCAAAATATTTCATTTTTCCAGTTCCATGTAGCGTTTCAGTTTATCAACATTTAGTTGTAAAAATTGTAATAAAATATTTGAATATAATTTGAAATAATTTTACTAATTCCGTAATTAAGTTTCCAACAATAAGAAAAATATTACAGCATACTAATAATACTTTAAAATTTGGTATCATAAAGTTGCCGTAATTTGTGAACCAAATCAGAGAGAGGTTTTAATAGACAATTACATTTAATAAATAATTAGTAGCAGACCTTTTCAAAAGAGAAAATAATAGTAACTATCCCCAAATAGACAAAGATATGCTTACACAAGAGATGAACACACTTAATGAATCTTTCCTAAATGATGTGAAGACAAATTTCTCTAAAATATCTAATAATGCTTAACAATTTTTAAAAGATTATTGAAAATGCTTACGGTTTAAAATGCTTTTTCCGTGCCCTTTCCTGGATTTACATTCTTAAAAAAAATGAGCATTTATCAGTAAGCGTGAAAATAGCAGAGAAATAGAAGCTATAGGACAAAAATTAAGATTTCTGAAATTTTTATTTTTGAGTAAAGCATATGATAAAAAGGGGAAAAAATAGCGAATTTAAAAATTAATTTCATTTGTATTCTTTTAGCTATTTAAGGCAAATACACAGCGCTTGATAGTGAATGATGATTTCAACGAAAAAAGCAAAAACTCTTCAAAAAGCATTATTAAGGAACAATCTATCATTATTTTTAAAAACATTGATAACTAGACAAATTCCTCTATCATAAAATAGTAAAAAATACACCCTATTCTTAAACTCCGCTCATAAAGAAAAATTGCTCCGCAGCCTGAATTTATATAATCTATCACTGTTGTAGTTATATATATATATATATATATCCTCATTTTCCATACTAAAGTTTAACTAAATTCCTACTTGTTTCAAATTTTTTCGCTTTTTTCCACTTTTTCGAAAGCACTTTTTCGGTCACTTTGTGACAGTCAGCCACGCTTGTTTATATGAGCTTACGAAACTTATATATATAGCACCCCTTTTCAAATTTTTATGTATCAGACATTTTGTTGCACTCGGATTGACTAGGCTTCTCCACCATTCTAAAAAACTTTATAGTCTGTTTTCTACAATTTAATATTAAAAGTGATTCTAATATTGAATCATAATTTTTGTTTTTATTTAAGGAATTATTTAACATTTGTTGCTATGATCCATATTTTTGTATAGTTAGCGCTTGTAGTGTATTTTTGTATTACAGTTATGTTAACTGTAGATGTTAATTATGGAGGATGGCATACTAACTGTCACTGACAGTCTTAATACACACAGTCCATTTCTTGTAGTCAAATGTTGATTAGAAAAGTTTCACAATAACTATTAGTGTTATGATCATCGATGGCATTAGTAGACTACCCAGTATTGATTGTATCGTGATTTACGATAATTTAAAATATCATGATTATTGATAGAACCTTGCAGGGATAATGGAATCGGAATATTATCCCAAAAATATTTACCTAATTCTGGGAGAAATATGAGGAATGATACATATTGAAAATCAGTTCATGTTTCATATGAATAACTGTTTAAAGTATTTTAAAAATAACGATAAAGTATAAATGGGGCCTGTTACTATTCTTTCAGCAAAGAGATATCAGCCCATTTTTTATGATTTGGAACGTTTCTGTTCTTAAACTGCATAATAAATTTGATTTACAATCGGATAAGGAAGTTAACAACTAACCTGATTTTACTTTACAAATTCTCCAGGCCAATAGGTGTGATTTTGAATCCAAACAATTTAATGTGAACTGTTTTCTACATTTTTAAGTTTTTTCTTCTTTATACATAGAGAAGATTGAACTAGTTAGTGCTTAGAGCCATATACGAAAGTCTCTCGAACTTAGCAGTTCTAATGAATCGCAAGTGCTACGAGCTTGATCGCATTTCAACTTGGTAAACACAGCCTTCAGCATTAAACTTTTAAAATAAATAAATAAATGAAATGTTTTATATCGTCAGAAAGCAATATCATAATATAAAATTCATTTGAGAGCTTAAGAATCATATTTTATACATTCTAGAAATACGTTCCAATGCTTAAAACTCAATGAACTGGTGGGAAGTTTTGTTGCTTAACATTATTTTAGTAAATTTGATAAAGCAAATAGCATGAATTAACAATGAATTGCCAAACTAAACAAAGTTTAGGAAATTGTGTAATTTTATCAAACTTGTGGGTGGTTACAAAAAATAAATGAACAGTAATGGAAACAATTTTTAGAATCTTTAAAGTGCTTATTTTGTTTTATTGCTATTTTTGCAAAAAATGAGTTTTTTGATACATGCTTTATTTGTAAATTAACTTTTAGATTCGTACATATTGCGAAAAATTTGTGTTTGATATGTATTCTACAGTTATTATATTTTGATGTATTTCAAATTGCTTTATTTGAAAAAAATACCGTTAGTCCCCCAATACGCTAATTATATATCTTTAGTTCGGTTTTTCATAAAATCATAGCAAGTATTATTCCATCATGATAGTTTAAGAGCGCTCAGCAACAAATATTAAGCAATTATTGCTCACACGTGAATAATAACTAAAATAAAGGATAAGCTCAGATAACAGAAGCAAAAAAGTAATTTAGTAGAATCGGTGCTACCAGCGGGTGCAAGTATTTCACCGTCCTTCTGCAATATGATCTGTTTATGGGAACAAAAGAGTACTTCTGACATCCTGTGTTGTTTATGTTCAGAATGGAAAGTTCCACAGCGGACCATCGTTATTATTTTTCTATGATGGCTCTAAGTCCTCTTTTATAAGACTTTTCAGATTTATCAGTCATAAAGAAAATAGGTTAAATATTTGGTTTCAGAAATTAATGAAAAGAAAACAAAATATGAGATCAAAAGTGCAATGGTCCACCTTTTTATAAATCTGTTCAGATTACTCTTGAAAATTGCTTAGAGATGATTTTATTATACACGCTGAGTATTTTATGTCGATTCTGAACAAACTTTAAAGTAAAAACGATGTAAAATCTGCAACAGTAAAATAGTTTTTATTCATATACGAGCAAAACTTCTTTTTAAAAAGCGCTGTACTGACTTGTGCATACACAATTTGGCAAATAAGTTTTAAGATTCGTGCCAGAGCTCAGGCTGTAATGGCGCCATGAGTGCAAATGTACATGCATCAAAATATCCAAAGTCTGCTGGCACACTGAAAATAAAATGTGCACAGTTAGTTAAATAGTTAAGAAAAGAAAAGCGCTTATTACATAGAGAGAGAGAAGTGTGAACTTTTAACGTTGATTTTTTAAGATGGAACAAAGAGCTGTAATCAAAATTCACGCAAAACCTGGTAAAAGTGCTTCGGAAGCATACCAACTCAACAGGTTTACTGTGACTGTTGTTTAAGTAGATCAAACGTTTTGGTGTTGCACAAAAGTTTTTTGGATGGAGGGGATACGGTAGAAGATGATCAGCGTAATGGAAGACTAGTTTCAACTAGAACACCTGAAATTATTGAGAAAGTGCAAAATATCTTTACGAAAGATCGCTATGCGTCATTAAGAATGATAGCAGACTCTTTAAACCTCAACAAAAAATGATTCGAACTGTCCTGCATGGACATTTGAGCAAAAAAAAAGTGTGTGCTAAATTTGTTCACACATATTATTTCCAAAACAGAAAGTAATGAGAAATTCACATTTCAGAGACATCCTTTCAGCCGCTGAAAACGATCCAAACGTCTTGAAGTTCATTGTTACAGGTGACGAAATCTGGTATTTTCAAAATGACCGTGAAACAAAGCACAGAGTGTGGAATGGAAGAAACAAAAAAAGAAACTGAAAGCCAAAAAGACAAAGAAAATTCTATCAAAAAATGAAACAATGCGCATTATGTTCTTCGATAGTAAAGGTATTGTCCAGAAAAAATTAGTTCCAACTGGACAAACAGTTTAGCTGTTTTAAAGCGTCTGATGGCCAGAATGTGTAGCATTCGTCCAGAATATTGGACTGAAAGTAGTTGGTGTTTGTTATACAACAATGCACCCAGTCATCAGCAAAAAATGTATGTGTGTTGAACCATCTACCGTAATCACCTGATTTAGCCCCTGTGACTACTCTTCATTCCCAAAACTTAAAATGAAATTAAAAGGGGGTGGTTTTGATGATATTTCGACCTTACAAGTAGCTTCGAAGAATGCTTTGGAGGCAATTCCTCAAAGTGATTTACAAGAGGCCTTCGATTCCTTAATAAATCACTGTAATAAGTGCATTAAAGCCTGAGGGTCATGTTTTGAATAAAAATCCCAAAACAAAAATTGAATTCTTGTCTCTATTTTTTAAAATTTTTTTTATGGATAAAGTCTTAAAACTTAGTTGTCATGCTGTGTATATATCAGTCCAAAGAAATTAATAATTTACTGGACTACTAATTTAAATTATGATAATAAAAATTGTATTTTCATTCCAAGGATAACACTTAGGAGTAGATTTATCTAAATTGTCCATGTATAACAGATTCCTTTATTTCAGTATATGCATACAAATGCTTAAATATATGCACTCATTCGAAGAATCAGGTTTCTCTAAAGGTTTTCCAAGGAGTTGAGCTCTGAGTAACACTGACAAGTCTAGTATATCAGTCTAGTAAATCATTTTTCTTTGCAGTTAGTCATTGTTTTGAGTTGCATTGAATAGCATTGTTGCGACTGCATTGAATAGCAACATTGTCTTCCTGAAACTTACTGTAATTCTAACGAAATTTATTTAAATAATGGGGAAAAAATGCTAATGCTTTGTATTTTGTCTTTTTGTATTGATTGCATGTATGCAATCAATCTGTATTTCTCCCCCTCAAAATTTTATGCTTCTAGTCTGAATCTGATTAAAAGTAGCGCCAATAAAGATAGTTAAAGTATTAAAATTCGAAGAGATAAAAACTTCTCTTCAATGTTATGTAATTCTATTTTGATGGAGAAAATACCATATTAAAATTATTTGCCGTTATAAGAGACGCGGATATTTTTACGGGTAATGAATTGTCATTTGAAGCAGTTAATGAGTACGATGTTCATCATGCCTCAAAAATGAAGTCCAGTGCCTTTAAAGGAACGAGGATGAATTAAGTAATATTTTAAAATTGACTTGTACTTGAAAAATTAGAAAAGAATATTTTTGAAATAGAAGTTGCCCCACACACACACAAACTGTTTCTTTAGAATAATAGGCCCTGCGACGTTTGACACAAAAAAGGTAGCATGATTTGAAAAATAAAAATTTATTTTAATTAAGTCACAGCTATTATTTACATTAATTTAAAGTTTAGTACTATCAGATGATTTTAGAGTCCCAATTTATATATATTGCTTTGTTAGGGAAGGGTCTTGGTGTCCATTCACTGCGAAGTTTTCACTCCAACCCTTCTTTCTCTCCCGTCCCCCTCTCGCCCCTGCGGTTGACCGCTGTCGACGTCTCCCCCATACATCCGGCCGTGGACGGAATGGGATTCTTCTCATGTCAAAGGTCTTCGAACCGAACACCTTAACTTCCCTTAGCGGCCTCTTTCACGCCCCAATCATCTCTGATTAGAGAGCGTAGTGAATCTACACACTACACTCCTCGTCTTCGTCTAAATAGCATTGGTTTTTGACACAATAGGCCGACGCGAGTGAGATCGCGTCACCGTACCTCGTGCAAAATATACAGCGTGTATCAATCTACTTGTCCCCTTGTCTCTGAGGGTACCCTCAAGGGTATGTATTCATCATAACAGGCCGACATTCTCTTTCGTTCAAATAATTCGTGGTCCACATGTGCGAAGGAACACCACAATAGAAACTTTAACAAGAGTTTTCCTTACGTACATCGTTATGGCTGAAAGTCATCTGCGTATCGGAGAAGGAAGAAGTGAGGAATCATCACCCCCCCCCCCGTGTTCTAGAAACGTCTCATCGTCCGTTTTGTCCCAGGCATGAGGGAAGAATACCATTTTCTTTTTGCAGAATACAATGACCCATCTGGGCATTCAGCTCACCCCGTACATTAAACTTGACAAGTATTGTCACGAAAAGTTCGTCTAATGAGCTAAGGCTATGCTTTGAAATGATTTCAAATTTCAGTTTTGAAAGCTATAATTTATATAAAAAAATAGGATTAATATAATGTATCTGTTAGTTAATTACAACTTTGATTAAAATATCAGATTTTTTAGATCTAAAATATTTAAAAAAACTAAAAACATGCAATTAATTTATGATTTTTTTGAGAAATTACTTAATTTATAAATGCCACAATTTGTAAATCTACATAACAACGATGAGGCATGGGCCTCGTAATTTTTTGATATTGATCATGTGATGAGAGTAGGAAAGGATAACATATATTATCTGATTTCTTTCGAAATACCTCATAAAAACATGTATCTTTCTCTTTCTCGACAAAGATAAAAGAAAGAATCAGCTTAAATTAAAATATTGTTAATGGTTTAAAATAGCATATCATTATTTACTGGAAAATACAAGGAAATATTTAAGGACATTTTTTTATCTATTTATGGGGAAAATAAATTAAATAAAGAAAAATAATTTATGTTTGGAGAAGTTTTGCACATTCTGAAAAAAAAAGAGATAACAAGGTAACAAAAACATTGTGCACATTTTTATAAGTAAAGTAGTCTTATGTAAATATTTACAAATTTAAAAAAAAAAAATTAAAGGTTATTTGAATAATAGATAGTAAGTTATTGCAGTTTGCAGTAAAAAATGTATAAACTTTTTTCATTTGATGGAAAGCATCTATATGACAACCCTGAAAGAAACTCGTAAAGCCCCTGGCAAATAATCTATGTCTGTCATTTTTTTTTTGAGGGGAGGGGAGGAGATATTCAAAGAGACAAATAAATTTATTCTTATTTGAAAAGAATTGTAAATATTTTACATTTACTACTACATGGTATTTTGTGAAGGGGTAATTTTTTTTTCCTTTTATACGTGTTTCTAAGCAAATGATTTATTTTTACTTAATTAAACGTCTCATCTTAACTATTCTTTAAGAATAAAAGATAAAAAAAAATTAAGATTAATACGACGAGAAAAAAAAGTTGAAAAACAGTAGCACAGAGTTGATTTTTAACTTCACCAAAGATCATTGATTTATATTTTTTATTCCAAAAATATAATAAATATTTTTATATAAAGCTTTTGCACTTTTTCAGTAGTTGATTGAAAGCTTAATAATTCTGACGATTTAAATAATTTTAATGAGACAGGAAATATATTTTTAAAATGCATAATTGATAGTACACGCACGGATTTATAAGAAATAAGACTCATAATTCAGCAGTTATTTAAAATGAACAGAGACATTTGGCAGTAAAAATGGGTAAGAAAATATAACGCTCAGAAAAAATGAGAAATATTAAATTAGATGTGTACTTCAATAACAAATAATTTTTAAACCTATACATATTTTTAAGTTTATTTATACCATATTCAATCAATAATTTAATTCATCATTATAGTAGAATAATTATGGATTACTCGGTAATCATGAGAATTGAACGCCTGTAATATACTTAAATACCAATTAACGATAATACGTTCATCAATTCATATTGAATGTTTAAAGTAAAATTATGAAATGTTATCAAAAAGTGGAAAGAAAAAAAACAGTACAGAAGTATTTTATCTCCAATTAATATAAATCTTTTTTATATCGTATGGAATGTAAAAAATAAAATTGAAATAAGAATTAAATCTTTCTAAATCAACTGTGCAGCTATTCCAGAAAGAAGGGATAACTCCGACTTTCCGAAAAAATTCGATGGTCTCGGCGTTTCGGGAAATACCGAATGCCCCTGAAAGCAGTTATGGCTCGATCTGACAAGTGGCGTTGCTATGATAGATATTTTTCAAAAGAATTTCTACGTACGTTTTGTGTGGTTTTAGATCTTTTCCTCACATGCGTTTCTTTTGTTGTTCTTTATATTTTATTATCATTTTTTATCTTTTCATTTATTCATTAAAATTATTTTCCAATCATTTTCCTTCAGCAATTTTTTGCCTTTAAACTTGTTGAGGTTCGTTTTTCTTTTCTTCTTTTAGTAGGGATATTCTTGGTAGATAAGCTATTATTGTTGGTAAGTTATTTGTGATTTTTCGCAATATATATCCCTCACGCATTTTTGTTTTTCTGTTTCAGCTTGTTTAGTGTGATTATTTCCCCCATTATTTTATGTTAGTATTGTTAATAAATGAGTTTTAGGTAGTAATTGTATCAGCTTGCATTAAGATTAATTAACGCACTTAAATTATTCTTTTCTTTTGTTGATAGATATGAAAACATTACTTTTTGTCAAACGTTTTATCGTAATTTATTGTAAACTAAGGCACACATTACCAAATATCAACAACTGTCTGTATTGGAAAATTCACTGTTAAATCCAAGCGTTTTGCATAATTTTCTTCATTTTAGAAAAATACCACTGGCGTAGCTAGCTCTGAGGGGGATTGTATTAAAAATCCTTTGAAACATTTTTTTAGATATGGAAGCACTGTTAGTGAAACTGTAGTTACATATGTAGTGATACAATCTATATAAGCCAGTAACAGCCTCCGCAGCATGGTGATCATTTTGGTGTAGTGGTTAAGTTACTCGGCTTCGGACCTAAAGGTCCCGGGTTCTGTCTTATCAGATAAAAACGCGCCACACTTCATTTGGTGACCCTAGCTTAACTAAAAAAAGTGAAACCTCAACTGATCTGTCGTAGTGCCATCTATCTGCAAAAAAAAAAAGAAAAAAAAAAGAGATCAAACAAAAAAAATTTCGTTAGATAAACATGATGCAAGAGATCAACCACAAGAAGAAAAAAATCGTTAGATGAACATGACGCAAGAGAGCAACCAAGGAAAAAAAATTCGTCAGATAAACATGACGCAAGAGAGCAACCAAGAAAAAAAAGTCAGATAAAAAACATGACGCAACTCACCCAACACACAAGAAACAGAATGCTCCCATTAACAGCTATATCGTTCGTTCACCTAACCAACTCTCTGGTAGGGGAGTGTGTAGTGATACAATCTATATAAGCCAGTAACAACCTCCGCACCATGGTGATCATTTTCGTGTAGTGGTTAAGTTACTCGGCTTCGGACCCAAAGGTCCCGGGTTCTGTCCTATCCTGATAAAAACGCGCCACCTCACATATCTTAGGGATCCTGTAGATTGGGGGCACCGTATCATTTATACGGTGGTAGCTACGCCTCTGATCTTAATGTATGAAATATTTTTGAAAACTAAATAAATGACGCGCGCTAAGCTGGAGGTTTTCCTAGAATTCTTCAATGCAACTCTGTGTCAAGTAACAGACACAACTATAATGAACAAAACCAACAAAATCTGATTTTGATGAAGTATGACAGCAGAATACCGATTTGAAAAGTGCGTTAGTTAACAACCCGTCATTGTGTCTGATGGGATCTGTGACACCTCATGACCAGAAAAATACTGGTTGGTCTGATGAGTTATGATTTCTGTTGATGAAAGCTTATAGCAAGGTTCCAGCGAGATCCAAATCTCACAAGTTCATATACCTAAATTGCCATAAAGATTCTTTGCAAGCTGACAGTGATTCTAAAATGATACGAGCTCCTTTTACATGGCATAGACTGAGTCTTTTCACTTAACCGAACCAATTATTGAAAAAAAGTTATGTTCAGCTATACTTGGGGACCATTTGCTTCCATTTAGGACTTCGTGTATCGAAACAACTATGAAAATTTCCAGAATGATAAAGTATCATGGTATCGGTCCTAAATCATTCTCAATTTATTTGAGGAACAATCAGGATGAATCCACAAAATGGAAAATTCTGCACCAGGAACATTTTTGCAAATACGAATAGCTGTTCCTTTATGACGAAATATTTCTAGAGAGAGCTTCTGATGACTTGTTGCCTCACATATTATTGTGAGACAGTCTATGACCTTTGGTATTTAAATGTCATAAATACGTCATTGCGATTATCCAAATGATTACCATGATTTGTTTAATCGAATAGCTTGACTGTGTGCTAAACCTACTCTTCAAAATTATGTCATTTTTTATGACTAAAAAGAGTTTAAGAAAGGTAATAGTCAGTTAATTTCCAAAGAAAACACTTAATTATTTATTACGAACTTTTTTTGTTTACACTCACACAGAAAAAAACCGAAATTATATAATAAAAGAATTATATTCTCCAAGTAAAACACATTCGATTTGAACAATTCAAAAAATCCGTATATTCACATATATATTTCGTAAGTCATATATATTTTGTATGGCTAGCTACAGAAACGAAACATGAAGCAAAATAGAATATATGTATTTAGATAAAAAAATAATATATTCAAAACAAAATTATATATACTTCAAGGGAGTTAGAATATGATATTAATAGTGGTATTTTTTAACAAATCTGTTCTAGTTTTATTCACATTGTCTAACGATAAACGTAAATAACTTTAATATTCAAAACAATGAATATAAAAGTAATTTTTTGTCTTTTTATTCAATTTATTCACTTTTTAAGTACTTGAAGCCCACTGTCCTTTATTCGTTTATTCGTTAATACTTTTTTTTGCTACGAATACAAATATAAAATGCAATATTCGTAACCAGTAGGCATTTTAACCTTTTCATTGAATAGCCGATATCATCGAAAATCAATATTTTATCCTTCCGTCTGGGAGTAATTGAGCGACCTATGATGAATGCATTTTCATTTTAGGATCCTTCCCCGAGGGACATTAAATATTATAAAGGGCTTTAATGCTCGGAACAGCTGGTCAAAATGACGAGGCTTTGAAAGGACCCTCGGGCGCTTCAAGGCATTTCAGGGATCGCTGAATTTCACACTCGGTGAAACAGAGGAAACCCATTAGTAGTATTTAGTGAGCGTAAGCCCTCATTTTGCTTTGATTTATTCTAAAGCATCAAAAGTTTGACTCTTTAAACGAATAGCTTCAAATTTTGTATTATAACGACCCGCCTTTCTTTGATTAAATAGAAAAAGAAGACGCTATTTATAGCTTCTCTAAGACATACCATAAAATATTCTTAGCTAATCCCTTCTTTGTAATTTATCCATCTTTATTCCTTGTTCTAAGGATACGTTTTAAAAGAGATTTAGTGGGCATTATTTATTTAATATCAACTTCAAACGCATTTTTTTCGTTTTTATAATCGTTTTATGTTTCTAAGCTTTAATTTAAGCTGAAAAAGATAGATTTTTCCGCTCTCAAACGTTTCGTGTTTAAGTTTATCCCCTTCTTCTCACATGAATCTTTGTCTAAATAAATACACACACTAAAATTAACTGTTAAACTTATTTCTAAACAAAAGGTGCCTAGATAATTTTTCAATATAAAAAAATGACAAAATTTTAATTAAAATAGGTCTCTACTTTATTTGCTATTCGCAACAATTAAGTTAAATATTTTAATAGACATTTTGAATAAGAACAAATATATTTATTTCTGCATCAACAATCTGTAATGAATCCATATCTTTCAAAGTAGCGTTACAAACTGAATTAGATGTTTTGAAAGTTATTTAATTAAAATTTCATAAATTAATATAATGCATGGTCTTTTAAATCTTTGCGACAATCATTTCATACTTATTTGGATCATAAATAGAATATTTTAGAAAATGTATAAGAACATAACGAATAATACTTCGTACTCAAAGAACTTCAGAGAATGTACAGGATGCCCGAATCAATTGTTCCTTAACAGGAATCACAATGTTTTTTTTTCTTTAAATGTAATAGCACATCTGTAATTTGACGCGCTTAAAAGCCCTGATGTTATCCAGTCCCTAATTGTGTTCTAACTGTTTTCATTATTACATTTCCATAAGTACAGTTGCAATTGCAGCTGTTATAAAGCACGAGGGTTTTCAGCATCACGATTAGGAATTGTAATATATATGACCAAAAGTTCAATACCGGTATTCGGAATTTTTTAAATCTTAATACCGGGATACCGGTTTTAATACCGGCTGTAAAAGTTTTAGGAAAAGAAAGAAAATATAGGTTTTTTTTATTTCCCATTTTTTTAGAGAGTGTAAATATCACAAAAATTAATTTGTAATTTTTAAATTATAACAGTATATAAATAATGACAAGAAAGTGAATGAGCACCTTATTTATTTAAATCACACAAAGAAAAGTGTAAATATCATTATTCAGTCTGTTGTACTATTACAAATTTTTGAAAAGTGATCTTAAAAAACATTATGCATTAATTGCACTGTCATTAAACTTGGAGCGAAATTTTGTGCAAAAATTAACAGCAGTCGAAAACGGTCTTTTGGCATCTACGCTAGTTGGTGGTATTGTTAGCAATACGCCATATACTTTTCCTAAGTATTTACCCCTCTAAATCTCTTATCTTCAAATAAATCGATTTCTCGTCAGTTGGTTTACGATATAGCTGATTTCTGTATTGTATTTTAGTTTGTTGATTGTTTTTAAATTATCACTAATTCTAATTTTCTTTCAAGAGACAATTCCTTTTTACTATCGACATTAGTGCCATAATCATTTTCTATAACTGTACCGAATTATTCTAAATGTGGATAAAGTTTGTGGGTAAAAACTTTTAAGAAATTTTACTATAAACTTGATCAAATTTGAATTAGTTAGTCTCTTTTCTTTTTTTTTCTTTTTTCATTTTTATTTATAAAATCATGAAGATATGTTTATACGAGTATGATATGCAAATAGAGTGTAACAACAAAATATCCAATATAAAAAATATCGAAATATTATGCACTTTCTTCACAACTTCAGCCTTGTTTTCACAGATACGAATATCAGATTATGAATCCTGCGAATGTGCAGTATCGCTTTGAGCTGTAATAGAATAGTTTTAGACCGGCTTCTTGGATAAATCACACATTTTATCACTTATCTTGATTGTACGATGCAACTCTATATTCACAATCTAATTAATTTCTCCGGTTGGGATACACAAAAACAAAAACGTATGCTCTTTTGCTAGGTTGGTGATCCCTGAACATATAGTGGAGACAATTTTAAAAATTTCTAGTAAATACCGAAAACCCGGTATTTAAGCTTGTGAATACTGGCATTACAAAATTGTACAAATGGCTCAAAATACCGGCATTCGGTATACCGGTATTTCAATCCCTAATCACGATCTGCAAAGAATTTTGTCTTTGATGTAGCCTGGAAGAAAAACAAACCCAGTGGAATGCTATCTAAGGATCCTAGTAACCAAGATCTCACCGTTCTATGGAAAGTAGTAACCAAAAATGCTGAAACATTCATCTCAATGGAGAAGGGAATCAGTTGTTGAAAATGAACAGTGATTTTTAAATGCTAAATTTGAAATATTACGTAAAAAAAAAAAAAAAATTTGCATAATCTTTAGAGATAAGTGTTTGCATTCACAGATGTCTAAGCAAAGAAATATAGTCCTAAGAATGTATGAAGTAAAAGAGCACATTCCATAGACATTTTTGAATACTTTCTCACCACTTCCTATACAGAAGTGGAATTTTTTGAGCCACAAATCTTGCGGTTGAATGTGTTTCATACTTGAGACTAAAAATCGCTGTCGAAATCTAAGGACTCAACAGCTTTTTTGCCTTCATCGTCAATTTATTGCAAACAGATATTTCTTACAAAAACTGTGGGATTTGGAGGTATTTGATTTAGACACTATGTATAGATATTTTTGAGCATGTATTTAAAAAAAGTATGGATTCGAAAACCAAGAATAAGAAGAGAGACTTATATTAATTTTGACAATTTAAATACTTTCTTTTCTATGGAGCAGTAAAAAGCAAGAACACACAAAATAATTATTTAAAAGTCCATAAATCACAAATTTTACGCTTCAGTTGTATTGGAAAAATACGCAATTCTTATAACTCTTGCACTGTTTTATTTAGAAAATATAATTTAAATTTTAAATTTTAAAATGCAATTCAAGTTTTATAGAATTTTACAAGCTACAATAAAAATGACAATTTCAGACTGAAACCGTATCTTTCTAAAAGAAAATTCCTAATATTTATTTATCAGAATTGTTTATCATTTGCTTTAAATAATCCTTGCTATCGAAAGCAGTCTACATTTTTTGAAAATTTAAATATTAAATATCTAATGCTACGGTGAATATATTAAATTGAAAAATAGCGATAGATCACTTATTGACAATAAACGTTTTCTTAAAAAAATATTTCGAGGATAATTTATGGTTCCCAAATAGTATGAAGTTTGCTATTTCTTTTTCAGAAAGAAAAGAGGTACTTTAAATGAGTTTCCTAATGAAACGAAACCAATTATCTTAAGCAACTTCACATCCACACATTTCTAGCAGTTGCATTGAAAGGAAAAAATGAAATGGATGTAAAAAACATCCCAAAGTAGGTCAGAATGAGTTACGTTCTCTCCTTTCCCGAAAACGTCAAGAACTTCTTATTAATAGCTTCTGATACTCAAAGTGGTCCTTCCATCTTAACGAACTGGAGTAGAAACTGGAAAGTATCTTCCATTTTGTTTTACTTTGTTCTCTTCTTTGCATTTTCTTCTTTTTTTCTTTATTTTCTCTCTGTGATTTTCTTCCTCTCGAATTGTTACGACTTCCAGGAGTCTTTGATGTAAATTCTGTCTCCTCCTTTCTTGAAAAAGAAAAGGGGAAAAAACTTGAAGAATTGTTGAGAAAATTATTGCCGTTTCTTGAATGCTTGTGGCGAAGTAATTATCTCTGGTCACTTAGTTCTGAAAAGAAACAGAGCCCTCGCATTAGAGTCTGTAACTTTTAGGTAAAAAGAACAAACATTTGATTCAATGAAATAGCACTTAATTAATTACTTAAACAAAATAGAAAATTTTTCGCTTGATAGCATGTATGAAATAAAATGTTCCATTCACATCCAATTGAAATGCTTCCAAATAATGTACTTTCTCATGAAAATATGGATAAGTATTTGAAGAACATCAAACTACAATATTTATTGATTTACAAGAAAGTTAACAAAAACTTCTAAAACGATTGTATAAGCTATAATTTAAGTAAACCGTTTACTTAGAATTTTAAAGTTTTGGATTTCCAGTGTTAAATCAAATTTAATACAAATCATTAGATACATTAATCTCAGAAATATTCAATGGATCTGTGCAGCTATGGTTTTTATTTTTAAAATAAAAATATTTCTATCTATCTATTCTATCTATCTATATATCTATCTAACTATCTATCTATCTATCTATCTATCTATCTATCTATCTATCTATCTATCTATCTATCTATCTATCTATCTATCTATCTATTCTATTCTATTCTATTCTATGCTATTCTATTCTATCTATCTATCTATCTATCTATATACATCTATATAATTATTTTATAAACTCCTGTACGCTATTTGTTTTTGATTACGCTTGTTTTGTATGTAAAACCTGATAACTTGCGTTACG
This sequence comes from Trichonephila clavata, assembly GCA_019973975.1. Classification (NCBI taxonomy): domain Eukaryota; kingdom Metazoa; phylum Arthropoda; class Arachnida; order Araneae; family Nephilidae; genus Trichonephila; species Trichonephila clavata. The sequence continues at coordinate 219,844 of BMAO01021801.1, forward strand.
TTTAAAATTCCCTTTGCGTAGGAAAAAAGAAAGCTACATTAGCTATGCATTTCTTCCTTTTTCTTTGGTTCCACCGAGTGGCAACATAGTGAAATGTTTTGCTTTCGTATAAATGGACGACACTTCAGAAATGTAATTTTTATTAATTTAGGTACAAAGTGAATACAGAGAATCTACTTGAAACTCTTTACTGTCAGCTTACGGATTCTATTTGCTAAGCTACATAAAGTGCTTCTTTTATAGGCTTTCAATAAAGAACACACATAAAAGTTATCGTCATAATTATTTAATCATTCGGGGAGCCAAATGTTCGTTCAAACTTTAAAAATTCATAAAAAAGGAAGACATAATGATAAAGAAGTGTGGTTTACAAGAAAAGAATAAAGAAAAGTCGCATTTTTAGTGGCACCAATTTTTTAGTTAAAATTATTACCGGCAGAGGGCGCTGACAATCCAAAGTACAATGTGCATGACAACAGTACGCTCCATTCATTTATTTTGGTGGTAACAATTGTTCATCATGAACTGCAAGCATTATCCAATACAATTAAGATGGCTCACAATACCCGTTACACAGCTGAATGCCACGTTTCGGAAAACATTGTAAAAACCTGAAATCAGATAGAATCTTTGAGTTCGGTTAATGCTGACATGATTTCAAATATCCCTACAACCGGATGTCAACCGGGAAGAGGTCAGATGAGCTTGGTGGCCATGCGATCTTGAGCATCAGCCAATCACTCAGCAAAGGTAGTTAATAGGAATCGTTTAATTGGATTGGAATAGAATGTAGGTGTACCATTCCACACGCAGCTTATTACAAATATCTCACCTTTTTGATCGAATGGGTGCACGACTAAAAATATTGTTCGTGCTAAAAAACATCCGACTTCCTAGTGAGGTCTATCTAGTAAACAGCAATTTTTTGCTATCATTTAATCCTTTTTTTGTGAATTGTCAAACCTAAAACGAACTTTGGCTCCCCCAGTATATCAATATTAACAATTGCACTCTATTTACTAACCGAAAATTAGTATTTTTAATTGCATTAAATGCTTAAAAAAAGTTTGTGCTTCACAATTACTTAATTCATACATCGGATAATGTATCTGCCAATAATGCATGGTTTATAAGTTAGGTATTCGAACGTCACTAATACTGGTGCCATTTAAAGAAATTTAATTATGAATAACATAAAAGTTATAAATTTATTTACTAAGAGTACCACAGCTTTTTTCTTATATATCTTTAACTATAATATCCTTGTAAAAGTTTACACAATCCCTTCTAGGAACACGATCTATAAAATGGTAGCTACTCGTAGCAATAAACACATTTTATCCAACATCGAAGAGATTAAGCTTCAGGAAGTGGGGACATAAATCCAATGCGCAATTACCCAAAGACTTGCACTGCTTCCCATGGATATTAAAGTTCTGGACCACTAAGCACGATTTCTTTAATAGCTATTGTCACCCAGGAAGAAATTCTTGTCTCAAAGGTCACTAAGCACTTTATTTCTATCACTAAAATCCAGACTGTGAGAAAATTGCTTCGTTTTTTTTCAAAGAAGAATTTTTTTAGTAAAACAGCATAAAACGTATCGTTTATATTGATTTCATGTATACAAGTTTAATTTAGCATTTTAGAAGTCTGGGATTAAAATTTTTGATTGCTCTAAAAATAATTATACACTCTAGTGTGTAGAAAATCTTTTACTTTATAAACAATTAGATTTGATTTGTTAAAATTTATATTGTGAAAAATAATATTATGTTAAATTAGATGCATGCATTTATTACATATTAAAATGGTTATAAAGTTTATTTTAAACACAGAACAAATACAATCTGCAGAAAACATTAAAATTCACTATACTGATTGAAGGCATGATTTGTTTCCTTTTAATATTTATTGATTAAAACTTTAAACGACAAAAACAATTGCTTAATACCGAAAAAGTGTTAAGTTTAGGCAAAAGTATTAAGTTTCAAAAAATCACGGGGAATTAATTCATGTAGAATATTTGAACCCACACACAAATAACACGAAGGCAGATACCGACAGATGTATATAAATACAAAGAGCATTTATTGTCACATTTTTGTAAATTTTTAACATGGTTAACATGTTTTAAAGTATTTTTTTAAAGAGAATCAATGATAAGCTAAGTAAACAAACATATTCAAATCGGTATTGCATATATACTTTAATTTACAGTGTTAGAATAAAATTCGGCCGTATAGTTAAATATAAATAATAATTTAAATGTATCTTTTATTTTCCATTGAATAAAACTTGATAAGTATTGTTTTATATTTATTTTACTATTAAAGCTAATTACAGAAGCAATTGCTGATAGAAATAAATTTAATGTAATATAATTACTTCCCTAAAACCCACATTTTTGATAGCATATGAATATCTTACGCAATAATAATAATAACAATCAATAATGATTTAATCAGTAGTAATAATAATAAAGTTTTTAAAGAGATGTTTTTTTTAAAAAATATTCTCCTTTAAAATAATGTTAAGAATAGTTCTTGAACGCATCTATTTTCAACACTGTTTAAACTTTACTTTTTGCTGCTTACTTATTCATGCAAAGAGTAACCACTACACTGTTGAAACTTTAACTCGACCTCAATTAAATCACGGACATTGAAGCACGATCAATCATATTGATTCATGCAAAGACAGCTTCCAAGAAACACCTGACAAACAATTCATCACGTAGCTTCTTTTTTTTTTCATTACCATGATGGAACTTATAATTACAATAAAGCTAAGTTTTATCAAGAGAAACATTATATCATACACTCGAAAATCATAATTCTGTTTAATGGATTTCAAGTAGTAATTTTATATTCCCGTAATTACTGACAGCTTAGGACTTCTATACTATAATTACTTTAAATTAGGAAATAGCTCTTAAAATTTACATTGCTTTTATTCCGAACGAGAAAATATTTATCCCAGATATAAATAGATTTACATTTTTTCCCCTTTAAAATTCATCGAACTGCAAAGAATAAATGGTTTAATTTTTTAAAGTTTGTTTTAACAATAATTAGGGTTCTTTACAAATAAATGGATAGCAGATGATTTCGTCTTAGATTTAAATATGCGGAGAAAAATGTAGTAATGAAAAATAATTTGCAACTTTTTGTTATACTTACCATACTAAAATGTTTTTTTTTTGTTTTTTGCAAAATCTTTAATTGGTACTGCACTGAATTCAAAACTATAAAATTACCTATGGTAAACAGCAATAGATACTTTTAATCATGAGGTTTTTAGAAGAGAGAAAAAAATTGTTAGATCCCTAGGGAAAAAAATAGCTTTCTTAGTATTTTAAAAGTTTTATACGTATAAAGAGTAAAAGTTATATTGACGTCACAATATAATGCAACACAATAACTGTTTGGCTACGGACTTCATGATTTTGAACCTCGTGCAAGAGGTTTCACTCCATTTGAGAACATTGAATCTCAACAGATTTAACGTGCATCAGTCCCCTCTAGACGACGAGTCTTTAGTGAGACTAGGTCTCGAACCGGTAACACTTCGGCCATGAGTTCGAGACTGACATTCATACCACGGTCACCTGTTTTATGTAAGCATTTTTCTTCTATTTCTTATTATTTTTATTCGTTTTATGTTATTTATATTCTTGGTGTCATATATATTCTCTAGAATAAATAATCATAATATAAGTTATAACAATTCCTTACACATTTGCATTTTTTAAGAAAGTGTTGTTATTTCCTTTAAGTATCAGAAGAGTATAAACTACAACTATTTTCATCGGATACATGTATTTGAAATATTTGATTTATTGTATTCGATTTTTTCCAAGTTCAACCGAATTATTAAATAAATTTCTTTATTAATTTCTGCTTTAAATCAATACTTGAAATGAAAATTAAATAAAATACGAATTCATTACTTCTTTGAGTTTCGTATATATTTTCCTTTATTTACTTATGTTGTATATTAGAATAATAGCGGTTAATATAAAATAGTTAATTTTTAGTATTAGTGAATTTTTAAGAATAAATAACTATGTGAATTATATTACTGCAAATCTACCCCTTACGCAACGTAAAGTAAACATGTAAGTTACTATTTGCTAGACAGTTTTGAAAGCAAATATTTTCAGCCCGCATGGGATTGAAAGCACATATCTACTTCAAAAAAACCCCACAGATGTGAAAAAAGTTACAAGTTCTTCAGGTCTAGTGAATTCCAAGGCCATATGATAGTTTTGTTTATTTATATCACAGAACAGGATTTCCATTTTAAGAGATCTTATTATTTTATTACAAGTGACTGAAGTTACAGGATTCAAATACATTTCACAGACAACTATACATGATAATGCAAAAATAAAACATAAATTTAAAAAAACAGTTACGTTTTTAAAGATAGAAGAGATGGAATTCATATATATATTGAATAGTTTTATTTTAAATGTACAAAAATTGTACTCATAAAATAAAGAAAATACTTAGTGAAACCATTCTTTTTTAAAAGTATATTTTATTTGCTTTCCTATTTCTTGTGCATGCATTGTTTTAAAGTATTTAATTTTCTATTCCCTTGAGAGAAGCAGAGCAAAAAGGTTTTTACTTGTACATCTCTTCTTCCCTTTTTAAATACAGTTTAATTATTTCAAATTTTTTTGATTATGATATTTCATCTTTGTGACTAAATAATTGTAATAATACTATCACATAAAGTAATTATTATTATAAAACTCTAAATGTATCTCGTTTTGTGTATTATGCTAATAGCTGAAAGTTAATTTTGTCTTATTTACATTTTATTTGTTCTCTTAAAGCATGTAAAAAATTAATGAATATTTTAAGGTTAAAGGTAAAGAAGATGGTTTTCAAAAATTTCCTATGTAAATGTTGTTGAATTTATGATAAATATTTAAAAATGGATTGCTTTTGATAATATTTGAAAGTTTTTTTTTACATTGCAATGAAATAATCCTTTATAATTATGTTAGGCACAAAGTTCGTTAAATAGTGATTTATTTATTTTGTATGTATTCCAACTTATATGCTTAAAATGCATAGGAGCTCTTCGACAATTTATTATTCATTTTCCTGTGTAAATTTTTTTAAGTATAATTTCACTAATTTCTCTCGCTCTCACACACTCATATATATACTATATATTGTAGGTTCGCATGATTATTTATGATTGCTTTTTGTTTAGATTATATTTATTATTAAAAATTATGCTAATTTATAAATCATAAATTACCAAGTTTATTTTATCTTTCAAACAATGCAGTAATTAAATATATAATAAAAAGTTTGGTTTGCTTTATTATTATCACATTACAAAAATACCATTTTGCAGAAAACTGCTCATGAAGAACTTTTAAATTTAGCATTAAAATATAAAATAAAATTTCTTAAAAAAAGAAGACTAAATGGAGAAGGTATATTTAAGAGAATAAAAGTATATGTGTGCAAGAAACTTTGGAGCATATATTATGTTATTTGATGACTAATACATAATGACAGTTGTTTCAAAACACACTGGGCCGCGGTCGCCAAGGGGTCAAGGTATCGGATCATGGCTGGTGTGTCATGAGTTCGAGCCCAGTACCTCTAAAGACCCGCCGTGCACGGCAGCGATGCACGCTAAATCTGTCGAGAGCTCAAACGTCCTCCTATTGGTGTGGTAGTTAGGAGAGGGGGTGCGAGAGCAGGTGTTGGTCCTTGTCACCTGACCATGGTTCAAAATTACGAGGTCCGTCGCCAAAAGCCCTCTTTTAGCTGAACAGTGCGACGTTAATAGTCAATCAATTCAGAGAACACTTTAGCACAGCGGTATTTATTTCTTATTTTTGAGTCATCTATTTTACGTGTGTAACTCCACTATTATATATTCACTTAAATATTTATGCTAAAACAAATAACTTTTAGAGGTTTTTTTGTGTTGTTGTTTTGAGTAATATGTATATTATTCAGAATTTTTGTAAATATTTACAACTACTTTGAATTTTGAAATGTATAGTTATTTATAATTTTTAATAATTATACCATTTTCAAAAGCATCACAATTAGAGACAATATGTGTAAGAAACTATTGTTTTTATTAAATTAAGTTACGTTTACCGTTTATCAAAATTGAAAGGTTCTGTGTAAACATCATTAGTCCAATGCATTTAAGAAGCTCTCAGAATGTTTTAGATAATCATTAAATACTTTTTAATATTAAAAATTATTACTATTTGCTTTTGTATATTCATGATGCATAGTGTAAAATGTTGAATGTATATATGTCCATTTTGAAAAACTCTTATTTTTTCAATATTAAGCATGCTGTCATTTAAACTGATTTAAAGGGCGATAAACTAAAACCCTATAATTGTTTAACAAACTTCCTGCGGTAAATGAGTTAGAGTCCATTTTATGAAATGTATTTTTCAAGAGATCTCTCCCGAATTTTAAAAAAAATAAAAATATTAAAGTGTCGTAAATTTCAAAGCATTTATTCAACCATGCGTGAAGAAAGCGAGCCACTTTTCGATAACGCTTTTCTGTCACATGCATTGCTTCTCTCAGCTCTGCATTTTTCTTTATTTTTTCCATTTCTGATAGTCTTGCAGGAAAGCATGAAATAGTTTCTTGGGTGTTGTTCTTTTCTTTTACAAGGCCTAGAAATAGCAATTTCTGCTCCTCTTCAAGTGTAATGCTCTTAGAACGAAAAGCGTTTCAGATATGCGATTTGGAAAAGTTGAAATAAATCACTTAAGTTTTGTTACTTTCTCCAGAACTTTCCATTCTTTTTACTACTTATTTGTGTATTTTCTTTTTCATTTTTATGGCAAAATTCACGCGTGTATGTTTTTATTATTTTAGAAGAACATATTTTTTCTTGTTCTTCGTGAAAATTAAATGTATGCATAAGTAAATCAATAAACACTTTATACAGTGGTTGAATGGTTTTAGGTATTACAAAGTGGCACTGTATAAAATCACATTTGCTTTCCTCATTTACTAAGAATTATATATTATTATCTAATTTAAGGCGTTCTCAGCTTATACAAGGTGTGCAGTTATCTATGTATAGTTTTGTAACTGTAATAAATAACATGTGTCACACTGTTACCTTTTTATTGATATGCTTCAACACTTATTATTGAAAATAATTTTCATTTCATTCTGCTGCAAAACAGTATTTCTGAGAAGAGTGCATACCGATATATTCAGGATTATTCATAATTCCTTCCCAGGTTAATTCAAACCTTTGATAATACGAACCTCTCTATAATTCGAAGTATAAGCTCAGTCCCTAGAAAAACTCTTGATATTTCGAACTAAAACAATACGTTTTGGTACACTCAATATTTCGAAGCAAAATCTGTGGCTGGCCAGACGACAACACGCTATATATATAATTCCAAGTTATCTTAAAGAATTATCGACAATTCGAACATTCACTAGCATGCACAGTCCTATAATAAACAGGTCGGAGCTTACGAGATTTGCGTTGTGATGTATCTGCCTGTCTCCCCTGTAACGTAGCCCCTTGGATGGCCGTCTGTCTACTATTCCTTCCTAGTGTTTTCCAGTTCTTTAGGCGAAAAGACACTTTTATTGTTTTCATTTCTTTAAGTGGATAATAGACCAACCGCACCTGTTGTCAGTCGTCCATATCTTTCGTTTAACACGCGGCCTTGCTACACATGCGTTCAGAAAGAATGGTCCACTATTGTGAAGAAGAGATGCGTAGGGTTGTGTATGAATGTATTGAATGTATCATTTTAAAACAGGACTTTTAACTTTTGTAATATATTTATACTGTATATATATAATATGTATTTTTTTAAAAAATACTTTAAAATAATTGTATACATATGTACTCTTGTTGTCTTATTACATAATTTCAAATTTAAATGTGTTAGAAATAAATTTCTCTTCGTGTAGGTTGGGAATATTTTTCTACTTCTTGATAATTCGAAGTTTTTCATTGGTCCCTCCAACTTTGAATTGTCCAGAATCGACTGTATTAGCAAAAAAAGGCTATTTGAAAACATACCGAAGCAATTCATTTTTACTTACTTTCCAGAATTTTTATGTCCGAGTCCTTGGTTACACGGCACCCATCATTGCTCTTCCTTCAGGATACTGAGCTCTCTTCTTAATCCTGTTACTATAGCAACGTAACGTTGGGCGTGGATGTTTGGAGGTTCGAGTAAAGATCAGACATTGTAATGCGAACACACTTTTATTTAATCTATTACTTAATAACTCTTGACAACTTAAGGGGATTAATGCACTTTTAACAATCATGGATTAGAGGAGCAATATTGTTTAATTAACTTAAATATCATAGAAATACGGAAACTTATCTTAATCATTGAGCTCTCTTGTCTCCACTTCTTGGATATGCTATGGCTATCTTCCATCTTGACTTACTATACGACCTCTGGTAGTTATCTTATTCTTGCTTCTATATCCACTTTCAACCATCCCCCCCTACTCTACTACTAACACTTAAATAGAAGTTCAAATTTGCATGAACCCCGTCTTCTTCACAGAAAGCATTTTCCCACAGAAATTACAGTTAAAAAGGCGATTTTACCCAAGAGGGTTAGTGGAATCTCTGGTAGACCCTTTGCACTATATTTGAGGGAGTTAGTAACAGAGTGTGTAAGTGCTTAATTTTTTTTTTAATTTCCCGAAGTTATTAATAGATGACACTACAAATGGCTTATAAGGAACATTTAAACATAAATGCATTTTGTGGTTAGTATTCTTTACATGGCCTTCAAAAAGGTTAAGATTGCTCTGAAAAACAAACTGGGAATTAAATTGCTAGAATCTTAAAAAATCCATTAGAAGTTAATTTTAGATTGGATCTTTTATTTTCGTAGGAATACAGTATTATGCATAAACTTGGATAGTCGTATAAATCTTCCTTATTTTGTGTTTACCTTTAGAAAAAATGTGGTTTTGGATTACGTTTTTTGCATCTAAGTAGCATACAAATATATTTACGGATTCTATATCTTTGATTTAGTTCTTGTGACAGTTACCATTAAAGTTTCAAAATTATTAAATATAAAATCTCTGCATGCTTAACTCAGAACATTTATAATCCAAACATAGAGACATATATTATATCAAAATATTTAACTTCCAGTTGAGAGAGACGTTTCAATTCAAATATTTGAAATTGAGACTCCATATCTGATCGATAATGCGTTTGCTATACGCTTCAAAATCGAATTTTATTTCGCCCTTTGAGTAAACTTTGTGAAGTTTGACTGAGTGTTTATTATTGTAGAAAAGTAATGAAATTCTGAAAGTTATAAATATTTTACTTTAATAAAGTTAGTGTTGTACTCAGAAACCCATCGATTAGAAACATATTGCTATTGAAGAACATACAATAAATAGTTTGAGAAATGGAAAAAAAAATATTCATATTTTCAAATAATACGTATGTATTATTATACTTTTAAAATGCAAAGAATATTTCCTTTTAGAAATGCATTGTTTAGTAATATGAAACATTTTTATAGGTATATAAATACTGTTATATCATAGCTTTAAAGTGCACAAATTTAAACAAAGTATTGTAGTAATACTGTTTAATATATTTGTCTTTTAATAAAAATAATCAATTGAAGAATAATATACTAATTACAAGCTGTATACATTTCAGCAACTTACAATCATTTATGTACTTGGATAAAAGTTAAATATATTAGGCATTTGCTTAGATAATTTCATTAATTTCCTTGAAAAATTTTAGATATATTTTTAATAAGTTTAAGATAATAATGAGTTTAAGATAACACAAGAGTGGCAGATATACCTATTATTTTTTTATGTTCAGTTTGATTCAGTTACTAAATGAAAATACATATATGAGTCAATTTGTTGATTATCAAGATCACACATAAGAAACAATAACGAAAAAATCTGCATTTTACAGGTTGTAAGGAAATGTGGTTACACTCATCTGGTTGTCATGGTTTCAATGTGTGTTTTTAATTTAATTTTTTCCGTATATTTATATTTAATGCTGTTATGCTTTTTCTTAGCTAAGATAACTTTTTTATTTACGCTTTTATTATACCTGATTTGAAGCGAAAATATTCTAGTGCTAAATTCTTTGACATATAAAGCCAAAATTTGATTAATTAATTTTATAATTTTCACTAGAAGAGCTCTTAATTTTTTTGATGTATCTAAAAACAAATTGGGTATATATTTGTATGATCAACCATCAAAAAAAGAACACTAAATTATATTAATTTTTGTAGATTTAGATTTTGACATAAGCATGATTAAAAAAATTAAACTTTAATTATAAGAGATTAATAATAATAGGAATCATAAAATTTTATGCATGTTATTCAGACAATGAATTAATATTCTATTTCGATGGATTGACATCATTGTAACATTCTCTATAAATCAGTGAAATTCTTAGCCTACAGGGGCTTACTTTGCTTAAGTAAATACAGACATCAAAATCCGAGATAATGATCTTTTCTTTTCCCAAGGAGTTTATTGTCTTTGGTTAACAGGAGTGACACGCCTCCGGGATGTACGCTATGGATCCTTCTCTAATTTCTACCCTCTTTTTTGTATTTTTTTTTTTCATTTCTTTCATTTTCTGTCGAGAATACGAACATAAACTATTTTACCACCCCGTTTGAGTAGTTATTACATACTTAAATTACACTAAAAAACTATAGTCAATTCTGATTTAATTTAATTTCTTTTTTGTCAAACAGTGTTTTTATTTAATTTGTTTTACAATTTTTTTTCATTTTATTAGCCCAATTAACTAGTTAACCCACATATTTGTTGTTTAGTGTCCCGAAAGATGGAAATTTGTGTCTTGAGGTTATATTTTACGTTCTTCCTTTGGCACACTCTGTGTCGCAGCTGTAGCCAAGGGTTATGGTCATGAACTAATGGAAGGAGGCATGTTGGTTTGAAGCCTGTTGCAAGATAAGACTCTTCTTGTAGAGGTGGAGGAGGCACGTTAAATATGTCAATCGTTAATCAATGTATGCCTTTGCAATTTCTGAAACAATTATGTCTAACCAATTGATACCTAGAGCTTATTCCTCAATATCTTCTGTTTTCCTATCATCCTCGTTCTCCAGATATGTAGAAGGTACATATTTTACATATCTTCCATAACTTTCAATGTACTTAATCTGTTATCTGAATCCCTATAATCTGTTACTCAACCATCTACTGCCTCTGTACATTAATCGCTTTCATCATCCTTAAGGTATCCGACTACCCTAAAACTGTGAATTTTGCCAAAATATGACACATTTTTATTATTATTTTATTTTATAGACCATTTTATTAGCGTTATAAAAATATCAAGTTTATTATTTTTCGTTCACTAGAACAAAAACTACAAGTTTTTTTGGTAAAAGCATATGTCATACTTTAAAACACGTTTTACCCGAAATGTGTTTTTCTGAAAATACTCAAACGGGGCCTGCAATTGCTAAAAAAGTTTTGAAAATAATTAGCTGAAATTTTTTGTGTATGTTCTGTATAATAGTAGAAGTGTTTTAACCTTCAGATTTATCAATCACTGTTTTTTAAGTAATTTCATATAATAACTAAGATAAAGTGCTCTAGTTTTTGTAAAAATTAAAATATCTCTCATCCTGAAGGTCAGTTTAAAAATGAATGGCATAGCAACACATCCAAATTGAAAATTTTGAAATCTGTTCTTAAACTTTTGGTACAGAATGGGCCGCGTTTACGTTATTTTTTGTCAATTTTTACCCATTTCTTCCTATTTTTGTAATAATAATGTATTTTTCTATTCTTAATTTTAGCATCTTTTTGTTAAAATGTACTATAAACAAATCTAAAACTATCAAAAAAATCCTCATATCTCCATTTTTTTTTAATTCGTAAAAAAAAAAAAAGTTATCGCATGCTGTCGGATACGAACTCTCACACACATAAGCACACCTTCTTCTATCAATTGAAACGCAGACATTTGTTCTTGTACTTGATGCGCCGGCTTCCACATTAGATAGTACTGTGACGTGCTCAAGGGTGGGATTTGGGCGTTCATCCCCTTTTCGCTAGTTTGACAGGTTTTTACTTTGTAGCATAAGGATTACTCTTCGGTGTTTTCGTAATTATGTTTTTTTTAAAAAAAATTTTAAATATAACTTACTTATTCTCATAAAAGAAGTTTACATATGCCACTCCAATAGTTTATCTGCTTTAATTGTATCTAGAGCCGGGGTGGGCATTACGTCAATCGCGATTGACCGGTGGACCGCAAAGACAATTTGGAGTGACCGCTTGAAGATTTGCCGTTAGTAATTTTATACGAAATATTCAAGATTGGCAGACAGTACACAGGCTATGTCTTCTTCTGACTATAATTTTGAGAACTAACTTTAGATGAATATGTTTTATCTTTTTAATGTGTTTTTTGATTTGTTTGATAATAAATGCATCATTTGATACTGTTATATTTGGGGCTATTATTATTATGTCTGTATTTAGCACTTTGCTTTAAACGCATTTTCAAAAAAATGAGTTTTTTTTTGTTTACGTTGGTAAATACATATTCCGTATTTATTATTGAGTTATAATAGATACTGTTGACTTTTTCCTTACCTTCACCACACCTATGATCCTGGGCAGTGGGAGCATTCGTGAATTTTTCAAAGGGGGGGGCAGCGCAGTGGACCAGGGTCGAAAATCTACCATTCTCATATCCTACACCGATACGCTGCCAAACATATATATTTTTCCAATTTGTAGATTGTTTGGAACAAAGAACAGTAAAAAATTAATTATTGAATAAATAATTAGAATTAATTAATAAAAAATAATGAATAACAAACAATTAAATTTTACCTACTGTATACCCGGGATTATAATCGATAAAAAAAACCATGAGCTATAGGGGATACATGGACTCCCCCCCCCTTTGTGTGTGCGACTGATACTGGGTGGATCGCAGCACCTTGAAAGAATTATAAGTAGCCCGTACCCTGGAAAAGTCTGCCCACCCCTGATCTAGAGCATCATAGTTTTGCAAACACAATACAAAAATTAATAAAAAGGTGTGATTTAAAGAAATACATATTAAGCTAACATATGAAATTAACAAAAATATAAATAACACTCTATGAGCCGTGAAAAAGTATATACGTGTACAAGACACAATAGGCGACGAGGATATGATTTTGTATGATGTGGATGAAATTATAATGGAACGGATGCTGAGATTGACATCCTGCATTATTTGACACCGAGCAGAAATTGAAAGAGATATTTTAGGTTTTTGCTATCATAATTATAAAATTTAGTATGTTTTATCTTCATGAGAATCTATATTTTAAAATTTTGTTTTTAAGGAGAACTTAGTAATATTAAATTTTTTTTAAGTATACCAGACTTAACACAGTGTAAGGACCTCTTGCACAATTTTTTAAAATTGATTTATGTCTTTAAAATAAGTTTTCGATGTTGAGGCACTCATGCCTTGGAGCTCTATTTTCAAAAAAAAAATCTACAAAATACTATTAAATACAAATGAATTTTTAAGAAAAACAAACAAATCACAAATCAAAGAATGTAAAACTATTTTATTACTTCAATTTTATAAATTTAAATTTAAAGAAAAAAAATTAAAAGAATTGCAAAATAGAAATATTTGTACAAGGAACTATTTTTTTAAATGTGTGTGTAACAAAATCTAAAGTTATCTTCCGAAGACTTTATTAAAAGATAAAATATGTGTCTATCAGAATCTACACACCTTTTTTTTCCACGAAAGAAAATAAATTTCGTTGTAAATTCTCAGTATGAGATACTGACAACACTGTATAAAATTAAGAGTTTCTCATTCAATTCTTGAATCCAGAAATGGATATACGAAATAAAAGTTATTCTAGACGAACTTTTCAGCCTTTATTGGAATTCTAAGAAAGACATCTGTGACAGTTGGATAGAAAAACGGCTCTAACTCCGTATGCTTATTATTGTCAAAAGAAGCCAGCTGTTACAAAAGAGAAATAATTATTAAAATTAAGCGCTCTCGTCAGCTTGTAGCTCTATTTCACTTCTCCCAGTCTCAACTTTTTTTTTCTTTCTTAGGAATAATAAAACAAGTCCCGCATTTCTCCTCAGGATCAAAACGAAATTCTTATGTTTCAGAGGCATTAATTCTTTCTTGTTTTATGGCATCAGATTTCCATAAGAAGTTTGTTTGTGATAAATAAAAATATTTTAACTAACCATCAAACATACATTAACTATTCATATGATAAAGAAAATTAAAAGGTATTTCATGTAACGCAATATTATCACCATGACCCTTATCTAGCAAAAATAAGTTTATAGCTTTATTGTAAGTTTTGTTCTCTACATTTTATTCCTTATTGCATATTATAAATGAATTCCATTCTAAATATTCCATTTTAATTCATAAAATTTTCTTTCACATATAATATTTTTGATTTTTTTTAAAAAAAAAATAGCCTAAGCAGTTTTAAAGTTGTGTATATCATCATGAAAATATTTTGAATTGAACTTTCATCCTTTCATCCTTTTTTTTCTCGCATGTTACATAGCAATTTTGAATCTTTTGTAAGCAGCCTTTCTCGTTGTTGCATTTTTATACTGCATATTACTTATGGTTTTTTTTGTTACATTTTCTAAAATTTTATATAGTATAATTCTTCAGAATTTTCCTAGTATTTGTAGCACATGTTTATGTTGACTGATCATATATGCTCCTCTTCATGCTGTGGCTCATTCGATGGTTTGCAAGTGATAGTATCTTTGTCTATATTTATAGGGAGCAGTTGGAATATTTTGTCATTTCTTTTTCCTGTAATAAAAAAGAAAATGACAGATATTAGATTATATTTAATTCAAAACTCAATAATTCCTTAATTATTTTCTAGAGGTATTTTATATAACGGATAACACACTGAAACCAAATTCATTTAATGAACAAATAGATTTAAAAAGTAACACAATGAAAAAAATTCGAAGGTTATAAGGAAAAAATGTACCAGTAGACTCAAAAATAATTTGTTCACCAATTTTGCAGCATCATAAGTTCTTTTTGAATTAAGTTATTTATGCGAAATTTTCACTGTAGTTTCTTTTTGCATAGAGCATTTTAAGTAAATGTTTAGACCAAGCTAAAACAGCTTTTTTGACCATTTTGAGGGATTTTTTCAGCTTCCTCTTTGACTGATTTTTGAACCGCTTGAAATATTCTCACTTTAGCTCTATTTAATTAACTTATTATGTATCCCAATAAAAAATAATTTCAAGCAGCACATTTAGAGAATGATGGTAGTCATTTCTCAGGAAGAAGAATTTTTCTCTTTTTGTTTATCATTCAGCATTTTATAATTAGTTTTTTTAGTATGATTTGGAGCAGAATCTTGTAGAAAAGAAAGTTTTCTTGAGGGTAAAGACGTTTACTTTATTTGAAAATACGCTTCAAAACTTTATTCTGATAGTATTTAGCAACAGTTTTAGCCTTTGTTTTTACAAAAAATGTTTTTGTTAAGCTTGAAGAGAACATTCATACCTGACGGCTAATTTGCCATTTGCTGCGTCCTTGCGAAGTTTTCGTGTCAGATATATTATATCTACGTTTTGTCAGTTGTGGATATTAGATGAAAAAGTGCTTGATCCGAGGTTATACATGTTTGTATCTACATTTGAGTATCATTAAATGCAGAGGCCAATAACATTTTCTTCATTTTTTGACGGTCTTTGCAGTCATTTGATGTCAGACTGGTCTATTCACTTTTTCTGGTAAATTTTCTTCATCTGACGACAAATTGTCGATTGCCATACCTGTAGTTTCTTTGCTAAAATTCTTTGAGGCAGATGATTTTGTACAGTCAAAGACTTTTCAGTTTCTTTTTTTTTTTCATCAAGGACTTCCTCTCGTCCACATTTTTTTTCCCTGGAGATTTTGATTTTGCTAACCAAATGTAATTTCTTTTCGAAGTTTATATAGTAATATATTTAAAAAATGTCTTTCCTGATTTTTAAATCCTTTATTTATTACAGAATTTGAGTAAACATCCTTCAAAAGCTTTGAAATTTTGTTTCGGGTTAGGGAATATAATTTCAAAGTCAAAATTTACTCCCAATGCTAAAAATAGTTAGATTGATAACTTAAAAGTTTCATTTTTAAAATAAAATTATTTTCAGTAAAGCGATTTAAATTTACTATAAATAGTTATATGCTTTTAAAATTGGTCACAATAATATTGAATCAACCTGTGTGAAAGAAAAATAATAAGTTAGTAAAAAACCCTGTTTTAAAAAAAATTATTATAAAAGGAATTTTTTTTAAAAAGCCGCATTGATTCTAACTGTTTCTAACAGAGTTTGATGATTTAAACTAAATTTTAAACTTTTCCCCCTCTCTCTTTCTAATTCAAATAATCCATATTTAATGAAATAAATTAGTGTTTAACCAATAAAATATGTTTATAATTTATTCTTATTTATTCAATGAAATTCATTGGTGGTTTTGATATTTGAAACGGAGAAAATAGGAATATATTAAGCCATAAACAAGTTTAATCTTGAACTATAATTTAGAAAAGTTTTGAAAATTGAACTTGCACATGTTTTAGATATTAGATCAAATTCAGGAGCGATGTTAGTTTGAGAATTTAATTATATAGTGAGCTTTGGATATGATCATTTCAAAAACATTCTATTTTAAATTTTGTAGCAGAAAAGTTTGAGATAGGGCTCAAAATAATTTTTATCTAATAATCACATGAATTTAAAACAATTTGAATTTTTATCTGTTGTATGTACATATAGGACATAATTTTCCCTGTACACTAGTTTTAATTTCTTGTATTAAAAAGTAATTGCTTTTGCTTTATGAATATGTAACATGGATTTCATTATTACATTTTAAGCATGGTTTTTCTGGGAAATAATTGGAGAATTCTCCTCACACGATCTTTTAAAATTGTGGAGCATATCCCAATATAAACTATAGGTCGCGTGTATTTTTAACACGATTTTTTTGCACAGTTTTCTAAGGAACATATCTACTGTGTAAAAATATTTGGATGTAAAATTATTTACTGTTAAAGGACACAGTATAATTTTACTACCAAATTTTGAATAACTCAAAAGGAAAAAGCAAATCTAGCCATTGTACTTAATACGTAAAAAAAAGTGAAAAACAAAATATTTCAACAAAAGCAATATTTTTTTTAAAAAATTTACATATACATATACATTAATATAAATACATATACATTAAATTTGCTCTAAAAATTTGGATGCAGTTAAAAGTTTAGTAATCGTCTATAATAATGTATCAGTTAAATCTTCAAGTATGTCTATAATGCTAGCTTATTTTTCTTAAAACTATACTTGTTAATTCAATCTTGTAACGAATGCTAAAACAGTGAGAACTATAGCAGTAACAACAACAATAATAAATATTTAATTTTTTAAAAATAAATTTTAAACTTACTTTTAAGATTTTCGAACAATAAAATTTTGTTTGCTATTAAGTTTCTCTAAAATTAAAAAAAATCTTAAATAGATCATTTAAAATAAGTAAGTTTATAAATTAAATGAGTGTTATTATTAGACTCATTGAAACTATTTTTATTATTGCGTTATTGTTCTGTGCTCCAAGTGATTCACAAACATTTGATTATAAATCAGTATTACATTATTAAAATTACATTTTACTTAAAAAAATTTGTTGAACACGTTATAATTATAGACTATTCAATTATTGAAAAAGGAATTATTTCATAAAAATAAATTTACATTTTAAAAGATATGAACGTCTTACTCTATTATATTCCAATTTCCAATTCATTCAGTAATGTCTCTTTTCGCTTTCTGCATCTGATCGCATGATCGTAATGCAATAAGAAATAAGTGCAAATCGCTGTGATATATTAGCTAATCAAAATACGAGTAAGAAGAATAATTCACTCTAGCACAAAAATTCGGCTTAGTCTTAGAGTGCAGGGGAACGCGCTATATCGTGTTGTAAGTCATTTTTGCAAACGACTGCGGAATTTTCCCGGAAATTGGGAGATTGGCAATTTCCGGAGTGCTCCGTTATATCCTGGCCGGAAGATATCATGATGTCCAAGTTTTCTTCCGGGTAAAAACGTGCAGTGTACTGTGTATTGTCTTTCATGTTTGTTTTTACCTAGTTGTGATCCAAGAAATCACATATTCTCTCGAAGTATTGCGATAGCCAAAAAGAAATTATACGAAAGATAAACTTTACGTGGAAGAATATAAAAGATATCTTGGTTAAAAATACTGATGATTTTGAAGAAAAGACATTTTTTTGCCTTCAGTTATTTAGTTAAGACTCAAAAAGAAATCATACTTCTTAAGTAGTAAGAAAATGTTTGAAGTTCAGAACATTATTTTTTAGAGTGTACAAATTACCTTTCTTTTTAAAGTAAACATAATTAGTTTAAAGTTATTTAGTCGTTATTTTCGGTTAAGGTAATATATTTTCAAATGTTTCCTAAAGCACACTAATTGATCTAAATGTTGTTTGTTTAATTATATATACATATGTGTGTGCGTTACCGTTAACAGATGGAATTCCGTTATGATGTGTGCTTACTAGTGAAAACGCAAAGTATATGAGACACAAACAACCGTAATTTCCCGTTCTAACTAGTGATTTAATTTCTCATTACGCAGGTGAGGAAGCATGTAAAATTAATATCTTGCCGATATATATTTACTGTAATTTCCACTTAGAAATTCTTGCTACACGTATAGCAGTAAATAATTGAGTTATACAAAATTAACTTATATTATGTATTATAAATCATCTTTGCACCAGATCAGAGTCTTAAAAGCAAAAAAATAAATAAATAAAATAAAACAAATATGTAAAAAAAAGTCAATGAAAAGATTATCAGATAGACTCTGTGACAAACAGACAAATATAACTGATTGTCTCATAGATTATCAATCGGATAGATAGACTGTATGTCTTTTATTCTTTACCTAGAAGTCAAATTCATAGAATTCAGTACGTGTAGTAAGAGAGTATTCTAACTAAAAATTGCCCAAAATATCCAAAATTTAATTATAATTAGTGTATTCTTTAACCTTCGTAGAGAAACTTTATTTTCACAAGTCAGTACGAAAAATTACGGATGCCCTTAGATTTTCCCCATTTTTACTAGTATCTATACATAATAATGGATTTCGGCTCTTTATGTTATTATTTAAATGTGTAGTAATTACATTTAATGTCATTCTGAATAACATATTTTTAACTTGTGATGGTCCTAGCATTCAAGACTCGCTAGTAAAGAATTATTGCTAGCCTGCTGACTGGATTCAATTGTAATCAGCTGTAAAGTTTACAGCTTGTATCTTTTAAAAGTAGGACTACATCAAAAAATATGGAACGATAGCTTTTCACCAATTATTCCCTTCGAAAGAAGAAATCACGTGGTATTGCCGTGTCATATAAATCTCTCTCAGAAATCTTTGACTCGCTCTCCCTTTGTCTTATTTATGCAGCGTTTGCTTTGTGTATGTCTTCTTGACTGCTTCCTTACGTAAAAATGCTAAATGTAATCCAGAATGTTTATATATGTGTGTGTGTTCGTCAAATAAATATGGATTATTTCCAACTAAACGATGCCTCGTCAATAGCATCCATTCAACATCTCAAACAACACAACCAACGAATAAAATAGTACAGTTCACTCACCACCAATATATATATATATATTCTTTCCTCAGTGGCTCGATAGCCTAGAGTGGGTCTTGTCCTTCTCAAGAAACTTTTTCCAGGCTAGCCTTCTTCCTGCTAGTGCTCTATATATGTACAAAAAACTACCCATTCAAAATGTAAGAAAAAGACGAAAGCGTTCCGCAGAATAACTTTGTATCATAAGCTACGTAAACCTATAAAAAATGCATGGATTATAAATATCGTGCAACTCACACAAATAGCATACGCTTGTGGTACTACCTAAATTTGCTATATAAGAATAAATAACAAAAGTCCCTGTCTAAGTACTGGAGTCAGGAGAAGCTTTAGTTTCTAATCATAAGAAGAATAGACTAGAACATAAATCTAGGTTTTGAGTTTGATTGGAAAAATTATGTTTTATGGGTATAGTAAATTATCTTTCTGAGAAAATGAAGTTTACATTGATTGAAATCGACTCGTACTGATGAAAATGCAGAATTTCAAAGTACTTGATGGACTTATTGACCGACCAAGTTCTTCAAAACGGGACGGATTAACTATTATTTTATTTCTCCACCGTAAAGGCAGGTACAGTATACGATATCAAAAATGAATTACATTACAACATCTAGAAACGTAATATCATAAATAGGATCGATTAAATAACGATATGTGTCAATCTATGTTATTTGCTGAACTGAAGGAATATTTAGTAAGATATCCTTTGCTGTAATTACTTTTCGCTGTACACCGCAGATTTATACATATGTAATGGGGACATGCGGGTGGATAAATTACTTTCTTATCAAACGAGTCATAATTTTACCTGTAACATCTAAATATTCTTATCCAAGTCTGACAATAACATTATGAGATATTACATGACACTTGCAATGTGCATCGCTAAACCAGTCTTAGAGAAACAAGTGTTATTGCTTAGAGTATTAATGGATTTTTTCTCTTCCGAACCTCAGAAACACCCCCCCCCCATTGCACACTATAATAAAAAATCTCAAACATCAAAATAGTTCCAGCTTGCATTGGATTTATTCGTGTTCTTTTTAACAACACTCCTCTTGGAAAAATAGGGCTGTAAAATTTATTTTATTGAAAGCCTTCCTCCTCCGAAGATGTGATTATATAAATTAAGACTTGTATATAAATATTAAACTTTTGAGTTAAACTAAAGATAGGTTAGACTGCTAACGGATAGCAGTGATAGATTAGCGGGAAGCTAAGCAAGAGAATTTCATTACTTATTTGATTAATATTAAGATTGACGATTTGGTCAATTAAGCATTAAATTTGGATTAGAATGAATTGAATTAGAATCTGTATTGCTTTGACGTAAGTGATCCAATTTAATGTTAACTTTCCTAGTATCTCGTCTACCCCGCGATTGCTTCAAATATTTAGTAATTAGTGCATTTCTTAATTTGAATTGTTAAATTCATGTCGTAGTTGAGAATTGATAATAAATATAATTTGTATTGATTATGGCTAATCTTCCTTCCAACCCTCTCACACTAAGGGATGACATGGGCAACCCCTTACAAGATTAATGAGATTGAAACAAAAAATTTGTAACCCGAAGAATACTTACCTTTAAAACAGCTTTAAATAACAAAAGAAAGTGAGAATACTTTTATAAAAGGTCTATTTCTGTATATCAGCTTCAAAAGAAAGAATAATACAGCAGCAATATAACGCCTTCAAGTTAAATCTTGTAGTGCTAATTAAGTTAAATGGAAATTAAATATCAGATATTATTACATTAGCTTAGATTAACTGTCTTACACATCAATGGTTCAAACACAATTCATAAGCTTAGCTCGTCTAGCTTTTATATTTCTCAGGCTGGAATTGAGGAGTAGTCTGTTAATTACAAACAATATAAAAGCACATAGTTAGTTATTTATGGCTATGATAATCTGTCTATGTTGCTAGAGAACTTGAAATGAATAAAATATTGCAGCAAATTTGGTACCCGATATGTACCTAATAGGGTAACATTATATAATTGCTATGAACAATGGCTGATTTAACAATAGTATCTGTGCTATGGACAATAGCAACAATGGTAATTGATATGAACAATGGTTAATTTAACAACGGCGATTGCTAAGAACAATGGTTAACTTAACAACGGCAATTGCTATGAACAATGGTTAATTTAACAATGTTAATTGCTATGAACGAAGCTCAGTGGCTGAGGGGTAGTGCATCGCACTTCCACACCACAGGTTCGAGGTTCAAACCCCGGGCTGGGCAAGGTCTACTCAGCCTTTCATCCCTTCAGTGAGTCGATAAATGAGTACCAAGCTTGCTTGGGAACTTTGCACTGAGGGTTTCATGTCAGACTGACTACCTGACCGGAACATCTGATCATGCACCTAAGGGCCCAAGGTCATGTATACTGATATGGGCACAGTAGGCCTTGGCTCTGATGGGCTGTTGCACCTCTGAGTTAAGTTAATTGCTATGAACAATGGTTAATTTAACAATGAAAATTGTTATAAACAATGGTTAATTAAACAATGAAAATTGATATAAATAATGATTAATATTATGGTTAACAAATGCAGTTTTAAACAATTTCATGATACCACTGTTCTTCTGAAAATAAATTGGAGCGCATAAAACCATTGAAGACTATTTTTCTTTTAAAAAAGTTCTCTTCACAATCCCGTGCATAGATATATATTTTCATCCGTTTCCATTGCTTTCTAAATTTTGAACAGTAAACGCAAATCGAAACTCTGAACTGCATATGTCATTTTCCCAATTCTATTCTGCTGACACCAATCTTAAAGGCAAGAGCCTTAGTACAACCCCAAGCAATCGCCAAAGCCGTCGAAAAAACTCTCTACCTTTTTTCCCCTGATACAGTCTTTCGATACATATATATTTTTCTTTAGATCTCGCACTTAAACGCGAAACAATGAGACGAAAAGAAAGGTGGAAAAAAACCAAGGCATTGCTTCTCTCGTCACGAAAAAACAATTTCAGCACCGAAAAGTTGATGAAAGCTCACAACGGCGTGGAGGGAAGTAAACGAAAAGAGAAGTGTGATGACGTAGAAGATGGTATCGAAATAAAAGAAGAAATCAGTGAGGAAACAAGAGAAAAAAAGGCAAGTAAAGGGCCCCCCGTAGATAGAAACGGTCCACCATAACCATCGAATGTGCGGAAGGAACTGAACTGCCTTCTTCTGAGAAATCACTCCCAAATGAAAGAGTTTCACCTCATTTAGTGAAGTCGTTAAGGAGTTGGGCCTCAATAACATTTGCCCCCATAGCGGGAAAACAAAAAGGAATGAAACACCCTCTCATTCCGGAATAGATCTTTTTATGTGGGACTTTGGGTGAGGATCAAGATGTTTACTGTGAGACTGAACATGAATCTGAATGATGTCAAGAAGGAAAATTTCGCATATTTTCATCTTTATTCTGTACTTAACAGGTTTCGTAGAAATAATTAAGATAAGAAATATTGTCGTTTTAAAAAAAACCCTTTTTGGTAGCATTACAGAGCTATGAAAGCCTGTTAAGAAGCATTAATCACCTATTTGGAGAAGTAAATTTGAAAACATAAATATACTTATTTTTTAATATTTTTTACGCCTTTTAATGTATGTAGACATCTCAAATTCCATAAACGGTATCCATTCAAATGAACTTGTGTCAAAACCTTTTAATATGAAGAATGTAGATGTACTTTTATCACATTTTGAATACATAATAAAGAAGAGGGGAATTCTGATGAGTTGCAATACGTAAAAAAGTTTTAAGTACTATGTGCGGGAAATAAACAAATCATATTTAATATAATTCAAAAAATTATTAATACATAAAAAATATGAATTTACAATTATATATTAGTTATAACATCACCTATTAACTTTCTTAATTCTATGTTTTTTCCCAGTTTTCCATAATAAAAATCCATTTCTAAAATCTAATCTTAAAAAGAAAAATATCTTTTATGATATTATTTATAGTTATTTTTTACATGAAGTACTATTTAATATGAAATAGCACAAATAAACCTGCCGGAAGTGTTCCTGAATGTATTGGTTTGTAGCATTTAAGAGTAAAGACTCATCGACTTTTGAAATTATTCGATAATTAAATGACTTCATATCACACACACTAAATATTTTTCTGCATATTTAAATGCAAAACCTTTCCCTTTTTTTTAAAAAAAAAACAGTTTTTTTAAGTTAAAAAAGTTTTTTTTTTTCATTTTATTGCAAGAAGAAAAACAACTTTTTGTTAACTTTTATTTCCTTCGAAACAGGATATTTTTACGAAAAAGGACCAATATTACGTATGTAATTTTTAATGAGAAAAACTTGTTAAAAAATAATAAACATATAACTTTTGCTATATATTTCATCTAATAGATCCAATATCAAATGTTTACAAGTTACAAAATATGTGTGTGGAATTGCCAGAAATAAATTGTGAACATTTAGATGCTTTCAACGACATACTTGACGAGAGAGAGCGTATACCATAATTTTCGAAAATTTATTACTGTAGAACGCTCCAAGTTAAATTTTGCAATTTTTATGATTTATGTTCCATGATGTTTATGATATATGTTCACAAATTGCATGATACTCCTTTTCAAACTTCAGAGAAATAAAATAGTTATGACCAAAATTTCTTCAAATAACAAATCAAAACTGTTTAAATAATTAAAGTTAATAAACTTTGAATCCTTTTTTTTATTCATTACTTACACTATTATTACAAAAAAATACCACAATTTCGTTTCGTTACCTTATATTGCACTGCATGGAGACACAGCAGACGTGCGGTATTTTTTTAAAAGAAATATTATTTTAAAAATTAGATTTTCCTTTATTTGATATACATTTAGAGTTCAAAATTCAATCTAGAATATATTTCAAGTAGAAGGAAAATATACGGAGAAATTAGTAAAAAAAAATATGTTATTTTTTGACTGTTAAATCCAACATAAAATATATAATAGTTTTGTCAAATTTTTTTTTTCTTCAATCGGAACGTTGCGGATAAGTTTATAATACATAAATTTTATTAAAAGAAGCAGCACAACATAAATAAACTTTTATTAAACGTATAAACAAAGTGAAGGTGTCAAATAATCACCGGAAGTTTATTAATACAATCGAGATCCATTTTCAACATTTTTAAAATAATAATTTACTTTTTTAATCCTTAAAACATTCTTACAATTTTTTTTCAGATTTAAATTAGTATACCTAAAACAAAGACTAAATGAATTTCAGCAGTTATTATTATTAAATTTTAAGCATTATCCGTATTATTATTATAGTTTCATTTGAATACCTCAAACAATTATTTGACTTCAATGTGAAGAAAACGTGCCGTATACATATTTGGTAATGTAAAATATTTTTAGAAAAATGCTTTTGGAAAGTATAACCTTGACTTAAATTTTTAATACGTTATACAGAAGTTAATCAAAAAAGTGTGTCAATAAAATTTGTATTGTTTTTTTTTTAAAAAGCTAATAAAATTGTCTCATTATAATGAATAATCTCTTAAATTGTATCAATAACTTCCTCAAAATTTTTAATTTAAAAGAAAATTTTGAAATATTTATTTTTTTTTAATTTCCCATTTATAAAAATTTTACAAACACATAAAAGGTGTCAAAAAATGTGTTTAAATATTAAAAATATTGTCCCATATTTTTCTTCATTGTAATATAGGTTTTGTGTGATTGATTGATATTTAAATAGGAAAAGAGAAAATACGCTTATAAGTGTTATCCGGCCTATATTTGGTTTTGAATTTACTGTCCTACAAGTTTCAGTCAACAATGATGTTTAGAAAAATATGAAATATCTGTGTTTGGGCAAAAATCTTTTTTGAATTTCAAAATGCAGTGAAAACAACAAATTATGGTTTTTTGACCACATTTTCTTAGAAATGCATGTTTTATTCAAAATCTTGAAAGAATAAAGAGGTAATAAAAGAAAGACTAATGTAAATTAGTTTATATTTAGTTTCAAATTCTTGTGTTATTACTAATTTTATTTTCTGATAATAACATAATTTACAGTTCAGTTTTAACGGTTTGTTTTGTAAGTTCGAAATACCTTTAAATTTACCAATTAAATTTTTGCAAGCAAAATCTTGATTCACACAAAAGAAAATTTTAAAATTTTAAAAATTACGCTATTGAACAAAAAAGAAGTATTAAATATATTTGTTTGAAAAGTAATGAAAAATAATCAGAGTGCAAACGAAATTTTAAATATTACAAATGATTTTGGACACACTTAAGGCCTTAATAAATTATACGTTTTTTAAGTGTAGAAAATTAAACTGAAATGAGAGTTTCTTGCAAAATTAAAAGCAGCAATTTGAAAAACAAATTTATTTTCAATCAAGGTTTTTCAATTAAAAACTCTTGCTATAATTAATTTAATTCTTTAAAAGTTTTTAGTGAAATATAATATAAATCATGTCATATGATATAAAATGTAGAGCAATGAAAAAAAGCGACCTTTAATACTATAAAATAAGGATTAGTTTTTAAATTTGTGAAAATTTATACTGTAATGTATTGATGATAATTTTGTAAAAATATGTATATTAAGGAAATAATTAATCCGATGCATATGAAACAAAATATAAAACACATTTCAATACAAAATTTGTTACCATCTAGTTTTATTTATATATTATGCTTTAAATTTCTTTAATTTATTTTTACCTTTTGGGGACCGAATTTTCATTGTGTTGTTTTTGTATCGCCTGGCAGGATACTAAATTTATATAGTTATGACTTTTGTAAGTAGTTAGTAATCATACGATATGTATTGTAATTTTTTAAAAGGTAACAATTCACGTACCTTTAAAGGAGATGATGCACGTTAAATTCGTCACGCTCTTAACGTTGGCGTGCTGTGAGTGTGAAGAATGGGATTCCACGTATAGTTTATGGCACTTAACCGTCACTGAAAAATTATAAGACTCGTAAATACCAAATCATATTTCTATCATCGGATTCTCTAGATTTTCTTATTAACAGAATCCATTCCCTCTATCGATATTTCTACGATTGGTCATGGATCGTGAGTGAGTGTTTATCAACGTCGCACTATTAACCCGGCACTTCTCTCTCAGGTTATGTCATACCCGCCGTCTAACTTTTTTCAACGCTTCTTCTAAACCTTTTTTTGGAAAATGGATAGTTTCTCGTGTTAAGGTTATATCCTTTGAGGGGCCTTAGATTGTTGGCGAATTCTAAATATATATTTTTTGATATTGCCTCTTCGGATATGTCATACCCTGCGCGTGAATCCCTGTTACAGTTATGAATGCTTGAGCACGCGTTTTAAGTCTTCCTTATGCTATGGCGTTTTATTGTAGTTATGATGAAGAAATGTGATATTTAAGTAATTTAATATATACAGTATTTTATAGATCTTGTAAACACTATTCACGGATAAGGAAACTATCTTCGCGTTTTTGATGATGAAAAATCAAATGATGAAGTGTATAAAAGAAAGTATGATTTCTTCACTGAAATCGATCCAGATTCAGAAAAGGGAGACACTGTCGAAAATAGATGTTTTATATAGAGAGACACAAACACATTTGAGAAGAATGTAATTTTAAAGGAGACAACTGGAACACATCTTATCCACTTTCAGATGAACTTTTGAAAAAAAACTATTGCTGGGACAAAATATGAGAAAATAAAAAAGGAATTCCAAAATTTTTAAAACTTAAGAATAGAGAAGTTTACTCCTATATGTTTAGTTTGAAAAGATACAGATTAAAAAAATTAAGATCCAGTGAAAACATCGCATTCACTCACGACAAGATTAAAGAAGTGTGTAAACAATGCACTGAATGCTCTTATAAAAAGAACAGAAAAACGTGTGAAAAACCTAATAAACATGTTGTATTTCCTAATTGACTTCCTTTTTAACCGTTGTATACAAATTTAACGTAAAAACACAATGTAAACACCCTTGGGTATGACACACCCTGTGCGTGAAGTGCCGGGTTAAATAACTATTATTAAGTGAAAAAATTCAAGATTAAAAATCACACTTAGAATAAGACTGAATAATAACTATAAATTTTTATTTAAAGAAATTCCTTAGTGAAAATTTTCAGCTCTCTATATGCAAATAGCAATAAATTTGATAGTTTTTTTAATAATACTAGAAATATTTAATTCAGTTGTAATAATTACATTTATATTTTGAAATCTACGAAAAGAGTTAATTTGAGTTATATTTTTTCACGCGAGTGATGTCGGGTTAAGCAGCACGAGAGTTATTGGTGGAATGCCCAAAGGAACCGAGCTCACCCGGAGAGGGCTTAGAGCTACAAGCCGATCCATCGGGAAACAACCACCCCCGCGCCAGGTCTTTATTGAAAAAAAAATCAAAGCTTATATACATTTTAAACAGCAGAAGATAATAAATAACAAAATTCAAATTTAAAAGTAACTGCACAATATACATGACAGATCTCTTACTTTGAACCTCAGTCAAATACCGAGGATGACACCTGAGCTGGCAAGCCCTTCTTCAATCTACCACATTTCGCTAACGGAAGGACATTTAGCCACTTCATACTTAATTAGCATCAGCCCTCTACACTTAGGACTTAGGATCTACAGTGGCACTAGAGCTAGTCAGGACCATAGCCACTAAGCAACCGTAGCCATTACTTTTATGGAGCAAGTATATCCCTCATATAATTAAAAAAAACCTAAAAACAAAATATTTTTAATGATATGAAGAAAGGTGTTTTTTTATATTATTTTCATGCAAAAGTGTGTATATGAACCAAAATGCGTGTCAAAGGTTATGAAGGAAGAACTATCTCTTCCCTCACTGTGGGGAGGTAGGAAGGAAGACTAGCCATATTCCAAAATAATTTCAATTTATTTTTAATATCAACAACAACGCAAAATCTATTAACCAGGTCTAGAGATGCACCAAATTCTAAACATGAATTACAATAGCAAAGCCGACGAGATACGAATAGCCTAAATAAACAAATCACTTACGTCCAAGCAATACCGTCTAATTTTCTTAGCGACCTAATCTAATTTAATTTCTATTTGACAAATCATCAACTTTAATATTACAATATTCAACAACTTAGTATCTGTGCCTTACTTCACATTCAATCTATTACTGCTAGCTATAGCAGTCTCATCTTTCTCTCTTTCTAATTTCTAACTCGAAAATTTAATCTGTATACACAAGATTTAATTTGCATCCTCACATCTTCTTCTTCGTGGGAAATTTTTGAATAAAATGAATTTTAGAGACCATTTTTTCCCCAAGAGGATTTGGTTTGGAAATTTCCAAATAGACCCGTGATAAGATCTTTTTCTTAGATTTACTCAAAAACATTAACTTTACACATAGGGGTGAAAATAATATTAATATATATTATTAATTTATTATTTTAATAGGAATAATATCTAGATGTTGCATTAAAAATAAATAAAGCTGAATACATCCATATTTTCAACTAAACTGTACAAAAAAAAATAATCTTACATTTCAATAAAAAAATGCACAGCGCAACTCATTTTCGAAACCAGTGTAACTGATTTCAAATTACAAACTTTTAGAATTTACTTCAGTCACGAGAAAGAGGAAAGAATGAGAGTAGGTTTCGTTCATAAATCATGACACTACATACTAACTAATTACATTTGGTACAAATCCATCATATTTGTATCTGGACATGGCATTCAAGAAACTATACAGAGCATTAAATTTGATTTAGAACGTCCCTAATAGTTTCGAACCGTGAATTTTCTTTGAAAATTAACTGATTGCGTGCTTCAAGTAATAAAATCTCCTCGAGCAGGGAACTGGAAATCTAAATTGTTTAACCATTGTTTTATCGATAAATGTGAAGATGCACGAGCGTTTCGGTCGGAGGTGCACCAAGATGTATTTTCCCAACGAATATCTGCTGTTATTCAATAGTGATTTATGAGTTTTCATTTCCCTTTACATTCAAAGGTTTGTTTTAAGAATTTTGTCTTTTGAAACTGTCGTTATGTGGGTGAATGTTTTGCGATTCGGTCAAAACAAGTATAGAACAAACATAAGGTCCATGTAAAAATAGATATAAATTTGAAACAAAATGTTTTGTTTTTTTCAAACTTCTGATATAAAGTACACTTTGCGGTACAAGTGATTTAAAAGATGTTTAAAGTAAATTAGCCTTAAAATAAATCTGCCGCATTTTTTAAACAAATTTTGTTCTATTTCACTGTATATTTACAATAAATTCATTCCACTCAAACAAAAATTAATAGCATTATTTTTCTTTAAACTATGTCAGTGGTTTTCAAATTTGTTAACACAAGAAACTCTTAGAACTCTGGTGTGTTTTGGGGAAGCTCCATTCCCCCCCTAGATTATGCCTCAACATAATATTTAAAGTACATCAACATGTTATAGGTACTTTATGTAAAGAGAGTAAAAAGAAGGCACAATGAAATACGTTCAACACGAAAACGCTTAAAGCGAAATATCGGTTAACACGAAATTATTCAACGGTTCCCACAAACTAATACGTATTTTCTTGCATTGTTTTTTCTTTTAACACGAAAATATTTCCTTTCTAGAAATGAACAAAATACGAAAAATACCAGCCGCATAGGCTGGATTTAAGAGGGGTGTAAAATGAAAGCGAGGTATTTCCACATGTTTCGAAAAAAGATGGCTAACTGGACTTGGAGAAATTACCTCGGAATAGCCAGTGAATAGAATTTCTTTTTTAGAGACACGATGGCAATTAGCACTAGAGGAAGGCAAACTGCCATTTCGCTTAAAATGAAGATGAAGCTTCTTAAGGCTGTTGATCAAAAGCAGAAGACCAAAACGGAAATCTGTAAAGATTTTGGGATTTCTAAAATTTGTATTAAATTTCATGAAGTTCTTGTGAATGTTTTTGTTTTATTGATTTGTATTGAATATATGCATATATACATATCTACGCAAATGAAATGCACTATAATAAATTTAATTTTGCTGAATATATTTTGTTGGTGTTACATCCTTTAACACGAAGAAATACTTCAGTCCCCTGAGTTTAGTGTTAAATAATTTTCATTTTATTTCATCTTGTTATTAAAATTTTTTTAATACACTTTTAATTGTAAAGTCGTGTTATCTTGCCATTATTAATATTTTTCTTGTTCACTATCTTTATTCCTACACTTTGTTTTTGCTCCAACACATGTTGAAACGTCTTTTAGCTCAAAAATGTTGCAACGAAGGGCATTAAGTGTCCTGTGAAAAGGAACTTTTGTCAATGATTTTATCAAATTGCTTTTGTGTTTGTGAATAAATATATTTGCTAAACATAAAGACAGAAAATGCCCCCGATTAGAGTGTAGTTAAATAAATAATTTAATTAGTTTACATGAATAATTATATCTTGCTTATGAAATATATCTTCTTAGTAAATGTATCGCACACACATTTGTGAATTTTAAAATTAAATTTAGTATTTTTTAAAAGTTTTATATCTTTTCTTATACATCTTAAATCTTCTTTTAGAAATACTAGATTCAATTTTATTGCATGTATCATTTTGACACATTTGATTTTCTTTGTCGTCATTCGCTTTAATGAAT
Organism: Trichonephila clavata; assembly: GCA_019973975.1. NCBI lineage: Eukaryota > Metazoa > Arthropoda > Arachnida > Araneae > Nephilidae > Trichonephila > Trichonephila clavata. Next base: position 251,260 of record BMAO01021801.1, read on the forward strand.
GTAGAAGTACTAGATGTGTTGTTCATTAATCAAAAATGATGAAAATGTCACATTATATAGAAAATATAATTATATTTTGCAAATGAAAAGCAATTTAATTTTTCATAAACATCTAGTATTTTTATGAGCAACTGAGGTTTTCACTGACATCCCACTATAAACCATTATGAGGGCTATTGGCGACGAAGTTCTTACTTTTGAACCATGGTCTAGTGATGAGGAAGACACCTGATAAGTCTCCCCCTCTACAAACTACTACATCATGCCAACGGAATGACTTTCAGACATGACAGGTTTAACGGGCATCAACATCCCTGTACACGATGGGTCTTTAGTGGCATCGGGGCTCAAACTCATTACACGCCGATGATGAGAGTTCATGATTATATATATATATAGTCACTAGTTTATCACAGCCACCTAGCTATTTTATGCTCTGCAGGTAGACCTTTTTTCCAAGCATGACTTGGTAATAAATAAATTTGATTGGTTAATTCATTCTTCGGTACTTTTTCGTTTATATTACTTTATCTTCATTACTATTTTTTCTCTCTGTAAATGTTTTCAATATAAAGTAAACATCATTAACTATCCATTTTAAAATAGAAATCACTTTCTTACGGAAGAGTATTTACAATAAATCTTACTTTAATCTCTTATAAGCTCAGCTTTCTCTCATAATATATCTCAGTGAACAAATAATGCCTTGTTTTCTTTATGGAATTCCTGATCTGAGATATAATTGGGCTCTGAAGCAAGTTTTTATTTTCCTAATCTGTTTGCAGTTGCTAGGAATTTCCTACTGTTTCCCTGAAACGAATAAAAGCATTTATTGCACAGAAAGGTAGAAATTCCTGTATTTTTACCTTCATGAGAAAAATAACACTTATTATCGATTTTCTTGTTGGATACAATATATTAAAGGATTACAAGTGAACAAGAGAGTGGAAACTACGTATGAAGGTGTGTTGAAAAGTAATTTATAACATATTACTGGAAATGTCTTTTTATTGAGCCAATCAGAAATAAAACATGATTGGACTTCTAAATATCATTATATAAAGCAGTATGTAGAATGAATGAACAACTTGTTTAAAAATAATCAAAAGCTTGTAATTATTCATACAAGGATTACACTAATTTATTTTTGTGTGTACCTAAATGTATCTGTGGTGAACCCCTTACACTAATACCTTCCTGTCTATCCGAAAACTCGGCTGGATGTGTAGGCGGACTTAAATGATCAAAAGACATAATTCCAATTCAAACTGATTTATTGATGCTTATCAGTAAATTCACTTGTTCTAGTTAAGGTAAACAAGCGAGAGTGGAGTAATGATGTGGGGGTATCAATACTAGTGGAAAATACAGAATTTTTTTCAACTGAATCTAGGAAAGCTTAAACGCGCACAATTACAACTACGCCACGTGATAATAATCCGATTTTCTTATTCAAAGACACTGACCTTATGTTTTATTGCGACGGTTCCTTCGTGACGACTTCAGGCCCTTTATATGGCTGGAAGAGTTGGTGAAGTCTCCACGCTCCGTAATAATGAATTTCATTATTTTAAATCCACTTCTCTTCGCGTACATCCGCGCGTATCAGGCTCGCTTCACTTGTTAACAACTACGTGTCGACTTCTCGATCTTTAATTCACTTGCCTTCTCACTTCCTCCTACTTCGCTTCTTAACTCGTGAAAACCGAATTTATATAATATATCTTATTTACATAAATCACGGCTGGCTCTCGGTGAAGATTGGTTGAAAAAAATAAATTGTTTTAAGGGGAAAAAAAGAAATAAGTGAAAGAGACCGTATAGATCCATCACATATCTATTAAAAAATCAAGCTTATTTGCAGGAATTTCGAACTGATTGGGACATTTTTAAGCAAATTAACGTTTAAACAGTGCATTCTTATTTTATACTTTTATGTAGAAAAAATTACTACATTTTATTATTTCTGGAATTAATCAGAATCAGTTAATTTTGGTTTACTTTTTTTTCAAAAGCCTGAAAAAGAAATTTAGATTTTATGAAGCTTTCTATTTTACAAACATAAAGGACGTCCGGCAACTCTATAGGAGCGCATGTTAAATTACGTAAGTTTATGTACCTTTTTCTCAGAAGCTATTTGCTTCTCATGGATATAATTTTTACAGCATGTTATGTGTTTTATTAATAAAATTTTAACGAAACGTTTTTTTTTTGTTTAATATTAAGTAAATTATAAGTTTTTCAAAATATGTCCAATTTTTTTTCAAAAATTTAGTTTAAAAAAGCCTTATTTAAAAAAGTTTGCTAGATATATCTAATCCCCTCCATTATAATGTGTAAACATGGTTAAAGTATGCTCACTGAGAATTTAATTATTATAAAATAAGTAGTTTTTGAGAAAAGAGTACATAAAGTAAAAAATATTACATTTTGAGAAAACAGATTTTAAAGTAAAGATTTGTAATTTTTGAGCATTTACTTTTTTTAGTACTCCCCAGAAGCATGTGAATCATTTTCTTTACCCTCTGCTGTTACGAAAGGCTCTTCTAATTTTCTTTTTTTCATTATTTTTTACAAATTTTACTTCTATGGGGTATCAAGATGCTTTTGTTCGGCTACACGAATTCTACGTGCATCAAATTTGTTGAAGCATGGCACACAGTTTCAACTTGGTTCAATATCAAAATGTTTTAAGATCATTAATTTTGCTTTATGACTCATATTGAGCTGCACAACAGCCATTTATTTACCCCAATTTTTACATTTTTTATTCCGAAAATGTAGATTTTGGAATCTTTGACCATATGGTGTTATTAACTGATTCATTTTAACAAAAGGCGTGTACCCATACACTTTTGGATATCCCTAATACACTCTTTTTCAATTGAACATCATACGAATTTGCACTCATCAGAAACGTATTCAAGGGTATGCTCTTAGCAGAGCTCATTTGATGCGCCCCAAAGAGTAACTTCTTTTAAAAAATAAATAAAAATTATTATTTTAAATGCTTAGTTTCTTAAATAATATTTTATTTAAGAAATTAAGCATTTAATTTTTAATTTTATCAATGCAGAAAATAAATATATCGTTAGATTTACACTGCAACGAATAGTAGACATGCCTTCAAAATTGAGAAAGATATGATTCCTTCATAGCTAAGTTTTGGAACAATATATTAAATTTAAGAAAATTGTCACACAATATCTTGCATTTGTTTAGTAGATATTACATTCTCAGTGATTTAATTAATGGTTTATATATATTAAAAGTAGCTTTAAAAAACACCCATTATTTGCCAAACATTATGCCTTCAGTTATTTAAACCTTTTTTTTTTTGCAAAAACTTAGAACTCCACAAGGGATATGTTCTTATCTTATGATGCTTCATCGGTATTGGTTTTCTATTCATACGATTAAGTTGTTGATTGTCATTCACTTAAATCGGTTTGGAAAACCATACAAGTTAGCCCTGCTACAACTCGTATCTCGGAAAGAGGATTACTTCTGAAACTATTCAGTTAAGGTAGTCACTCTATTCGTTTAATACTTTCAATGTATCTGTCTAAAACAGTGCTTCTCAAACTTTCAATATTTGTGACCCAATTTTGAATCATAATTTTCATTGCCCCCCCCTCCATGCAATAGCAATGCATTGAAAGCAATAAAAAAAGAACTTAGATGCTGAAGCTACAATCTACACTGCTAGCCACCGTAAATGCAACAACAAGAAACGCAAGAGATAGCACAACAGAATTTGTTTTGTAGATAACACGCTGACCAAATATCAAATGATTAAATTTATAGACTTCTGTGAAGTGTGGTCCCTGCCAGAATCAGTAGCCACAGCAGCCACCATTGTTGGAGATCACCGCTGCCACACGCCTCGGCATTGATTCAAAGAGACTTTGCAAGTGTTCTTCGGGTACAGCAGACCAAGCAGCTTCCACATGTTGCCAAAGTTTATTTGGAGTGGCAGCTGGGGGTGTAATATGAGTCAATCGTTGAGCAACCATGGACCACATATATTCAATCGGCGAAAGATCCGGAGAGCGAGCCGGCCAGGGAAGAAATTCAATCTGGTGATTGACGAAGAACCTTTGGACAGTGCGTGCCACGTGTGGTCGCACATTATCCTGTTGAAATATGGCTGGGGCCAAGCCCTGAAGGTAAGGAAGGACAACTGGCTCCAACACTTCAGAGATGGAGCGCTGGCTGTTTAAAGTACCGGCAATGCGTACTAGAGGAGTGCGAGAGTGATATCCAATACCACTCCATACCATAATACCCGGTGCAGGACCAGTGTGGCGGTGCATAACGCAGCTGTTCAGCATCCTCTCTAAACGGTGTCTCCAGACTCGAATCCGACCATCTTGGTGTTGCAGACACATGCGAGACTCGTCAGTAAAAGCGACTTCATTCCATTCTGCCGCCCACATCCTTCTTTCATTGCACCATCAGCGGCGGACACGTCTGTGGTTCTGCGTCAAGGGTAGACCAAGCAATAGACGTCTCGTGGACAAACTACTCTGCTGTAAACGGCGTCGAATGGTACGCGTAGACACTGAATGATACGTTACAGATTCTATGTGCTGTGCTAAGGTTCGTGATGGGACTGAGCTATGCGTCACTGCCATGCGCATAATTTGCCTGTCCTCACGTGAAGTGGTGCACTGAGGTGGATGCGATGGGCCACGTCAGTTTGTCGTACCCTTCTGCATCCAACGGTCACATATCCGCATCACAGTTGTTTGGTTTCGTCCAACACGACTACCGATTTCCCTGAAAGATAATCCACAACCTCGGTAGGCCACTATCCTTCCTCTGTCGAACTCGGATACTTGATCAAAAGCTGATCGCTATTTTCTATGAGACATAACTGATCGTCTTTTAAAAAACCCACAAGAGAAAAACACAATTGCCGAACTAGAAATCGTCGAAATCTCCAAGCCTTAAATAGCGCTTTGAGGTGGCGCCACAGGCGTGCGTGATGTGTGTGTGCGCTGAAATTCTAATCATTTGCATATCTCACCTCCGCTAATGCATGTTGTAAATTTCATGTTATTTGCGTGCTTCCTTCAGGGTGTAGCATTTACGATGGTTAGCAGTGTATAATTATAAACCATACAGATTATTAAGATAGATATATTAAATTTTGTAAATGACAAGCCCGTGGGAAGCACTAATAATTATTAAGCATGTTTTAAATTTAGTATTGATAAAAAATAATTACAAAAAATATTGTACAGCACTTATACATTTATAAATATATTATATTAGTGTAAACGTGTATTTAATTTTCAATATGTTAGAATGCATTTGGTTATGCTTTCTTTCAGTGGATTAATATTTTTTTTTTAAAAAAATTTCGACTTTTCATTATGCTTGCTCCAATTACATAGAAATATCACCCCCCGGGGGGCGTGCCCCACAGTTTAAGAAACGCTGGTCTACAGGCGTACATCGACAGGCTCGGCATACCGAGCATTATTGTCTATCAGAGAAAAATAATCACCGATGGCTGAAATACAAATCCTCACATCTTGAACAATGACTGTACTTCCATTGAGTAAGTTTATTTGCCTACGAAAGATTTCGTCCCACATCATGATTTCAAATTCACTGTAAGCGTGTCTTTCAAAAATATTGGATTCATGGTGATTGGATTCTTACTTCCTTCTGATAAGAACACAAGAATCACTTTATACAGTAAATCTAGACTCATTTGTGAAGAGCACAGTTTTCAATGCATCCTGAGTGTAATAAATATGCCTTCTACCTTAATTTTATGAGACTAATATTTTCCAGCAATATTGAAATTAAACTGCAAGAAATTTCTATTTAGCATTTTGAAAAAAAAAATCACAAAAACTCAAAATATGTACAAAAAAATTACTTATACCAAACATATTATTATTAATTATAAAATTTTAGCAATATGTTACCTTAATTCGATTTTTAATTACTCCCATAAATTTCAGCATTATCACAAAGACGCAATTTTATATCACTACTTTGAAACGAAATCTCTCATCAAAGAATACCTAGACTAAATAATACCGAAAAGTAATTCATTAATTCTATCTCAAACTTCCAAAATAAATTGTGATCTCGTTGGAATAGCGTATTTTACTTTACGTTTCTTTTGAAATTTAGTATCAAGAAACTTAGTTTTTAAACAAAATTACACTTTTGGGGATTTGATTGAAAATTAAAATCACTTTGTTTACTTTTGTCATATTTATTATAGAACAATATCTCATTAGAAATTTCTTTACTTACATTTTGCTGAAATTAAAGCATTATTAAATAGCTAAATCTTCTCACATAGCTTCTAGCTAAGTCTAAGCAATGCAATTTAATTCACTAATATTGTAACTTAAATTCATTTTCATCACGTGGTAATCACGTGTAATTTTATAAAATATGTGTGGAAGGGCATTTTAACACCTTAAAATCTTTCACCCATGAATTTTGATGATTTTTAAAATCAGCATTCACATGTATATTAATATTTTAATCTCAATGTAAATGTCTTATAATTTCAATAAAGAGTTGATATTTGAAATACATTAAAGATATTTTTATATATATAGATAGATAGATATATACTCGTATATATAATCCATAATAATATATACAAGTAGTTATAAACCTAAGTATAACCAGTCAAGACAGTAAGAAATATTAGCCACAGTAGTACAATAGCAAACTATTAGCCTTAGAAACCAAGATTGCAGATTTAAACAAAGCTTGTGACCTAGTCAACCTTCACCTGTAATTTCCCTATACACTGGGCCATAGGGAAAGGAATAAATATCATAAAAATGTAGTTAGTACAAAATATAATACACAATACTATTAATATGATGATAAAATTTAATAGATTACGAGTACTTACTAGTATTGTGTTAAGATCAATGAAATAAAACTAGAAGATATATATATATACATATAACTCATATCATATTTATATATATTACTAAGTATACTATATTATTAAGTAGTTTTTGAATTTTCCCTACTTATTTCCCAAAATTACAATTAGTATACTTTATTTTCTAGCACTTACATATTTAGTATTTACTCCGTTCCCTATTCCAATTTCTGTAAAGTAGATCTTTTATGTAGACTACTTTGCATAGGAATGTTGCAAATACACGTACAGTATTTATATGTAATTAAAACTTTACAACACAAATATATCAATGTAGGAATAATAGAACTTGAAATGGAAAAAAAGAAGATTCAAATTATTGCATTAAAGGTGTCGCAAATCATATAAAAAATTTAGTTTGCACATGCTAACTTTTTCAACTGATTTCTTCTGTGCTGTAAGGAAAACATTGTTCCAACTCTTTTAATATTTGGCGCTTGATTGGAGAAGTAGTCACTAAATGCACTCTCCGTATGTGTAAAATACATAAATATTTTAATTTTTACTCAGCTATTTTTTGGCGTGGCTACAACATCTAAAACAACAATGAAATCATTATATATATATATATATCCTTATAACAATGTATTTCATAAAACTGCTTTTGTAGCAATTCATTTCTAACATAGAGCATACAGATGTTGTCGAAGTTGTTTTTCCCAAAAAGAGTAGAAATTTTCTAGAGATTTCATTTGGTAAATTGTTTTTTATTCCAATGCTACAAGAAATAAATGTATGTAAACTCATTCAAAAACACAGAAGTTTTTAATATACTCTTTTAGAGTAGTTATGTTTTTTTCTTCTTTTTTTTGAAAATTTAGTTTCATCGATGCCTCCAACTTTATTTTTTTAAAAAAAGCCTGAAACTTCATTTTATGCATCATAATTATTTAAAAAACGACACCGAATTTCCTACTGAAGCAACCGGATCGAACAATGTCTATTTTAAACATCACTCTTATAAAGTTTCCTTTTTTCCCTTTTTATTGAAACTCTACACCTGTGACTTCAAGAACATTTATGCAAATGCTTTTAAAACAAATACTTTCGGTGCATCCAGCTAAAATATTTAAGCTAAGCTATATTTTATGTAATGTGAGTTATATGCATAGGACGCTCGTTCCTACTTAGTAATTTTATTTTCCTTGAATATTAAAAACCTTTTTGCTGTGAAATATCCCTCTTGCGTGAATTAAAGCACAAAATTCTTTTCACAAATTCGGAAGACATCTCATGTTTATTACATTATTGATCCAAAGTGAAGAAACTAAAAGGTAACTGATTTGCTTAATAACGAAATTTCTACACGATCTCGAAACCACGATACTTTTTTTAAATTTTCTTTCTTTTTATTCTGAAAACGGAGAATCGAAAACAAGATGCCCATACATATTGCATCATCCTCTGAATAAATAAAGAAAAAGAAATGCTACAAACGAATAAATACAGAAGATGCCTTCCCTTTGAACATCGCTGATTTTAAAATGAAACATTTATTAGCTGCATCTTTCAAATTTGCTTTTTCACTTTCAATATTTTAAGATTTTTTTTTCTTGAGCTGGAGCTACAAAGTGTAGCTTGACTTTTCTTGAATGTCTAACACATTTTTCCTGGACTTGCATGTTAACATTGTTTGGTGGGGTTAGGGCAAAACCTTGGTAAGGCACGTTCAAAGGATACAATTATATTTTTGCCTCTTTCACTCCGGTCGCTTTTCTAGCCCGATTGTTACCGACGATGTTTTCTTCTTCTTTTTTTTCCTTTCTGGCCTTCTGTCGAGGGGCTGCTCACATATTTCTGAACAAACAAAAACAATATATTCGTAAACTTTCATTTTAGTTTTTATGGCTTCCTGAAAGTTGCTTTTCGAATCGATTTAAAATTTGTGTTTTGTGTTTCACAAGTCATTGAGATATAATACTGAGGAAAATGTACTTGAAGTTATTTTCTTAAATTTAAACACAGAACATTTAATGTACTCATTAAATCATAATCGTTTTTCCTACAGATGTTTACTGCAAGAGAGCGATGTGTAAGACAAAAGAGATGGACGTATGAAAAAGAGACCGAGAGTAAAATTTCTGAGGTTGTATGAGGTGTAAGAGTTTGGTTTTAGTAGTTGCAAAATAAAGTTGTTTTGTTGAGAAAGCATTGAATTTAGATAGTGATATTTACAACATATATAATAAATAGCTAAGTTATTTGTAGCAGTATGGTTCATAAGTATGTAATCCGCACATGTAAATATATACTGAACGGTGCAAAAGCACACCTTGAGTTATTATAACTTGTCTACTCAAACAAAGAGGAGTGGACTGTAAAAATAAATTATGATTTATTGAGAGACGGTTGATGCGTCGTGATCCATGGCAAGAGTCTACAGGAATACTCAATACATATTGTAAACAAAATATAATTACTAGCGCCATCTGCACATGCGGATCATGATAATTTGCTAGAATAGTCCAAAATGTTTCAAAATCCATTTGTGAAGTATTTAGGCATAGTAAGATTGTGCATTTTCATCCTAGAAATATTAAAAAAAAAATTTAGAGCAGAAAATTTACGAATGTTTCTAAATAGTAGAACATAATCATTTACAATCAATGTTTGCTTGAGTTTGACCAAAAGATCCAGTTTAATTAATATAAAAATATATCACACTCTTATGCAGCCCTTTCTAGCTTGTACAGTGCATTCTTGACAATTTCGGTCTATAGCATCCAAGGCGGTCAATACTCGAATCCTAACACCAACTCTTACAAACTGGCATTATGACAACTCTGACCAAGCAACATGTTTAAAATCATTTGGGATTCAACTGATATGTTAACTAGCCCAGCATAAGCTATGCAGCCTGTGGTGTGTTGATAGCAAAGGCATTCGAACCGGTTTTCGGCTTCCTTATCCAATCAAATAGGAGTGGATCGAGACAGAGCTTTTTTACCCTGATTTTTTTTTAATACAATGCTAGCGCCATCTGTTGTCCAAAATATTTTTTATTTTTGTGAATATATCTCATGATTATCTTCCAAACCTCAGTTTAATCTGCAATTAATTTAGAAAATGAAAAATAATTTATTGTATGAAAAATAAATATGACTGAAAAAGCCAAATATATTGGATTTTGTAATTTCATTAAAATATGTATACTTTTGCTTTGCGTTAAAAAAAATTTAAGAATAAAATATTAGAAAAATAACATAAATTTTTTATAATTTATTGTATAAAAAATAAATATGACTGAAAAAGCCAAATATATTGGATTTTGTAACTTTCATTAAAATATCTACACTTTTGCTTTGCGTTAAAATTTTAATCATAAAATATTAGAAAAATAACAAATTTTTACATAACATGTAAATTAATTCAACTAGATTTAAATTCTATTCTTTTTTCAAAAGAATTAAGATAAATGTCAACTTATCAAGTAGTTTTTTAAAAGTAAAGAATAACTTTCTCAATATCTTAACTTTCTCTCTCTTCTTATAAACTAAATTTTAAAATGCAACAATATATACTACTGAAAGTACTGAATTCCTTCAAAATCCCTCCATTTAAATCACACTGTTGGTGAGCATGAACATTTTTTAAATGCGTTTTCAAACAGAAAGAGCGAGTGAAGACTACATTACAAAATGAGCAGATTAAGCCTCTGGTATGTACATTCATTTCAGTCTCCATTTTTTAAAACAGTAAGTATAAAAAAGTTGATTACAGAAAATTAAAAAACAAATTAACTAATTAAAATAACAAGAAAGATAATAAAACAATTAATAAAATAAAGCACAAAATAACTAGAAATCAAAAGTAAAAATTATCCAAAATGTAAATAAAATGCGATAAGAACTTCAGCAAGAATCATTCGACTAATACAGCAATACAAAAATAGTATAGGACTATTAAATTATTTTAGTTTAGATATTATATAACAGATGGCGCTAGCATTGTATTCAAAAAACTATCAGGGTGCAAAAGCGCTGTCTCGATCCACTCCTAATCAAATCCACATTTTTCGCTTCACGATCTTCGTGGACACGTTTGTCGTACTCACTTTATTGATTGTTGCTGATATTTGACACATTCAAGCTTGCCTGGCAACATCTATTCTGCTTAGATATGGCTGGTTTTGGTCATGCAGAGCAGTATTGATCAGTCACTACTTTGCTCAATATTGAAAGCGTTGCCTTAAATTATAGTCTTCTTTTCGACATATATTGCGCGTTATACATGGAATTAAATACTCTTCTTGTGCATACTTCTTTGCACCCTCTTGATACTGTAGATGGAGGAGTATTTAATTATGTTGTAATTTCTGAAACAGAATGAAGTTATTCTATCTGAAGTACCGTTCTACGTACTAAGTCTGTTAATTCTCCTGATACAACTATATTACATAAGAAAACTTCTCAAGGGAATCAGTTGAGTTCAAATGCATGTTTTGATAATACATTGCTTATGTGCGCTTTAATAATGTGATACTACAGCAATTTGGAAATGTGCATGTTGCCGTACCGTGATTTTCGTAGCTGCAATGCCTAATTAAACAGTATAAAACAACAAACCCAATTTTTTAATTTTAAATACAGAAAAATAATACAAAAAGATTGTATTAACCAGACTGATTTAAACAAAATATATAAATAAAATAAGTAAATTAAATAAAGAACGTAATATTAAAAGGAAAAGTACTTACTACAAATTAAAGAAGTCATTATTAATGGAAATTAAATATACATCACATATTTTGCTGTTTATGATAATATGTAATATCAAAAGCAGAAACCATTTTTTGCCATGCATGAATAATAAGCTTGCTACTTCCAAAGATTTTGATTTATCTGAAAACGGAAATCAAACTATAAATTTAAAGCAAGAATATTTAATAAAAAAAATTGGACCGATTATAATAATTACAATTTCACTAATTACCTATTAATTGAAATAAAAGAAATAATAATTCTAAATATTTGTTAACGTTATCTTAATATTTGAAAAATAAATTTGTTTCATTAATTGTAAATATTTCATTATTAATATAAGCCAAGTACACTTTCCAAGGTCTGTTTCTTTTTCGCAAAATTTTATCTACAACCCCTTTTAGAATACCACCTTCGGAACATACATTTCGATTTCAACTCCTTTTGCCAGCCTCAATGCCTCAACGGAAGTCTTTTTCCCAAAGGCCATCGATTACCTACTGTGATTTCCGTTGAATCTCAGCAACAGTTTAAAGCACTCCCTTTCAGATTCGATTTCATTTCGGGAAATATAACGAAATCACATAAAAAAAGATATGTTTAGTCAGGATGTCAGGAATATCTAAAATGTTGCTTTTCATCAAATACATTATTTTCATTTGGGAATTTTGTGAAGAACTTTTTTCATTTCTTCTACTTCTTCTTTACCTTACTTCTACTCATAAAATGGTTTTTTACGAGAGTTTATGAGTTTATTAGAGAATTATTATAATGTTGATATTCAACTTTCACTTTCACTAAAATACATTTAATGCTTTAAGGCGATATGGTACAACCTTCACAATTTTTTTTTATTTTTAATATTTGAGATCTGATTTTAATTGTATTTCATAAAGGTTAATTTTTCATAATAATTACATACGAGAAATTTTTAATATGTTGCAAAATGTTTGTAAAATTAAAATTTTTTTGGCTTTTTTAAGCATTTTTTAAACCCTAAGCCTTTTTTAAATATGTCTCTTTTCTTTCAAAGTTTTTTCCCAAGTACCTTATAATATACTACATAAAACTGTGCATGGATTTTTTTTTGCTGCTGTTCTTTAATATTTTATTAATTTTTTACCGTTAAACTTCCAAAGTTCCCAAAAAAAACATTAATTTTGATTTTGAAATTTTTTAGAAAAAATACTAAACATGTCAGAGCTAATTCCATGCACAGTTTTACAAAACATACATTTCAGAACATGTATAAAAAGTTCCAAACCCATACTTCAATTATCAAAAACGCCTTAGGGTTTTGAATAACAGTATGTGTACAAAAATTCAGCATGGAGAAATATGAGTTAGAAGTTTTCATTCCATGAATAGCATGATATAATATCCATCTAATAGTCTGAAACTTTCATGAAATGTTAATTAGCTTATTTAAAACTACTTACCATAAAATATTGCACAAATGTAGAACAATTAAACAGTATACTGCAATAATGAATCCATAGAAAAAAACGAATGAAAGATCAATATTTCATAAAACATTATTTTAATAGTTATAAAAATAAATAAATACACACACTTCAGAGCTAATTCCATGCTCAGAGCTAATGCACAACATGTACCAAAGATGTTTAGGCCTTTATTTTTTATTTCCAAGATTTTAAAAGCCTTCGCATGTTAAATATTGTACACGGATAAAAGCAAAATCAAATAGTAATTTATAGGTAAAATACATCAAATTCTAAGAACTGTATATGTGCATTTGTTTAAATAAATATCTTAATATATTTTAATAACTAAAGTGTTGAATCGCGCACACATCGGATATATATATATCACCAAAAATCAAATACATAAAAATGGGAGAGCTTTTATATTCTTGCGAATTAGATTTTTAATTATCTGAGTTATCAAAATGAGATTTAGTGTTTGTGCTTTGGGAGAATCCGTTTTGAAATTTTAATTTCAATCATAATAATATCACATAAAAAGCACGCACAACTTTTAAATCTTGACGAAATCCATTTGATCTTCCCAATAAATAATTCACAAACTAGAATTTTTGCATGAATTGCACAATTCTTTCTTAAAATGATTTATTACTGCATATACATTGTCAATATAATTGATGTGCAGTAGAAAAATAATTAATTCATTTTTATCAGTCTATTTTCTAGCAGGTAATCTGAAATGTAGGCGTGGTAGTTGCTGTTTAGCATCAAGCATTGCTCCATTACTTAATGAAAAATATAGGTAAAGCTTTGAAATTTTGCAGGCATATTTATAAAGATTCGAAGTATCACAAATAAGCCAATAAAATTTTGTTCGACAGTTTAATGATTTTTAGGGTACCATATCACCTTAATGATTTTTAGGGTACCATATCACCTTAATGATTTTTAGGGTACCATATATCTTTAATGATATTTAGAGCCTCGTATATCTTTGTTTAAATTATATCATATCGATGTGCACTGCTATGATGGTTGCTCAAGCGGGATCTGCAAACTTATTTTTTACGAAAACTTCCAAAACCTCTATTATTAGATTTAGATGCATTTGGTGACTCATTATACATAATTTTTTTTTCTCGATACATGTAACACAGATATTATTAAAAACGTTTAGTAAAATAATTACATGCAGTATTTACACACACAAAATCATTCAGTGAAAAGAAAATTATTAATATTTTGATTTTGATCACAAGCATTTTTTTTAAAAAAGTAATGAATGTTGTATCTTTTATTTTCTTTGTAATAAAAAATAAGTAAAAATGAAGCAATCGCTTAAGATTTCCAATTGTTTGGATACATTCATTTTTTAATGTAATGTACATTTCTGAACGTAAAAGGTGGGACATAATAATGCTTCGAAGAAAAAATATAGTCTTTATTCTATAACTATATTTAGATTTAGATTTCAAATGAAAGAGTCAACAATTTGTTACATATAAAAAAAATTTCAAACTTATTATTTTTATTCTTTATTGTTAAATACTTTATTTTTAAGTAGTGTATGAAAAATAATGTCTTCAATGACAACACTATGTTTTATTTATGTATGGAAGAGATCAGTTTCGAAATATTTGGCTTAGCTGTTAATGGAGTTATTTAAATTATTTTCATGGGAATAATATATCACTCATTATACATTGGGATATGAATGTTTGAATGGAAAAGTGTAATAAAATACAAATAAAAACTGGTCAGTTCAAAATTATCATTAATTGGCTTTAATTATATATTTCTTTACAAAAGCCGATTTTATTACCACGTGATTTCAAGTAAAATTACGTTTATATATATATCTATCATGAACATAGACAAAAGGAGAGTAGACTAATTTAAAACTTGAAATAAAAATGTTTTCTACGGAAACATTAAAATGAAGAAAACATTTTAGATGTGCATAGGGGGGAAAACGAATTAATATTGATAAACGTTAAACTTAGCACACACACATTGTCAATAAATTACCTTTTCAAATGCGTTCTTAAAAATACTGATGTTTTATTCTTAATATTTGTTTTATAAAGCTGTAACACACACACACACATATACATATATAAGTACCATAAGAATTCTCCAGTAAACTCAATTATATTCATAGTTTGATATTAGTTTAGTTAATAAAATATTAATTTTAATTCAAATTACCAAAGTATCATTCATTATCTTATAAAAAATGTTCTTGTTAATTTGAATGTTGAACAATTTAAATGTTGTGTAAGTATTTTTGTGTATTTTCAGATATAGTTATAGTTTTTGAAGGGTATAAGAATTTATTTTAATTGGTTTCAGAATTAATGCATTTTAAGAGCAAAGTATGTAATTATACCAGATTTCATTTCCATGTATGGATTTATTTAATCCTTTTTAAGGCGTTTAGTTAAATACAATAGATACACCATCCACATAACAAGCTTAGCAAAAAATAATTCAAATCTTTCTCCAAAATAGATTATGTTACTTAAATGATAAAAATATTATAAACAATATTACTTTTGCTTAGATGAACAATGTTAGAGCCAAAGAGCTTCGTATATAGTACATTTTAAAGAAAAATTTAATGATGGAAATATAAAGGATTAAATGATATTTATTTTCATTTTGTAAGGAATTATTAATTAGTAAAACAAAATTTAAATTGTTAGAATCAATAAATAAACAAATTAAATTAAACAAGCACACGCATATATATATATACAAATTTCATAGTTTTTGCTTTTTGCATTGAAATTATATCTGATATTTCTGATTTGATAAGATATTCGTGTCATCATTATCATGTTCTTGCTCATTATCGCGAAGTAAATTTTTAGAAATCCTTCAATGATAATACTTAAGGCGATATGGTACCCTAAAAATCATTAAACTGTCGGGGAAAATTTTATTGGCTTATTTGATACTCCGAAGCTTTATAAATATGCCTGCAAAATTTCAAAGCTTTATCTGCATTTTTCATTAAGTAATGGAGCAATGTTTGATGCTAAGCAGCAACTACCACGCCTACATTTCAGATTATCTGCTATAAAAAAACCTGATAAAAAATGAATTAAATATTTTTCTAATGCGCATCAATGAGATTGACATTATATATGCAGTAATAAATCATTTTAAAAAATAATATTACAATTCATGCAATATTCATAATATTCAATGAATTATCAAATGGATTTAGTCAACATTTAAAAGTTGTGCGTGCTTTTTATGATGTTATTGTGAATGAAATTAAAACTTCAAAACGGATTCCCCTAAAGCACAAATACTAAATCTCATTTTGATAACTCAGATAATTAAAAATCTAATTCGCAAAGAATAGAAAAACTCTCCCATTTTCCTACATTTGTTTGTGGTGATATATATATATATATATATATATCCCATATGTGCGAGATTCAACAATTTTATGATTAAAATATTTTAAGAGATTTATTTAAGCAAATGCGCATATACAGCTCTTAGATTTTGATGTATTTTACCTATAAATTGCTATTTGGTTTTGCTTTTATTCATGTACAATATTTAACATGCGAAGGTTTTTAAAATCATGGAAACAAAAATTAAAGGCATAAACATCTTTTGTACATGTTGCGCATTAGCTCTGAGAATGGAATTAGCTCTAAAGTGTGTGTATTTATTTTTTTTTATAATTATTAAGATGAAGTTTTATGTAAAATTGATCTTTTATTCGTTTTTTTTCTATATATTCATTATGGCATTAGACTGTTTAATTGTTCTACATTTGTGCAATTTTTTATGGTAAGTAGTTTTAAATAAGCTAATTAACATTTCATAAACGTTTCAGACTATTCGATGAATATTATATCATGCTATTCATGGAATGAAAACTTCTAACTCATATTTCTCCATGTTGAATTTTTGTACATATACTTTTATTCAAAACCCTAAGGCTTTTTTGATAATTAAAATATGGGTTTTTGAAATTTTTTATACATGTTCTGAAATGTATGTTTTAATGAAATGTATGTAAAACTGTGCATGGAATTAGCTTTAACATGTTTAGTAATTTTTCTAAAAACTTTTAAAATCAAAATTAATGTTTTTTTGGGAATTTTTGGAAGTTTAACTATAAAAAAATAATAAAATTTAAAGAACAGTAGCAGAAAAAAAAACATGCACAGTTTTATGTAATATATTATAAGGTACTTGGAAAAAAATTTGAAAGAAAAGAGACATATGTAAAAAAGTCTTAGGGATTTAAAAAATGCTTTAAAAAGCTAAAAAAAATTAGATTTCACAAACATTTTTCAACAAATTTAAAATTTTTTGTATGGAACTCTTATTTTATATTAACCTTTATAAAATACAATCAAAACCAAATATCAAATATTAAAAATTAAAAAAAAATTGTGAAGATGGTACCATATTTCCTTAACATAGATAGTTGAAACGTTAATTTACCATTGTCTAAAAAATTGTAAAGCATGCATACAGAATGCAATTTATGAATTCTTTTTAAGTAATGCAATTTTTAAATGCTGTTTAGAGGAAAATATGCATGTTGGAACATGCGACAAATTATAGAATCATGTTGATTATTGTGGTCCTATTGATTTTGTAAATTAAAAACATATCTAATTTTCCTTAACAAACTTCGTCCAATAGAATAATGGGAATAATATCTCTTAGATCTATTCCAAGTAAATTAGTTTTATTTACAGTTCTTTGAAAAAACTATGAAAAATAATGCCGTAGAATTTTCCTTTGACTAACATCACAAATTGGTTAAATTTTAAATAAACAAATATAGATAATGAAGAATTTTCGCAACTTTTATAAATAATAATAGGTAGCTAAAGAAAAAATGCACATTTTTAGTGTTTTATGGTTGAATATGATCTCTACTTATGACTCATCAGAGATTTTGTCAAGTACATTATGGTCCATAGTATAAGTGACCCTTACCAAGATTAAATAAATCTTAGATTAATAATATAATCTTAGATTAATAAAATAAGATTAGATAAATCTTACCTAAAATTATTCTCTACTAGTTCAAATTATTGTTGAATGAAATTGATTTTTGAGCTTTCATTGCGATAGGAAGCCATTCTGTTTTCAAATCAAAATATGAATCCTGCATTTTTTTAAAAAATGTATTTTTATACGGGAAATTTAACGATTTTTCTTTTAGAAATATTACAATAATACATTGTTTCTGGGAGTCTACGAAGGATCTAGATTTCCCCTTTTCGATGTATGTTTTTAACTATGATTACTTTGATTTTTTCACCTAATTTTAAAAGTTAAAAATAGCATATAATCCAAAATTAGGAACTCTTTTACACACAAATAATAAATTTAGCATTTCACTTGTTTATTCGTTGAATTTTGTACACCACTAAAGGCTACTGTGTGGTGACATTGAGGTTTATTATATCAGGTTTGGAGGTAAAACCCACACATTGGGGCGAAGCGGAAGCTTAGGGGCCAGTTCAGATGTGATCCTCAGTAATTGTTCATGTTATAAAACAATCCATGTTACAGATCCTAATCCATTTTCTTTTTCATTAAAAAGTTCTAAATTTTAAATAATAATTAAAAATTGTTTAAATATATTAAATTTAATCTTGACACATATACAGTAAAAATATTGCATTTATTCGTTGTTAATAATAAAGTAAACTTTTGAATATTCTGGTATGGCATTTGAGTCATTCTATACTATCCATACTACATTCAAAGAAACTTAAAATAATATCATTTGATCAGAAATTTAAATGTTCAGAAAGAGACGTAGAGAGAGAAAGACGGAAAATCAATTGTTTGTGTATTCGTACAAAAGGCAGAATATTTTGATAGATATCTATATTTCCTGTACGATAGTCAAATGTGCAGCTACTTTTCCATCACAAAGCTTTAGGATGCGTTACGATTCCTTTCACACATCATCAGTTATTCATACTTCTGAATAATTTAGACTGTCTAGACAAATTTACTGCTTATCTTCTTTTGTGTAAAAGCCAGAGTGAACTGTATTCTAAAACAATTGTTTAGAACGAGTTCCTTAGTAAATGCTTTCACGCAAACTATTTACATATAGTTGCTTTCATTCGCAACGATTTTCTCGCAAGAACGCGTCTTAACTAGTTTATCTCTAGACTTCAGTACACTCAACTTAGTATATTTAGTTACATTAACATTTTCACAACTAAATAGTATCGAGAAGTACGCACACAGAAATTTAGCACCACAATTCTATCAATAAAAATACAAAACAGCCGCAAGAACAAAAGTCAAGATGCTATGAATTTTACTTATTATTTTATTGTATTATTCAGAACAAACTAGACAGATCCATTTATTACATTTACAAAATTATTTTGAATATAAATATTATTACTGCTTGCTATACATGCATAAACGGATTTCAAATTTATAGAAGTGTTTGCAATGAACAAATAAGTTCTTTCGGGGGAATTCAAATTTTATTCTGGATTCTAGTACAAATATATTTCCTCTTTAACTAGAAACAATTAACACATAGCGCATATTGAATGTTGACATGTTTAAATTACAGCAATTCAGATCCTTTATCGGAATAATGAGGCGAATGAAACACACAGTCATCTCCGAATTCTCTCAAGTACATTACTCTCAGTTTTCTGTGATGATGTTCATATGGGCTTTCTTGTATTACAGAAACATCTAAAGAATCTGTAAAAAAATAACCACTCTAGACACTTTTATATTTGTCTTAATTATTATCGTAAAATTTCATGTCATTTGGAGACCCAATTTGTCGCCAACTATCTTGCCAATGTGTCACCGCTAATTACTTATCATTATTGATAAAAGTATTCTGTCTTTGAAAACTATCCTTCTGGCGATCTGGAGAGAAATCAAAGCCAAATATTTTTTTGACATTATTACTTAAGGGTATCGTAAAGTTTTAATTACTGCTAAAAATAACAGAGATGTCCGAAAATAATTCACTTTGCATATTAAATACATGTACATACTATTTTTAATTACTTTTATTAATGATGGTGGCTTTGATTTCAGAAGTTGTAGATTGAATGTAAAGAATTAAAAGTAAAAGCCTGAATCTTACGAAATTAATCGCTAAAATTCACTATTGTGAAATTATTGCTACACACAGACACACACACACACGCAGCAGTATATTTCTCAATAATTAAATTACTTGAAATTTAAATGAAATACAATACAAAATCCTGATTTTTTTTGGTGATTATAATAAAGTAAACCAAACAAATAAGAATTGTGAGCGAAAGAACCATTTGTGAAATTCTTTAATTTTAATGTTAGTAAACTCGCTTTTGAGAAATATTCCGCACACGAAAAATATACAAATTTCAAAATTGCGTCTTTTTTTTTAATTACCGTGAATTAAAATGAGTAGAAGTACAAAATAAGGAATAAAAGAAAATTAAAAATGAATACTAAGTCCAATGATCCTACAGTATGATTCAATTGACAAAAATTAGTCAAAAAATCAAATCTAATTTTTTAGCTTAAATTATGCTTTATATATTTTTCTAAAACTTCCCCAAATTTGAAAGCTCTAAACTTAAAAAATGCAGAATTTTGATAGCTTTTACGTTCGTTTTTGGTCACATTCCTGTGGCAAATCAAAACTTTAAGATTATTTATCTCAAAAAGATAAAATAACTAGTTTGTCTTCATTTAAAATGCTAAGGCTTTTTTTTCTATTGTGCCTAATGCTTTATTTTTTTACCTATTGCTAACAGTACATGTACCAAAAGTTGGTATGCATTTTTGAATCAAAACAATACTTATTTTTTTAAAAAATAATTGAACTCAGAATTTACAAATTTTTAAGTAATTTCCAATAAGCATTTATAAAAAGAAGCATTGTGCAAATACCAATCATGTTATCGCAAAATCCTTACCAAATTTTGTTATACATAATTTGACGTCCATGTAAATCAAATGTTATGCATGTACGTGAATTTGTGTAGGAGGAGTAGCATTTTAAGGTCACTTAAAAAATTTTAAGTTTTTTCCTTAAAAAAATAAAAGGATAGCTTTTTATGAAAATGTTGACCACAAGATCTGTTTTACATAGTATACACACATAGGAGGCAACCAAAATAGTTTTGATAATCCTTAACTTAAAAATTTTGCGTAAATCGTATCATGTCCCCTTATAAGTGATTGTATAATGATAGTTAACAAAATTATCTCACAAAAAAAAGATAGAATTCAGAAAGATTTTCCTTTTTCAAAAATGAAAAAAAACCCAGCTCTTTATGATTCAATTGTTTATCCTAAGCAAAGATGACCGTGGTAGACTGGTGGGAATGTTTAGTAACATTAGGCCGGTGAGCCATGAGTTCGAGCCCTAATGCTAATGAAGATCGACATTGTAGAGGGAATGACGCGTGTTAAATGTGTCATGGCTCAAAGTCTTCTCATTCACATGGTATGGTAGATTGGAGAGGGAGTGACAGCTCAAATGTCATCCTTGTCACTTGACCTGTGTTCTCAAAATTACGAGTTCTGTTCTAATGGCCCTAGTGTTCTTTATAGTGCAAAATTGATAAAGTTCACTCACTTACCAAAGTAAGTCACCCTCAGTAAACCAAAATGTGTGAAATCGATAAATAAATACAGTGAAATATGTTCAGCGCCAAAAAGCTTAAGACGAGATATTGGTTTACACGAAGTAATACAATGGTCCCAACAAATAATTATGTAATTTTATGCATTGTTGTTTTCTTAACGTGAAATGAAAATCGTTTAACACGAAAATGTTTTCCTTCTGGAGAAGATGGATATTGAAACTGAGTCCACTTATTGAAATGTTTGAGAAAGGTTATGTATTATTGGATTATGTACATGATGATAATCTATGTACAACACCAATTATGGCAGATTAGACATTGTGGAGTCTGTTTAAAGCTAAAAAAATATCATTGTTGGTGATTCCGACGACGAAAATTAAATTAATAATGCAGCTCCTGTTCCCACATCTTCCAAAAGGAGGAACATCGTAAAAAGTATGCGCAATTATTTGGACACACATTACAATGGGAAAAGAAATAACAAAATGGACGACATCATGCAATTGGTTAAAAAAAGACAGTGCAAAGAAAGATATCAGATGATTTTTCAAAAGCGCAGTTAATGTTTTGTGTTGAAAAAAAAGCTTGTTAACGTTCGTATTAAATTTCATTAAGCTTCTTTGAATGTTGTTTTTTCATTGATTTTTACTAAATACATGCAAACATATCTATGTAAACTAAATGTTCTCTAACAAGCGTAATTTTATTGAATATATGTTTTTTTTTTCAGTATCGTTTAACACAATAAACATTTAAGTCAATTCAATTTAGTGTTAAATGATGTTCGATGTATGAAATAAAAATAGAAAACTCATTTTTTTATTAAGAAAAAAGTCTCTGTAAAAACACAACATTAAAAATGAAATATCCAAATGACACCCATCAGAATTACCGCAAATATCCAAAAATCATACAAAGTATAAAATAACTCTTGTTTTAAGTAAAAAAAAAGTTTTGAAATCCGTAAATGAAACGAAGAGGAGGAGAGCAGATAAGGAAGATCTCTGCAACAACTGAACGACGGGTGACCCTACTTTAAGCGCTGTCGTAAAAAAGAACGACAGCATCCCCTAAATCGTCGGGGTAACGCTCCCCCAATTCGAGAGGCGTCCGTGCGGAGGATTTTACTTTCTCTCAGCGCTTCGACTCGAATTGCGTAGGGATCGTGCTCTGACTCTATAATTTACTTTGCTTTCAGATACCTAAATCTTCCAGAATACCAACAAGTAACGGAAAAGTAAGGATGAAAAGAACAGAGTAAAAAAATCCCTCCTTTTTTTTCCCTTTGCTGTACCACCCTACCTTCTTTCTTATCCGTATATTCCTGGTATCCGATGTCTATAGGAAGTTAGAGTATATTTCACATTTTTTTCCCGTGTCGTCGTCGTACCCGACGAACTGGATCGGTGACTTTGCTGTGACCAGAATATACTATTTTTAGCTTTTTATGGGGTGCTTTGTGCGTTGCTCTTTTTTCCTCTCTGTCTTTTTGTGCTTCAGAAGTGCGATGAAGCGTTGAAATGGTTTTTTGTGAATTTTTCTCATTCCATTCCTACATGTTGAATGCCACGGAATGGGCAGTGTTGGATTGGATATTCATCATTTAACATCCATTGTCAGATTGTGACGTTCGTTGAAAGCATAAGGGGTATAATTTGAGATTAATCACATTGCAAGAAATGTGTATTGAATAAATTCTATGTGGATTTTTTTTTCATGTCAGGTGCATCACATTATGTATCTTCATTATCAAAAAGTAGATACGGTACAGTTACAATAATAACACATGGTTTTCTATTTATTTACACAAATCATTAATATACATACGAATTAACTTAAATAATACAAAAAAAAAGATCAAATTTGTATCTTCCTTTTAAAAAAGAATATACGGTACAGTTACAATAATAACACATGGTTTTCTATTTATTTACACAAATCATTAATATACATACGAATTAATTTAAATAATAAGAAAAGAGTTAGCCCAGTGATTCCCAAAGTGGTCTATATAGATCCCTAGGGCTTTATGACGACTTGCAAGGGGTTCATGTCTGTGAAAAAATTATTTAGGGGTCCATGGGGTATAAATAGGTTTCAACGATAGAGACTCTCATAAAACCATACCGTGAATTTAATTTTAAAAGGAAATGTAATCAAGGGGAAACCATACTTTATATTTAATAGATTTATTTACTAAAAATTTATAATGAGGTTAATTTGCTCATTGCAAGGTGACAGCATATACTATATTAAAACAAGGACCTTCATTTCAGAATTTCTTGCCAGAATTAAGCTAAAGGAGTGTGATATTGGCCGTCAAGAATTTTTCCCCCAGTCTCTCATTTTTTCACAGACAATCTGCTAGGATAATGTTTTTTGAACTTAAGTTCATTTATATATATAAATGCCCTTTATTTAGATTTTGAATCTAGATTTGGAAAAAAAAGACTGGGCCCAACTAAACGAAAAAATTATTTAAGGTTTAACTCGACCAGATTGATACATAATGTGTGTGTTGAAAATTTGTTATTGAAGCGCCAGATTCATCCCTCAATAAAAATAATTTTTATTTGTTGCTCAATTGTTTTATGTATTATTAAATTGAAATTTAAAATTACTTAACATGTTTTTTCTTAATTTTTAAGAAATAAATATTTAACAGTTGAATATTTTAATTTTTTTAAAGTAAGCAGCTCTGTAACAGCTGCCAAAAAGACATTTAAGTTGATCAATGTGCAAAAATTTAATATTAGGTAAGCAGGGGTCTACCCAAAGATGGAAAACATGGCAAGGGGACTATGAATCAGAAAAGTTTAGGAACCTGATTAACCTCTTAAAAAAAACTCATTTTTAATGTATCCGACTACGTTCAGAACCGGGATTTAGAAAAAAAATCTTAAGGAAATTATATTTTAGATATTTAGTCACCCAGGATATAGTCTATCCATTCAAAATTCTCAGGAATATTATAATAAAGAATATTTAAATGTGTATTTTTTTGACAAAGACTGAATATATACAGAATGACACATTTTTTAAAACATTTTCATTTTATGAAATATACTTCTATCGTAATTATACTTTCTCTATATATTTAGCTATGACATTTGTATAAAAAATGAACTAGGATTATTATTTTTTTTAAAAAAAAAATCGCATTATTGTCAGAGTTATGATCAAATGAAATAATAGCTAATATTTTTTGTTAAAAATTCTCTATTCTGATGTATAAAAATATGAATAAATCTTTTTAGTTATGTATTTCAAAAATCATATCTAAACACATTGAAATAATATTATATAAACAAAATAGTATTATTATAGAAGCATTTTTAAGAAAAGGAGAATGTTTTAAAACACCTTTTTTCTGATATATTTGCCGAAAAATTGAATTTAAATACTTTTTTAATGTAATATCCAGGAAACCTTTTTAAACGTATATTCTAATTCAAGTGCTATTAATATAACAAATAAAATTATTCATTCATGCGCTTTTTCTTGAAAAAATCAAGATTCCTAACATTATCAAATACCTTAAGATGTACAAACTAGAAATATCTAATTTTTGTAAAGCATATAAATATTGTATAAGATTTTTTTCCCCAAATTTATCTCCCATTTGATACTTTGATCCAATTAAATTTGAGGTATAATCCATGACACTGTGACACAATGAATAGTTTTCATTAAAATTTTCCAAAAATTTCAAACAGTGTTTATTAGAAAAGTATTTGCGAATATCACAGTAAAAACTCGCTTTTCAGAAAAGTTAACTAAAATGGCTTTTTAGTATATACACTATCGTGGAAGAAATATTAATGCTTTATGGTAAAAAATATTAGCATTTGTTTGAGGCTGAGAAATACTAAAAATTTGAAAAGGTATACTTTCTTTTCAATTGTTAATGTTAAGGAACTACTATAAGCTCTTGATAATTCACGACTTAGTTGTTGGCGATATTTAAGTGGAAAGCCAAACTATTGCAGACAGAAATGTAACTAAAAGCCTTCATTAGTGTAGCGAGGAAGTTACTTTTGTATGTGTGTGTATGTGAAGTACGGTATTAATTCAGAAGACATAGAGTCATCTTTTGATCTAGGACCTAAATTACGATATAATAGTCCTCATGTTAATCTAGCGCAACATTAACAAGGTGAAAACACATCTAATGAAAATCCATTACGAGAAATGTATAAGTATTACTATCTTTACATAATGTGTCAAATATATATTTCATTCTCAAAAGATAAAAAAATTTATTCCCCTCATGAATTATTTCAACTCTGTTTTATTTTATCTAGCATATAGATACAACTTTCCATTGATATGTAAAAATTGTGATTCAGATACTGAAAAATAAGACAGGACTGTAAAATTTTAATTACGTGTATTGAGGTAATTAAAGTTCATAACAAAAGTAAACAGTATATTTTTTTCATTTAAATTAAATATGTTAACGCTGAATAAATTATTACATAAAAATATATATATATAATCAATAGATTAAATGCAAATATAAATTATACATATTAATAAACAGTAAATAAATGCTACATCATACTTAAAGTTTGCTCTTCAGATTTTTGAAAAATAAAGAAATAAATAAAAAACAACTGCTATTAATGAAGACAGTAGTATTTATTTAATAGATAAAGTAGTATTCACTTATTTTTTTCTATTCAAATACATTCCTTTTTTTAAAATATATATACGTAAATATACTATTTACTTAAAGGTTTTAAGTCGTTTCAGATTATAAAATCAGGATTTCTTCGGTTTTTTGCAGGTTCGTTTTAATTAGTCAATAGTCAATAAATTCTTATTCAATAATAACTCAATTAAAGTTAAAAACAAAAAAAAATTTAATGATCCATTAATTACTAATTGTTAAACTGGTTCGGAGCTGGTTATAGCGCCAGCCACTCGCTTCAAAGGGTTTCATACATCTAATAAGCAAAACACTTTTTTACAAAAACAAGGGGGGAGGGTTACAACAATATTCTGGTGTAAAGAATCATCGCCAAAGGGTCGATGAACTGGGGTTTTAACACAGACAAAAGCCAATAACTCAGGAGACTTTTTATGTTCGAAAAATTTCGTTTTTCGATTCTGAATTATGTAATCAAATGAGTTCTTTGGAAAAATAAAATATATGTCGTTCTGTTTAAGAACCAATGTAATTTACACAAAATATTTCTAAAATTTTCAGAAAGCATATTATGTTATTTTAAGTTAACAGCATTGTATATATTTTTTTTGGAGTGCTGAGCTTTCTTCAACAAAATATTTCAATTGCGTTCTTAATCTTTGTTATTGAAACATTAATTTAGTTAAATTACTCCATCCATAAGTTAAAATAATTTTAAAAAGCTCAAATAATTAACCGTGTATAAACCAAGAATTTTTGGAGCATTTTTAAAGTTAAAGGAAGGGGGGAGGAAGAGGAAGCAAGAAAAAATATATACTCGCTAATCTCGAAAACACAACGTAGTTAAAAAGAACGCCCACCCCCCTTTAACATTTTCCCTAATCCAAGATGAAGCAATTTATTTTATTCTTTTGATTTTTTTGGGGAATTTGAATGAAACTTTTATTCTTGAAGAAACAACGTTCTTAAATTATTTAACGTCAGGTATAATCCGAGTTTTCAAACAGGTCGTAAACTTCGCATTCATTCATTGGCATATTTGAACATATGATAATCATGTAGTGAGCTTTTTCCAATAAGGCATGAAATTTTGTTCTATGATCACGCACCGTTTACAAATTTCTCTTTTTCCTCCTTTTCCGATATATATATATAATCAAAATTTCTCTACAAGAGAGAGATGAATAAACATGATTCAAACTGAAAAGAATTGAAAATGCAAGATAACCAGACAACAGAATTTAAAAGGAGATATGAAAAATTAAAATAGCTACAGCATTATCAACATTGCTGACTTAGGACAACATATATATATATATATATTTTATATATAAAAGTGGGGTTGAACATGTTTTGTGGCCAGCCAACCTTCCCCCTTTCAGTTAATAATGCTGAGCAAAAACCTATCGAAAATAATGGATAAGAAATCTAAATCCATTATGAGAAAAAGGTAACTTAATTAAAAATTGCATACAGAAATGCAGAGTCCACGCTAAATCTGAGTACGATAAACAAGTTATTGCCAGATTCTGGACCCAAAAAACAAATTCAAAACAAAGCAATAGCTGAAGCATGAAAAGAACAGAAATAAAAATTATGAATTGTAAACATACTATCATTGTCTTAGGGACTCTAAGAATATATGATTTAAAAATATAATACATTTAAAAAGTAATTTTATCTAAAATTAGAAATGGGGGGTATACCTAAAACTATCTAGGAAGAATAATTAATTTATAATAATAACCTACTAAAACTATGGAAATTTAATCCTTACTATTTAGAATTTCTTTATTCAAATATCTATTAATAAAATTATTGGGTATTTTTGAATTAAACAGTATTTAGTAAAAAGTTTATAGTTTTTTTTTTCTGATTTAGTTGAAACTAGAAATTTATTGCGTTGTGTTTAATTAATAAGAATATTTCTGAATATAGAAACATGCATATATATATATTACTCTCTTCTCTCTCTCTAAATATATATTTATATTGTTGATCTCTTTCAAATCGTTTTATTCCAAACATGTATAAAAAATATCGCTAACGTAGAGCGATGGCCCTTTCAGCCGCGTACCAATTCTTTATTCTTACTTTCTGTTGGGTAAGCAAAAATACACAGCTTATAATCTAAATAGCGCGATCTAGTGGCATACATAAACTCTAACATAAATATAAATATATATATATATATATTTGTGTGTGTGTGTGTAACAGTTCCTTTTAGTGTCCATTTAATCATTTTAATTCTTTGCTTAGGAACTAATGCGTTAATTTGAATCATAATCGAATAATAACATTGCATCAGAAACTCGCTTCCACCCATTTCTGACCAATCGTGGCTTCTGTAAATAAAGAGTCACGCGACGTTCACAGGCAATATATAAAGCGAGAGTTCTGTGTGCTCATTCTCTTTTTCTTCTAAAATATGTGTAAATAACTGCAGTTGTTTTAACTTTTGTGTTTCATATCTTAGTATGATGCTTGTGATGTCGTAACGCATTATATTTTTATGTGAAAATACAGAGTTAACATTTGAAATTACTGCCTCCTCAATATCAACAAATATGAAAACATCAACAGTCTAAAATATTCATTATTATAAGCCTAATTGTCATTCGCCAGAATTACGATATATATATACATATGACTAGAACAGTGTAGAAGATAACAAATAAATGGAAAAAAATGTTAATTTTCTGACTTTCTGATAGAATTTCGAGAAATAAGACTATCGTCATTGACGTCTGGCGTTTTACTTTGCATCAAATTGATTGTCAAATGTTCGATACGTTTAACAGAAATTTGGTGCTTATTCGTTATATATTCGAAAATTGCAAGGATTTTTTTTTGTTTCAATTCGACTTTTACACAGCTTTCGAATTATCGATAAGCTTTTGAAAAAAAGTGCGTTGATAGGTCTATATTAGCTACAGTTTCATTTAAGCGAAAACAATTTCCTTCTTATATTAACTTGTAGATAAATACAATTCAATATTTATTTATTAATTAAATTATAAAAATTAAACGGGTTTGGAATATGTTTCCCAATAAGAATAATTATCTTATATAATGAGAGTTCAAACATTTATTCAAAATGACAATATTTGTATACATATTATATGCAATGTGATTTAGTCTATTCATACTTTCAATTTGATATTCCTTATTAAAATACGAGTTGTTTACCTTTCACTTATTTCAAACAATTGCGATTCCCACACATTGTATGAACTTAGAATGCAACATAGTGTAAACTAACACTATAGCACTTACTTATAATATCTCTCTAGAGCTCTGAGAGGAAAACTCTCAGACTTCGAGCAGCGGCTTTCAGAAGATATAATGTATATTTCAGCAATAAGCCACCTCGTAGACAGCAGTAATTCCAGTGACATATTGCGTCTCATATTGATTGTCCCGACAGAAATATTTCTCTGTTAACAGGTTCGTTACTCCAGTACGTGATGCTGCCGTTAGCTACCTTAAACAAATGATCTTCAGTGTGGTGTATCACGGTTGAATAAATATGTTAGAACGTGCCGCTTTCTGAAATTGGGGTCAATTTCAGAATTTCTGGATGAAAGTTTATTAAATATTTTACATGGGGTGGATTAATTAATATCTTAAGCAAACTTAGTTTAATATCTCGATCATAGAGAAACCCGAACAATTTATAGATATTTGAAATAATTAATGTTTCTCTAACATGAACAAATTTTAGGGAAAAAAATTCCGGGTGTAAAATAATATTACAAGACTGAATCTTAATTTAACTAATGATCCAACGTTTAATACCTAAATATTCATACCAGATATACTGAAATCTCAATAAGTGTTTTTATATAAAGAATTAATTTATTACCTCTCAGCTCGAAATGCATTTCAGAAATGGGTCTTGGAATTTGGTAATTGTAACCATCAGGTCAACAGAAGAGGGAAGCAAATGTTAATGGCAACTTAACTAATTTTAGAACACTAAAACTAATTTAAATCTAAATTCGATGAATTCGAATTAAATAAGCGTCATCTATAAATATCCCTAACTATATTTCCAATTTAGGAGTAACATAAAGTAAAGTTCTTTGTTCATAACTTTAATATCTCTTCTACATTGTAACAAAAAATGTCATTTTATATAAAGCTAGATATAGTTCCTTTCTTTTTAAAGATATCTGAGCACATCCTCTTCAAGAAACGATTTAATAGTTATTGGATGATGTAAATTCAATAGAAATGAACTAGGTCATATTAAATGAATCGAAGTAACAACTATTGGTACTTATGCATTATACCATCGACAAGCTTCACCAAACTAAAAAAAACACTGCCAAATCAAAAAATGTCATCAAATGCTGCAATTCTTATTTTTCCTTTATTCAAATGCTTGAAGGAGTGGTTTCCGCTATTGGATATTTAACGCAACATTTGACGATGCTTTTTGATTGAATTTATTATACGTAAGTATTCCAGTATCTTGAAAGTATTTAATATCGTCTATGGAATCTAATTCAGTTGTAATACATGGGAATGTTCCTTAAAATAATATCAAAACTTTTAAAGTATATTCTCCTGATCACAATTGTAGATATTATTCTTATGAATATCTGAAGGGCTCATGGGAGGGCAGCACTGCCGTCGTTCTGTCACGTGACTGAGAAAGTTTCGCAGAGAGGCGATCCCCATATAGAGAGGAGGACGAACGGAGAGATAGACAGACAGCCGGGGAGCCAGACAAAAAGAAACGACATGAACGAATGCTTAAGACGAACTTTAGCCACCTGGCAACGAAGCGGGTTTAAATATTTGACTTAGAATAGTATTTGTGTAATTGAGTAGTCCCCTTGTCTTTGTTACTGTTAGAATAAATAGCTTTATTTGTTAGGTCTTAGTCATTACTAGCTAAAGAACCAACATAACAATTGGGAGTTCAGTATAGAAACCCATTACGTACAAAAAAAACCTATATAGTAAAATGAAATATCTCTTACCCCAAGCTTTATAAACAAAAGTATTTTTTTATTTACAGTTTTCATCAGACTACTCTTTTTTGTATCAAAAATTCTTCTACGTGTAGAAAAAAATAATATTTCGTTGAGATTTTTGTAAACAAAATCTTTTTAATAAAAGAAATTGATTCAGAATTAATAATTCTAATCGTACCAATAATGCCAATTGCTTAAACGTTGCGTGTGAAATGATATTTACTATTGAAGTAACTGAAATTAATTGACAGATATCCTCTAAGAGTATACAAAACTTAGGTACCAATTCTTCTTTAGACATTTCAAGGAACAAATAATGGCATTGTAAAGCTCAATAATAGTGATTACAGATTTATCTGACGATATTTCATCGATTAATCAAAGTCGGGTACCGATGAAACACAAACGAATATTCATCATATTGATCCTTTCAAAATGTAGCAGCATTTGTCTTATTAACTTTTTGTACTCTTTTAACTGTGTTCTTCGGCGATAACTCTTACGTTGTTTTGATATCATTAATAATCGCATTAGAACCGAAAAAAACTTATTAAATTTAATAATGATTTTCCTTATCAATACAAAATTTGTATTGCAAAGTTCAAGGATTTGCATTTTTAAGTTCTGAAACTAATACGGTTTCCAGTTTTCAAACTTCTTCGAATTTAGAAATAGACGAATTATAAGAAAGGCATCAATTAAATTTTACCACACGTAGTTCGTTACTTTAAAAAAAAGTAACACAATTAATTTACCCCGCATACCTAATTTACATATATTAATGTACTGTAATTAATTTATGGAAACCTGAGCAATTTTATTAAAAAAGCATTTTTTTTTTTAAAAAGAAAAATATTTTGCTATTTATTTCTTTCCTGGCAACTATTAATCAATATTTTTAAGATCATTGTATTGATAAAAAAAACATATTGAAAAACACTTTTCAATCAGCTTTCAGTGATTTTAGCGATTATAGTTATATTCAATGTTAATTTAATGTATCCACCCCAATAGATAGAAAATAGCTTTAGTAAATAGTCTTCAATAATTTATGATTCAATATAAATTTCAAGAAATAATAATTTCCTTTCGATACCGGAGTTGTTTAGAATTCTCATATTTATAGTGTACATCAGTTTTTCTCTTAGTTTTACAGTATGGTACTCTATTTACTAAATTACTAAACAATTTTTTTTTACTCTACACGCGCGCGCGCGTTTCAGAAATATATTTTAAATTGGGTATTAAAATTTAAGAAAGTAGATTAAGCGTCATAAGATAATGAACAATTTAAGTCATGGATATAAATAAAAGTGTTTCGTTGTGAGTAAAACTATATCCATCTGTTCACATTTATTGAAACCAAAAGTATTGACATATTTAGAGAAATATTCATTTTACCAGCAATATGTTACAAAAATATATTGATGTAAATGTGATATTTTTTTTACTACTATAAAGGCAATTTTCATAAAAGATAGAGTAAAAAGTTTTTAAAGGTAAACTGAGTAAAATGCTTTACTGAAGTTCTACTAAGTCTTTAAAAAAAATGCCCAATAAAATATTTTTAAGTGAATTAACGATCACTTGAATTTATTCCAATATCTTTTCAAGTGAATAATTGATCAAATTTATAAAAAAGATGTATGGAAACCAAAGGAATAATAAAAGAAATGTGATTGTCTTGTTTAAGACCTCATGCATCTGTAGATTACTTAAATTACATAAAGGAAGCTAGTACTATGAATCAAGAATTAAGAATATTGCATGTAGAAATCTCCGTTCTCTAATTAATTTTAATTTGTAATTTCGCTTTGAATGGAAGCAGTGTTTTGTAACTTATTTTTCTTAAATAAATTCTGTATTTAACAATTTTTCCTTCTTATTCTTTTCAGATTCTTTTTAGTAAACATAATTTACTTTAGTGCAAGAAATGTTTTTGCATAATACGATATAAAATTTTTTGTGGGAATATCATAATGATAATTATTATGATGAATCGACATTAACTAATTGTGTATTAATTAAAAGCGATTATTTCGTAGTAATTAAAATTACCAACATATTTCGCACAAGGATAGTAGTTGATCCGCAGAATTATCCTTCTTACGTAGCACACATTAAAGCTTTAAAAATTACTATTTAAACGTGGATGAATGTCACGTAAACTTTTATTGGAAAATAATTTCCAGGAATCTGGAATATTTTCAAACACATTTTAATCAAAATACCTTTTTAGAAAAAAAAATTGTCAATATTTTTCGATGTTTGTGGAACTCGAAACTATGAATTCGACGGAAATGTTTCATAAAGCATAGAAAGATGATCCTTGATGAAGTGAGAAAGTTTTCTCAAAATTCGTATGTCAATAAAATGCTCCATTTTTATTGCCTTTGGTAAATCTTTCGTATTTGCTTAAAATACAGTTTAGTGAGAAAATCGAAAAGTAATAAACTGATATTTAACGCTAAAGCACATATCCGATTGAAAGTAGTTTGATCTACTAGAAGCTGTAAAAATATTCGACGATAAAAAATATATCTTGAATTGTTGATCTCGTAGACGATTCAATAAAACCTTCATGACCCATTTTTGACTGACAAGGTAAAGGATTTTGAAATTTAGCAATATTCAACTCAAAGGGGCGAATCCCAAATAACTATTTTTATGAATAAGAAATTAGTTGAATGTCAAGCAATTGGAATGAATATAAATATATATAGTGTAATAAAATAAAATAATAAAATTCAAATTATATTCCTGCAAAACCAAGAATGAATGAAAATGGATTTTAAAAAATATAAGTAGACATTTAAAAAGTATATAGACCAAAATGGAAAA
Organism: Trichonephila clavata; assembly: GCA_019973975.1. Taxonomy (NCBI): domain Eukaryota; kingdom Metazoa; phylum Arthropoda; class Arachnida; order Araneae; family Nephilidae; genus Trichonephila; species Trichonephila clavata. Next base: position 285,446 of record BMAO01021801.1, read on the forward strand.
GGTTTCTAGAGATGTCACTGAATTAGGATAATGAAATAGGGTTAAGCTCGCCTTACAGGATGCAGCCTTCCCCATAAAACAGAAAGATTCAACATAATATTGCAACAGAAAGGGAAAAAAAACTTAGAAAGGGTAATGCAGTCAAGCCTAATAATAGCACGTACTCGCGAAAAGAAAATTTATAACAAATAAACTGAAATGAATGACAATTGTAAAATTGTACATATTGAAGCAAACAGTAAACACAGGCATTAAGATTAACATTAATATACCTTAACTTACGAAAAATTTTAAAGTTCTCGATTTAAAATATAAGTAGGCACGTCAACTACACTAACACCGTCCGTAAAGTGGTGTTACATCTAATAAGAGTGTTATCTAATTATCAGATTACCTATAGCGCCATCTACATGATTCTATAGTAATAAATAATTAAATCTAATTGAATGTGAATAGAATAATAAAAGAGAAATTGATGAAAAATATATTAAACTCTTTGTTTTTAATGTTATAAATATATTTGAATAAAAGCTGTTTGTAAATATTTACATTGTAAGCAGAATTTATAAAAAATTTTGAAATTATAATGTCTTTCTGATTTACTGAAACTAAATCATTATTTATTTGTATATATTTAATTGCTATATTTCTAAAAGAAAAAGTATGTAAATTGCTAGTAAAGTAAGGTACCTTATTAATGATAAAATTAAAGGTTTAAATGCCTCTCTTATATTATACTTAATTAGTCTTTAAATAATTATTATCTGTTTTAAGAGAATGTTTTATCTATCCGTCTATATCTATATATATATATATATGTGTGTAATTTTTTACAATAAATACTATAATTAATATACTATATAAAATAAAATAAAATAATAAGAGACAAAATTGTATTTCCCATAAGGCTAAAAAAAGAAATTGGATTCTAAGAAACAAATCAATAAAATAAATGGGGCAAAAAAGGATAGAGCACTAAAATTGTATAAAAATAGATAAAACCAGAAACAAAGGTGTAGAGCTATTAAAATTGAAGATACCCTAAGAGCCTTAGAACTAAAATTGAGTCTTGTATAAATAGAGAGAGATAGATAGATATATAGATAGATTATAAAATTGATGGAAACAATGTGAAGATATCTTTCACTTTCATAAAAAATTTTAAAGTTTATTGTACGCAGGAAAACGATACTTTTTTCCCCTTACGTAGCTCAAATTCATCAAATATACTTTAAAGGAAATATTAGTTGTCTCTTTATAGCAATGTGAGAAAAGTCGGGCCTTTAACATTTTCATAATATTTGAGCCCTCTCATCACGAGGTTTCCAGTTGATATTAATGAGAACATTGTTGTTTGAATCTTCGTTAAGGTGGTAGCAAGTACGCAAGAAACAACTGATCCTCGATATACTGTCCAGATGCTCTACCGTTGCTACTACGCATACATTACTGCTGGTGGCCGCAGTTTTGAATAAAATTATCATAAAGAACCTTTCATCAAAACAATGCTGTCAATAAATAATTCATATTTCCTATCACGAATTTTTATTGTGCCTGTGTCGAAACTTGTCACTAAAACAGTTTATTCTTAGAAACAAAAATCACTATTTCATTATGATTTCCCACTGATATAATTAAAACAATGAGTGAATTCCCTTATGTATACACCTTCTGGATTTACGACGTTATATACTCTTACAATTGTAAAAAGTACATAAATAGCAATAATAAAAAATGAAATAAAACTACATAGGTAGTACAAAATTCCTCACGAAATAGGCGCAATTCGATCAACTAAGTGCGTATTATTATTTTTTATAGCATGCAATAATTATATGTAAGCAGATAAAAAACAATTTTTCAACTTTTATAATCTGGTTTGAATAAAAGTTTAATTAAAAAATATAAATCCAACTGACAATATGTTACTCAATTTTGCTCATTAAAATAATTCGATCATGGTCTGTATACAAGTATACACGCTCTCATATATATATATATATTGTATTTACTCGAATATAAGCCTCCATCAATTCTAAGTCGCACCTTCAAATTCCTACTCATTTTTCGGAAAAAATAAAAGAACAAAAAAGTTTCATCGATATTAGATACTTAAGAAATCAAGAAAAATTTCACAAAAAATAATAAGAGACAGTGGCTTTCACAAGGAGGTGGTCCACCGATCCGGACCCTCCCGCCCCCCTTTAGCGTTTGATTTAAATTAACGTAAAATTTAGTTAAATATTTGTTATTAAAAATTTGTTTTATTGATTAATGATATTTATTGATTCAAAAATTTATTTTTTACTGTTTTTGGTTCCCAAAATCGACAAAACCAAAAAAATATGTTTAGTTGCGTATTGAGGTATGATATGAGAATGGTGGACTTTCAAGCCTGGATCCTCCCACCCTTGAAATTTTTTTTGGCCTTGGTAGCCAGTGGTCAAAAGTATCGGACCATGACAGGCATGGCACGACTTCGTGTCCAGTGCCACTAAAAACTCACCGTGTAGGGGAGCGATGCGCATTAAATCTATCGAGAGCTCAAACGTCCTCCCGTTCGTGTCGTGTGGTAGTTAGGAGAAAGGATGCCAGCTCAGGTATCATCCTCGTCACTTGACCATGGTTCAAAATTACGAGGTCCGTCACCAAAAGCCCTCGTGTAGCTGAAAAGTGCGACGTTAATATTCACTCACTCACTTGAAAATTTGTTGTGTGTGCCACAGATGTGAAGTTAATAATTAATTCATTTGATCAGCATTAAAAACTTTCAAATTCATACTTGAGCCTGTAATTAATCTAACCGTCAGTATCATGTTGCGAAAATGATTCGTCCTTCTCATTGTCACAGGTGTCTTCAAAATTGATGCCGTAGTGGCGTGGCATGGCGTGGCTTCCACACCATCGAACGTATTTGTTACGCTACATTTTAAAAATATATATATAGTATAGAAGAAAAAAAATATTAACTTATAATTATTAGAAATGTATTTGTTCCATCCATAACAAATTTCTACTGGGCGATACACTGCTTCCGTTTATTTCTACGTATAAAATTGCTTACTTTTCATACATGGGTCATAGGGAATTGCTCTTGATATTATAACATATATCTTCGATGTTTAGGCGTTAAAAGAATGCTTCTGCAAAAAGTAAGAACAGACAACTAAGCAAAAGCTGCTTATATAAATGTACTGTTTCAAAGTGATTTCATACATATAGCTTAAGATAAATTTCAATGTTATTTAATTTTAAATCTCTCTCTTAATTTTTTTATCTCATTTCAAAAAATGAATATTAATAACTTACAATTGTTACAGAAATTAAAACTCGTTCACAACTTTTTAGTTTAGAGGGGCTGCACGTATGTTGTTTTTTTTATAAATTTGCGCTGGTTTTTACCATTTTGATATTATTTTTCCTTCCTTGGTCTTAACTTTTTGGCTCAAATAATTTATTAAATAAACCACAAAAAATCTGATATCCCATTTTAAAAAAAATGCACCCTGTCGGATTAACTTTTCTTCAAATGGTGTTTTGTAGATTTCCCAGGGGGAGATTTTTCACGAAGTTACTATTTTTTTTCATATTCTAACTAATTAAATATCGACTTAAGTTTGCGAAAAACTGTGATTGCAGTATAAGATCATTTTGTCTGCGAGAGTTAATTCCTTTTGCACAATCGGAGGGAAAACATTGTACGACTTCTGAGTAATTCAGCCTTTTATGTTCTGTTAAATTATTGTTTACACAGACATTCATTTATTAAAACATGGTGAACTCTTCAGCATTTTGACATTCAGCTTTTTTTTTTGCCTGTTTTTTTTTATCTAAAGAACGACTATTTTACGCTTCGACTGCATAGTCACAAAGCATTTTATATGCAATGTAGGGAAGATGTCCGAAGAATTTTAAATCATAAACGGAAAACAATCATGTTACGTAAACTCCTGCACTATTTCGTGTATTCCTTTTATTTGATTTTAATTTATATTGAACTGGGAAGCAACAGGAGGGCTAATTACGACATATCACACAGTTTTGAACCATGGGCAAATGACAAGGAGGACACCTGAACTACCCCCTCCCCCCTTTTTCGTCCGCTCCTTGCATCCACAGCACGGCAACAGGAGGACTGATTCTTGAAAGGGTTAACATGCATTCATATAAATACTACTGCGTGTGTGTGGTGTTATAAAATAATAATATTCTGGAGTCCTAGAATTTATCTTTTTCCTGCATTTATTGGTAACATTAACTTTCAACAATAAACTTAACAATCTTTAACAAATTAAATTGCAAAATTAAAATATTAGACTGAAAATATTAGAGAGGATAAATTCTAATATTCGAGATAAAAATCCTAGTGAACAACGTCACCTGGTACGCCGAAGCCAAGAACAATATTAAGACTTAAAATATATAAGTAAACAACATCACACATCTCCTTATGTCGAAGCCAAGTTCACGATTCAACTGAGACAGAATCCGTTACATATGGTTTCTATTGATATAGACCACATGGGGTCTGAGGGTGGTGTCAACTACACTCCACTCACTCAGACAACCTGGTCCATAATTCACAACATCCTGCAACCGGATGAACCAGAGGGTTCATAAAATTTTCATGTATTCAAGCAATTGAATTTTAAAATACATCAGCCCTATTTACGTAATGAGTCTTCAGTGTCACAAGGTTTCAAACCCGTGACTCGGAAAGATCGGGATCACAAACTTGCTGCCATAACCACTTATGCCTACCATGTCTATTAAAAAACCCTTAAATTTGATTCAGTTTTTCTTTTTTTATAAAAATTTTTAAAAAATGAAGAAATTCTTTCATTTTTAACGCGTTTTTCACGTAGTGGAACAAAAGCGCTATTAGGACGCAAATTTCGTCTTCGTCTTCGTTCCATATTTTGTTGTACCTTTTTCTCAGCCAATAAGCAACCCATTGACCTCGCATTTTTCGGCATTTCGTCGCATTTGTGCCCTAGATGAGCCGAATCATATTTAAATTTTCCCATAGTTTTCCCGAATTTTCCTACACATTTTCCTGAATTTCACTAGTTTATAACAAAATTTTCTCAAATTTTACCTAATAAATGTATTGTTTGCAAAAAGTTTTTTTAAAAAAAATCTACCTGCATTTTGGAGGAAATCTTCTTAAAAATGAAAAAATCTTCACAAAAAAAGTTCAAAAAACAAATATAAAAGGTTCTGGAAAAAAATTTTTTTTTTTTGCTTTTTTATAGTGCTGATACAGATTTGTGTCATTATTTCTTTTCGGCTCAATAGTAGTTCATTTAGAGGAGTGGTACAATACTACTTTCTGTTAGTAAAATGTTCATTAGTTGCATTATTGTAAAATACAACATGTGAAAAACGCGCTAAAATTCCTTGGCCATGCCAATGATGGATATCTTGTTTAAGTTTTTTGCCGATGATATCCCGGATAATCCGCATTTGTATAATCAAGAATCTACTATGTAAAAATGCAGCCTTGAAATAAATATGATATAAATTCTGAATGTGTACGAATATGTATTGAACGAAAGATCTTTTTGGTGAAAAAAGCAACTAAAATTACACAGTTGAAACTTTTTTGTCGGATCCCTTAAATAGCCGCTTTAAGAACTCATTCTGAAGTCTGGAGATATTTTATTCCTTCTCAGTGTTACATCTCAATTCCGAAACTCGAAGTAAGGGGAGCCGTAAGTTGCAGTCAACACCATCTCCTTAAGAAGAAAAATAAGCCATATGACAGAAGAGCTGTGAAAAATGAGGCTCCGACCCGAACTTGTTGACATTTCTTCACTTGCATGTAAGGCGTCGAAGAAAGTTCAAAGAAATGGTTCTTAAGATACTTTTATAGGCTATCGATTTTAGGAGACTTTATTACTTTCTCTACATTTCGTTTGCTTTGGACAACTTGTACTTTTTTGGAATTTTATTTTTTTTATCAACTGTGGTTCGAAATATTGGATGACTCTCTTAAATTAAGAAGTAATGTGTTCTTCTTGGTAGAACTTTTTATTAAGAGTAACTAGGAATCTATTTATTTTCGGAGTGATCGAAATTATCTGTCTAACATACTGTTCTTTGGTAAAAATGAGAACTTTCATTGTAAATAATCTTACTTGTTGAACGTTTCTTAATATACTTCATTTTGATTCGGGAAAAGTTTGATGAAAATACTATTCTACATGTTATTAGTATGTTTGCTTAATGTGTTAACATTATATATTTTTATTAATCTGTTCAGACTAAATATAAGGATTTCTTCTCTAAATTTCAGTCGAGTAAAGGAATTCGTAAGTCTATTACTATTTTCTAGTTTATTCGTTTTTGGGCGAACTTTTAAGATGATGATCATTGTTCAAAATAAAAAGAAACTAGTATTTAATTTCATTAAAAATTACATAAAAATTTCAAATTTTGGTGGAACGCAAAAAATATTGCAATATACACAGTGTCATAAAAAGTGCTCAAACTCCTCACAGCAAGATTTCTCGTTGGGGGTACATAAAAATGCCCAAAGAATTGTACTTGTACGATCCATAGTTTACTAGAAAAATATGGAAAACACATGTTTGTTCTGGAGGGGTCTTAGAAGTATTTCTTTGCTCCTGGAAGTAATTGGTTGTATATAGCATAACCCCAGCCACTGGGCGTCTGGTTCTACGGCCCACATGTACGCCAGATCTCACACCGTTGGTTTTTTTTATTTCTTGTGGAGCCATATCAAGAAATTGCTGTATTGAGACATAGTGACTACGTAAACGGACTTAGTTGTTCGTCTGCATGTTGCTTGTACTTCGATGAACACCGCGCTGCTGTGACGTGTGTACTCTTCCATTCCACTCAAGCTTGCCTTGATATATTTGAACATCTGCTTTTTTAAATAATTTCAAATAATGCAGTTGAAGAGGTTTTTTGGTTTACTCAGTGTAGTTATGATTATCTGCTTTTTGCTCTCTGCTATCTACTTTATGATTGTATTTCTTGACTATCCCCTATTTTCATATAATACGGGTGTTTTACTTTCGTCCTCGGCTGTCACGTCATCCTTTGTTTTCGTATTTTTCTTGTAAACTTTGGATTAAACAGGTACAGAGTTCCTTGAGCGTTTTTTATGTACTTCGAACGAGGAACCTGACTGTGTAGAGTTTGGGTGATATTTTGGGACACCCTTTATATAAATTTCATATTTTATTAAAGAAATAACTTTCAAACGATAGTCTACGCACCTTTCAGTAAAAATAATATTATATTCTTTCTTTTTCCTTTTATCATGTTGTTTCTCCACAATGATTTGTATTATCCTGACATGTATGCTGATTTTTGAAACATTTCCCTTAGTTATTTTATCAGAATCATTGTTTCGTGATTAAATCATGTTTTCACTGAATTATAAGAAGTAAAAAGTAAAAACATTAAATGAATTAATTTGCTGAGTCTTGCAATACTATCAAGGCACCGAATTTCGTTCGCAGACGAATTTTTCAAAAACTGACTTTTAGAAGAACTTTACAGTTTTTAAAATTATAAAAGGGGGAAAGAACCATAATTGTTTTAAAAAAAATATAGCCTGTATCAACCCTTGTTTTTAAAAAATATTATTTTTTTTAAGTTTTAGAAAAAATTTTAATGTTAAGAAAAACAGCGCAAATAAAAATACATTGGATATAATGTAATTTTTATTTCATTTATACACTTTTTGATCCATCTGAAATGTCACAAACCGCAGGAGAAAGAATATTTAAGAAATTAAAATTTTATAAGCATTTAACTTCGAAGTTAATGATCTTTCGTCAAAATTATTTTATGTTCTAAGCTAGAAATGGTTGTAAAATATGATTAAGACCTTCTGTTTATTACACTCTACAGGGCTTATTGCGTAAGTGTTAAAAATTTCACTGAACTTCTTTAGATTGTTTTGGAGATATCTCATTTTTAGTGCATAAATTATCGTGTCAGGTTCAGTCTTCAAAAGACACATTTAAAAAATACCTTTATAAGTTAAATAAAGTAAATATTAGAGAAGAAAATTAAAATTCTTCAGTTTGATATGTTAGGGCTTCTCAATAATTATGTTTCTTTTTATTTTCTAAAAGTCCCTTAACAGCAAAAAAACCCATCTTTTTAACTTAATCGGATACCTAAAAAAAATATGTTATGCCCTCTAGAAGTATATACATTAAATAAAAAAAATAACATAAAAAAAATTATATTTTTTTAAAAAATAAAATATAGGGAAAAAAGTCGATTTAAAAATTTGTATGAAAAATCTCTGAATTACATTTCTGTGCTTATTGGTGTCAGATCGTTATTCTACTTGTAACTAAACAGAAAATCGTCAACTAATGAGTGACACGTTAAATTATTTTTAAAGAATTCAGTGTGATTTATTCTTATAAATTACTGCTATATATTTATTAACAATAATAATATAATAGAAATATTTGCATAATAGAAAAGAAGACAGTCATAACACAATATATATATATATATATATATATTTATAGCAGTAAATAAATTGAAAATAAGCTCATAAATCCTAAGAATCTTAAGATCAGACTGAAAGAACCAAGAACATGGAACCATGACAAACCAAAAAAGAGAAATTTAGCTAGAGTGGAAAAATCTATTATGAATTCCCGAGCTGTTACTGGTTTAGGACAGATAAACAGGATTAAACAATGTTTGTGAGATCTCAATCTTCTCCTTCAGCCGAAATTTTTGACATAATAGCGCCTCTCTCAAAACCCACGTGGGTGAATATATATATATATATATATATATTATTCAATCCACATTAGACAGTATTGATAATTCGATTATAGTTAAGAATATTTTAGATATCATTAAGTATATGCAAGGTAAAAAAATTATATCTATTCACACCTATTACTTTGAGGATTTATTTAATTCCATAGATATTGGGGACATGGTTAAAATTCTCAAAATAGCCTATAACAAATATTCTTTGAATAAACTAATTAACTATGATAAATATCTTTCTATTATTCATCTAGTAATAAATGAAAATTATATTTTTTCACAATAACTCTTATAATCAGCAAATTAAAGGTCTTCCAGAAGGAGGGCCTGCTAGTAACTGTTTAGCCAATATATATTTGCACTTTTATGAATATGATAGCTTTAGTTTCCATTCTTGTTACTCTTTTAGATACATAGGTGACTTAATCACCCTTAGTAATTTAGTAAATTATGTTCCTAGTTTTAAATATTATCCACAATATCTGAAATTATTAAAAACCAATTATAATACTGAGTCTGCAAATTTTTTAGACCTACAATTAAATGTTAAGAATGATATACTAATTAGTAATATTTTTGATAAAAGAAACTCTTTTGAGTCTAACATTATTAAAATGACTTTTTGGGGTAGTAACCTATACCTATCTATTTTTTTGAAATATCATCTTAAATTTTATAAAAAGAAACAACGATTTAGTCACAGATATTGATGTTAAACAAAATAATTACAAGCTGTTCTGCAATAATTGCTTGGAATACAACTATACAAATAAATTAATTTTTAAATATATTTCTAAGTTATCTCTCTGATTCTCTTTTTTATGCTTAATTATTTTTCTCTGTTTTTTTCTCCTTCTGTTTTTTATTAATTCCAATTGATTTTTGTTTGATTTGTTTAATTACATTAAAACTATCTAGGTGGCGAAACTAATTTTTGTTTCTGGTTTTACCAACTTAACACGTACTTTTTAACATCATTTAGCGTAGTTGCTTTCGAAGGTAAGGCCTTTTTTTCGCTTTTTTTGTGAATTGAATCTTTTCACTTAAGTTCCCCCCCCCCCTCAATATTTATGTTTTATTTTTATCTTGTTAAAATTTCATTTCATTTCATATTTTATATTAATTTTATTTCATTTTTTTGGTGGCAAATTACACGTGGTTGGTTTTAGGCCTAACTTTTCAATTTGGTTTTGTTTTGCTATTATGTATAAAATTTCTGCTGAACGGGGAAGTGTTGGATCCGTAAAATATATTTAACCCTAATTTTGCTGGTCCTAATTCAGCAATAGCCTTAGAAATAATAGGTCTTCATTTTAGTCCATTGACTCTTCTGGTTTCCTACATTTTAAAGTTCTAACTCTGTTTCATGCTATACATTCGCTTATATAATTCTAGTACAATATACTTTCCAACATTTTTATATTGTGTTTTTTGAAATCTGTTTTAAATCTTCTAGTTTTGTCAGTTGTATAATTTAGTACTATCAATTTTATTATACTGTGTATATTTTTTTCATTTTATGACACTATATATATATATATATATATATATATATATAATCTTATAAGTCTTGTTTTGAAAGTAAAAATTACGTTTAATATTAGTAGCCTAATGGAATTTTATTCTTATGTTAATTCTAATTATTTTATTTATTCTGTCAGTTGATTTAAACCCCCCCCCCACAAAATAATAGTGAATGAGTGAGTGAGTGAATATTAACGTCGCAAATGAGGATTTTTGGCGACAGACCTCGGAATTTTAAACCATGGTCAAGTGGTGAGGACGACATCGAGCTGTGGCACCCCTTCATCTAACTACCACACCACATCAACGGGAGGACGCTTGAGCTCTCGACAGATTTAACGCGCGTCGCTCCCCTTCATGGCGGGTCTTAAGTGGCACTGGGCTCGAACTCATGACATGCCAGACACGATCCTACTGCGGACACCCCCAAATTGTTTTTAATGGAATAGCTATGTGTTGATTGATTGCATTTTTATTTGTTTTTTTCATTTAAAATTAAATCAATTAATTTTCTTTATCTAACCATTTCTATACACATATCACAGAATATGAATTAAAATTCCATGTATTATCCTTAAAAGGTTTTCTTTGTAATACATTCACGGTATTTAGTTCGAATGAAAATAATGAAAATGTTTTGGATTCAACTTCGCTAGTTCAGAAAGTGCTGATTTTGACAGTCGATTCATATTTAGAATAAGAATAAAGGAGCACTATTTTCTGAAGTGAAATACCTAAACAATGTTAAAAAATAGTGTTTTTGTATGGTCCCTTCGCTCATATGCTGAACAATGTCAGACGCCCATACAACCTTTTATATTCCTTTCAAATACACTCATTATAAATACACAATTTTCATGCATTTCTGAATCAACCAACCTTTACAAATAAACTCCTAACAATCTTACCCCAGCAGCTGGGATTGACGTGTTTTGTAAAGTACTTCTTTCTCTCAATTCAAAAATTTAAATTTTGACATCCAGTCACAAAAGAAAAATGCGGGAAAATAAACATTTTATCTTTTGATAATACGTCTGTTAAGTTCAATAATGCAGAAAAATCACCATAACAATTCGTTAAATTAATTTATTTTCACGGGAATTATATTTTCTTTCTAGAATTAAAGAAAATATTTTAAGCTTAAACAAATATTGCTAATAACCTCGGTTAATATGGTATAGTGTAAAGTACTATCATTAGTGTAAAGGTTTTTTCTTTGAAATAGAAATCGCTTGAGAATTTGATCAGTTAGTTTCACGTATACATATGGAATTTTTCTGTAAAGTATATTGTAAGTATCTAGAAATACATAGCTTTTTATTCTTATAGTATAAAATCCAGTAAAAAGTTAATTGTAAGTAAATTGTCCGCTACAATATGGCTTAATTGTTCAGAATTGTTAACTTCGCTATATAGTTTCATAATTATATATTTTTTGAATTATTCTAATATTTTTCTCAAATATACTATAAAGTTGAATAATTACATTTATATTAATAAAATTGAAAAGCATTGTAATATTATGTAAGATAGTATTATTAGATCAGTGATTCTCAAACTGTGTAGAGGGGACGCAAGCATGTGGCAAATAAAAAATATTTTTTTTATAAAAAAATTATTAGTTTACTGAAAGGTAACAGAAAAAATTCATTCTGACATAATAAAACTAAAATAGGCATTGCATATTTATTGCAATCTGATTCAATTTAAAAGTAAGAAAGTAAGAGTAATATAATATTAATCCTGTAACTTGAAAGTGACTTACTTAAAATATTTATTACTTAAAGAATAACATATACAAAATTTAATAGTTATCTGGGTAGTTGGTAAGCTTTATAATTTAAGCTGTATTTCAGCTTTAGCATCAAAGTACATCATTATTTTGTTTAAAAGATTGTTATTGTAAGGAGGGTCACAAATATTAAAAGATTGAGAAACGCTGTATTAGAAAAAATCTACATATTAGAAACATTTTTGGTTATGTCAAATAAAAATGTAATTTCTACTACATTTTCACGATAACTTCACTGCAATAAGCAATGGTATATATGTATTTCTTAAATCAAACTGATAAACATGAAGAGCAGAAATCTAAGCAGAAATGCATTTTTAAGTTGGTTAAAATTAAGCTGATAGTTTTCAAAAGGCCTGTAAATCCAATTATTGCAAACGGATCTGAAAGAAATTTCAAATGTGCAGTATGTAGTTCAGGGAACTGCGAGTGAGAATTTGTCAGAAAAAAATAAAAATAGAAGCGTCGGCCAACAGGAGCATTTCAATCAAGTGCATAAGAAATAGTGCAACATTTTAAAAAATAAATTTCATTTATTGCAGTCACATTTTGTTGTTTGAATGCACTGTCGGTCAAAAACATGTTGAAAGCGTACAAAGCGATACTAAATTTTCAATTTTGCTTTATTATTCACACGTCATCCATACTTAATCCTTGAAGATACCTCACAACTAGAAGTAACAAATAACTGGATCACAAGATTTGGATAACTAGATTGTTTATCTAGGCCAGGGGTGGGAAGACTTTTCCAGGATGCGGGCTACTTCTAATTTTTTCAAGGAGTTGCTGTCCACCCTGTGTCAGTGGCTCACACAAGGCCGGGGGAGGGGTCCACGGGTCCAGATCCTCCCTCATAACCCTTCATTTTATTTTCCCGATTCATTATAGTTCCATATAAATAGTATGTAAAATTAAATGAAGTATTTGATATTAGTAATTTTTATTTATTTATTATTGTTAATTATTTATTCAGTAATTTATTTTTCACTGCTTTTTGTTCCTGGCAATAGACAAAATCAAAAGAAAGATGTTTGGCTGTGTATTGAGATATGTCACACGAGAATGGTAGGCCTTCAAAAAACCTTCGACCCCTTTCCTTTAAAAATTCCTGTGTACATTACTGCCTAATGTCGTAGGTGTGGAGAGGTAAGGAAAAGGTTATTATTGTAACTTAATAACAAGTACGGAATATGTACTTACCTACAAAACTGAAATAAAAAAACCACTTTTAAAACCGCTTTTAAAGCAAAACGCAAGATACAAACATATTAATAATAGCCCCAAATATAATTACATCAAATGATACATGTATTATGAAAAAATTCAAAATACATTAAAAAAATAAACATTTTTATCTAAATTTAGTTTTGTTAGTAGAATTTTAGTTATAGTCAGTAGAAGGCTAAGTCTGTGCATACTGTCAGCCAACCTTGAATTTTCCATATATAATTACTAACTGGTAAACATTTTAGACGCGGTCACCCCGAAATGTTTTGGTGGTCCACCGGTCGATCGCGATCGATGTAATGCTTACTCCGGATCTAGGCTGTGCTGTTTTTTTGCGGGAGATGACAAATTTCTCTGGGACGTTTGTTTGAATTTTGAACATATCACTTGTCAGTAGTTAAATTTTTAATTTTTCTACTATACTTTGTAATAGAGTTGCTTCCCTTAGAGGTTCAAGGTCAAGTTTTTGGTATAAAAGGGTTCAGGGACAGAGTAAGTGCGAGGAGCCATTGAGATCTAGACGAATCAATCTTTTACATTTTGTGAAATGAGTAATATGGGAATGTCTTGTCTCCTGACCTCTTAAATTAGCTTACACATAATTAATTTACAAAACAAAAACACTATTCCAGAAGAGGCAAATAAGAAATAGATTGTTTGAAGGGAATTTATTTAAATCTTCCAAAAAGTCCTAGATCCGCAAAGGAAAAATTGTCAATAATTGTTTTTATCAAATAAAGGAAGGCAATTAGAAAATTTGACATTTACAACTAATGCATAGTGCAATGTGTTTATATTTTTTTCCAGTTGTCTTTGCACATGAAAAACACTAGTACCAAAATTGTTCCTACAAATAACAACTTGATAGTATAACGGGGATATTCACAAGGATTTAAAAAGCATTCTTTTGGGAGGGGGGAGGGATTGGAAATTTTCAACTCAATAGTTTTAGCTTAGTACAAGTTCGTTGAGTAACAGTTGCCTACATTTTTATGTACATATCTATCTATATATATATATATATATATATATATATATATATATATATATATAATCAATACTTTTATTTAAATAATATTGGAAACATTTGGTAAATATTTTTAGGTATGATATGAAACAGAAGAAACACAAAATTAAAACGCTTTCTATTATCATAGTTATTATGCGTCAAATACATGAAAAATCCACCAGCCATTTTTTTAGAAATTTTAGAAAGTAAGCTAGTACATCATTTTTTTTTCTTCAAAAAAGTAGAAGGAAAAAACAAAGTCTGATTATACTAGTTCAGATGATTATATACATCATGTAATGGATAAACATTTACATTTTAGAAAGCTCTTATTTTTCTTCTAAAAAAATGCTCAGATTAATGCTTAGAAAACAGCCTATAAAGGTAGATGATGCAGCATTAACGCACACTTGGAATTTTAATATGTTTTGTCTATTTTCCTTCATGTTTCATTCTTGTTGATGGTTTATTAAGTGATATTTCAAATGAAACAGAAATTACAAACACATTAGCATCAATTTCATAATTTTGTATTTGATATAGTTTTTAATGTTCTCTAAAATTATTAATTTTGAAATTTCAGTAAAAAATGGAAAAATATAATTGAAAATCATGTGCTTCAATCATGGTAAAGAAATGAAGTATTTCTAAGAATAAAATTTTACAAAAATGAGGTTAAAAAGAATAAATGACGCATAAAATATGAATAAAATAAGTATAAAACAATTATTTAATAAAAATTTACCAAACGTTTTATTCTTTTAACTTTTTTTCATCTTTCTTATTCTAGAAAAAAAATGCATTTAAATTATTTTTAACTGCAGATTTAAGTCCAATGTTTTCCTACATTCAATATTGTCTTACTAAACATTTACTTCCAGGTTTTCGGAGACTTAATTAATTTTCTTAGAGAAAAAGCCCTCAGCTTCTTTATCATATTTTATTACTCTTTTCATTTAATTTGTCATAAAAAAGGTAAAATGCAACAAAAAAAAATACACACGTATTTATTTTGTTGTGGTCGTACAAATTCATGAAAACGGAACGAATGAAGGATGTTTAACAAAAGAAGGTATAAAAACTTCTAAAAATGAGAAAAACGTGTTTTCAATTAAAACAAATAATTACTATGATAATCATTATTTTAAAATAATAGAATGGTTTGATAGATTTTTTAAAATATGTATAATGCATTTCTATCAAAACATATTAAAATGGAGGAAAAAAGAAGCTTTTTAAAGAAGGATCTCAATGCATTATAAACTTTTTCTAGGTTGAGTTAACATTAGTTTTTAAAGCACTTTCAAAAATCAAAATTTATTAAAAGTCATTTGGTTTTTATTATTATGTGTTATTTTCAGTTAGAAATTAGTTAAATTTCCATACAAAAAAATAGTGTATTATAGACATCTTTTTAATATAATTTTGAAACTTGTTGCATATGTTGCATTTCATTGATGCACTGGGTATGTTTTATGTGTGTACAGGTGATTTAGAAAGATTTTATTCTATTTATTAATCAGTTATTCAAGATTTTATTTTATTTATTATTCAATTGTTCAAGATTTTATTTCATTTATTTTTATTTTTAGATTCAAGTTCTGCGCATCAGGCTTTGGCAAGTAACCAATACACACAAAGTTCCCGAGTCCAGAAAGCAGGGATCTGCTGAGCAGAATTCCAACAAAGGTTGTCTTCCAGTGGGTGCCTTCCCATTGTGGCCTTTGGGGAAATGAAATGGCAGACGTTTTACCAAAAAGAGGCACGAATATTCTCCAGAGAGCTGCATCTTCACTCAGCAAAACTAAATTGTTAGCAATTATAAAAAATGCTTTCGAGATGCTGCCGCCAGTGCTGCCAAAAATAAATAATGGTGGGTGAGTGCAATTAAAACCTAACTATGTCTCGGACTCTCCTCGTGCTGCTGTTGTGGCTGAGTTTAGATTGTTGACTGGCCACGACTGCCTTTGTGCTAATTTGTTCCGTTTTAAACTGACTGACTTCCCTTTTTGTGTGCTTCTGGACAAGTCATGGACGCTGCTCATCTTGAAGAGTGCTCTGCACAAGAGTTTGGACTATATTGTAAGAAAATATTAGAGAGCTCGTTGCCTAATGACCTGATGGTCAATGGCAAGGCATTTGATAAATAAATAATAAAATAAGTTAAGCACCACCTCAGCGAATCGTAAGGTAGATGTACTCTTGAAGTTTGTGTCTCTTCCCAACGCAAGGGACATCGGAAAAGGCGTGTGTGTCATCTGACTAGTTAGTCAAAATGCAACATTTGCTGTAGAAAAGGCTTTTTTTGGTATTCTTTAGTTTAGCAAACTGTCACGCAAGCCACCTTTTGTGATATGTTAGCTCTTTGGTTGATTCCATATATTGACAAATTCATTCTCCACTTGGATGGTGCACCATCACCACTTTCGGGGCCTTGTATCAAACTTCCTTCGGGGTCGTTTTTTAGATATGAGAGCCCTTTTAGTGGGACTGTAGTTACTTGTAGCTTGAGTGTCTCGTTTCATTGATACTTCTGAAGCGGCGGTAGCTACGCGCATGCCAACCACACTAAATAATCAACGTACAAGACTAGCCACGATGAGCATCTCTCTCACCGAACCGATCGATTGAACGAGTTGCGGACTACAACATGCCACTTACCCTACGTCCACTTATAAGTTCTGATTTAACATTTTGTAATTTTTTCCAGTGGAGGTACTTAAATAACAAGGTATTCGTCCTTCCCCTTCCTGTTGATCTAATAGAGTTGAAATAGCGTATCTCCACCGCTGTCAGATAGCTTACCACACGTTTGGGCTGAAATGGTTACCTGCTCAATGTGCGTCGTGCGACTATGGGCTCACATACAGAATATTTGTGACTATCTCTAACAAGACTTAAAATATTCCCATACAATTAAGTTGTTGCATACAAAATGTGAATTTTTGTTACATACCCTGTGCATGTTCCTAGTCTAAATTTTTTTAATTTTCTTCAGTTCTTTATAAGCCTTTATTTTTCTAAAATATCAATAGTGTAAATCAATAATTACACATATATTATATTCTGGAACACATTACCTTTTAACAAAATGTGTGTAGATATTGGCTAATCTTGAACAGTATGTATGTAATACCTAGAAAATGCTAAACTATCTTATTTTTAAACCAGCGTACCAAATTACTTAAAGTCAGTATAAATTTATGAGTCCCAAAGTGTGTAATACTAGACAATGGCAAGAGGCAAAGTTTTAACGTCGAGTAAACATTAAGCTTTGTTAAGGAATAAGACATTCACACTTTTTAGAATTATAAGATGCGTTTCTGTTTTATTTTTAATTATTCTTTCGTTTTATTTATCTTTCTCTATACATGTGATAGATGTGAACTCATTTCTTTTAATCATCATATTATTTTTTTCACTGAATTTGGTAACGTTTATATATTTCCTGCAAATTATCTTTCAAAACTTTGTGGAAAAATACTTAATATTTTAAAGAATTTTTTTTAAAAAAATTGTAGGCAAAATGTTTTCAAAAAATTTTTGAAGCATATTTTTTTTAGAGTAAATACACACAAAAATGAAAGGAGAGAAGTCAGTCGTCTGAAATATAATGTGTAATTGTACTCGTATTTTATATGTATACTATATTTTTAATGGAACTAAACCCTAAATATGGGGGGGAGGGTGATAATGCAACATAGATAGGGAAAAAATTAAATTAAATAATCAGTGTGTGTAATCGTAATTAAAAATTTTTAGTGAAATTAAATTATTTTAGGGACAATACAAGATACCAACTTGTTTCGTACGGCACATCTGAATTAGTCTAATATAATTTGCGTTAACTTCTCGTATTTATACTTTCAAGCAGATGGAAATAGAAATATTCATTTACGATTTGTTTTGTATACCTTTATTAAAAAGTGTTTTTTAAATAATCTCTCTTTTTTATAGATATTACACTTCTATACTTTATCTTTTATTTGAATTTTATGTCTCTAATTTATTAACTATGCAACCTGCACCGAATTTAACACATTATTATTCCATGAAAAGTAAAGTTTTATTTAAATTGCTCACATTAATCATTCAAAAAAATTTTGGATTGTTTTTAGAAAATGCAATAAATTTATTTGCAAGTCAATGTAAAAAAAAAATTTACTTTTCCTTTAATTTTTATCAAAGACAATTCAAATATTTTATACGTTCGATAATAAAATTCTGAAATTCCAAACCTTTTAAACTCGTTATTTAAAAAAAAATTATGAGTTATTGTTTTTAAACCATAGAGAGAATTTACTTTACATGTGAACACTTTAAGTTCTTAATTTAATGCCATCTTAGAAAATTCCTAAGATTTCAATTTAGAGAAGCATAACTCTCTCCCTCTTAAAATATATTTAAACAAAAGAATATGTTCCAATTGTTAGACGAAAACCAAGAATGTCTACATTGTAAAAAGCCTCATTTAAAATCTAAAAGTCTTAAGAAACAGGAAACAAGTGAAATTTAAATCATCCGAAAACATTGAAAAGTCAAACTACATTAAATTTAACCAACTTGTTTGAATCAAAATATATATCTAAGAGAAAATAAATGTACTACACATCAAACATCATCTTTCTTGATTTTATGCATAAAGATGGATTCGGGACTAAAATGTCCCTGGAAATATAATATATTTTCAAGAGTCGGGAAACTGCATTATTGAATTTAATCCAAGAATACCTTCCAGACCACTTAAAAACAAAAATATCTAGGAATATCTGAGGAAAGAAAATATTTTTTAAAAAAGAATCTAAATATTTATGTTTCATCAACGAAACGAAAGATTCCCAGTCGATACGAAATATTTTTCAAAATGCATTCATGCAAATTTAGTCACGGAACATGATAAATTTACTAAAAAAAAAGAAGAAAATAAAAATGAAAGAGAGAAAAGAGGAATATAAGGTGAAAAGGAAAGCGAATGATGCATTTTGGTAAAAGAAATTTGAAGCATGTCTTCGCTTAGAAGTGGAAGAAAAAGAAATCACTTTTTCTCCCGATTTCCTGGAAATATCATATGCACTGGCTCATTTTACGTTGTTTTGTGAGGAGCACGGTGCACGTAATTTAATATAAACATCCCAAAAGTCTGCACATAAAATTCCTTAGACATGAGGTTATACATAAAAAATCAATTCGAAATGCATGCATTTTTGTATTATCTTGTTCGTTTTTCTTGCTTCAATGCAGGTAATGTATGCATTTTTCGGTAAAACACAACTGAGGAAGTGAAAGAAAACTGAAATGTTCATAAATTGAGTCTAACAAGATGCAGCGACATTTACAACACTACATTATTATTTCTTTGTTTCTTCAAATTTGTAGAGCAAATGCAGCATTATAACAATAAACATGTTTTACATAAATTTTTTTGATAATATATATAATAATTATTTAAATGAGTATTAAATAATTTTAAGAATTTAGAACAGTAGCTTGTTATAAACATAAAATTGCTTACAAGGTTTTTAATTTATTGTAAATGTAAATCTGATCACTGCAAAAAAAAATAGTAAATAATTAACTTTTTGAAAGTATTTTCAAAGTTTTCATCAAACATTGTTTTGTTTTAAAAATACTGTTTATAATTATTTATAATTAGTTTAGGTTAACCAGTATTATATATTATGAATATGCATTGTAAATTATATGCGCTAGATGCAATTGTATGCATTACATGGATTGTAATTTCTTTTAGTTCAAAAAGAAATGTTACATTTTATATCATTTTTAAAAAGAGAAAATCAAAATGGCTTTCTGCTAAGTTCTGTTGCTAATATCTTCAATTGACACTATCAGTTTATTAAAATAAAAAAATGGAGGCTGTAAAAATCCTTCAAAAAAAGAACTTTAGTGATAAATAATTTATTATTAAGTAATTGTGGAAACATCAAACATAGCTCATAATTACAAGTGCAATAATAAATCTAGCAAAATCATTATCAATCATATCTAAGCTTCTGATTGATGATGTAGAATTTCCTTTCTTTGCTAAGCACTAAGTCTTCTGTTTCTCTCACTTTTTCATGATTTTGTATTAAAAGAAGCATGTATTTGGTAGACTACTTTTTATTAGACAATTACTGTAAAAAAGGATTAGCTGTTATTAATCAATCCATTGAGTGTAGAGTTCAATTTTAATTTTTGACATAAAATTGTTTATTTTCTTGATTTCTACAAAATCAGTTTTTCTTTGAAACAACTCTGAGATATGTAAGTGTTTGTGAATATTTCACTTCCCTCCCCCCATCAAAAAAGAATTAGAATAATTAAATAAACAATAACTTTACAAAAAAGTTTGAGATGTATTTATAAGAATTTCAAATGCAATTTTAAGAATAAGAAAACAAGTAGGTGATGAGGGTACTGTAAATTTTTTTATATAATTGAGAAACAGATTCTGGTATTACAAAACTAAAGTACGTGGCTTACTTATAATAATTGAATATATTTTTTTCTACAAAACTTCTAAAGCCTTTACCCATATTCTCATAGGAATTTTTGTGCTCATTGTATCAATAAACTGACACAACTTTTTAAACATTTTTTCAGAAATTCTTGTTTGAAGATTGGAGACGAAGCTGATTAGCTTGCAATGGCTTTAGTAAACAAATGTAGGTATGATTTGGAAGAGAAGAAACAAAATTTAAACGCCTTCTATGGCTATAATTGTCATGTGTCGAGCAAATAAAACATCCTCCAGCCATTTTTTTAGAAATGGCACAGTGTAAGCAATTACGTTCATTTTTGTCTCAAAAAGTGTAATGAAAAAAAATAAAACTCAGAATATTATTTCGAGTGATTATATGCATCAAGTAATTAATAAACATTTGCATTTTAGAATGCTAATCTGTTTTTTAAAAAATATATGCTTAGATTGATGTTTATTAAACAGGGGTAGCTTATAAAGTCAGATGATATAACATGAACGAACATTTGCAATTTTAATTATTTTTTTACTATTTTTTTTCATACTCCTCTTCCTTAATTGTTATTTATTAAAAAATATTTCATATAAAATTGAATTTCAAAAACATTAGCATCATTTAAAATAAATCAGATTATTTTCCTTATGTTAAGGAATGTGAGTAAATTAAGAGGTTTTTTTGTTATTTTAATGCTATATAAATGTAATTATTCTAAATATTACCGAAAATTGCTCAATTTCGAAATTTTATGTTACACTTTATCATTAAAGTTCGTTACTTAACTATAAAAGACGTACTTGAGCAAAAGAACTGGTTACATTAAATTATTTATTGTTACTTTATTTCATTTTAAAGGTAGGATTTCTTCCTCCGTAATCTGGTGTATGTGTTCTCCGTCATAATTTTACCTTTTTGAAAGATTACAGTATTTTGTTTCTCAACGTTTATTTTTGTTTACTTCTTGTTTAATAGGATTATTGTTTTTCTTATCAAAGTTTATCATGACAAAGGTTTCAGTTATATCACATGCACAAATTATGGAAATCATATATTAGTATCTATGAGTTTCAAAGGATATTGAAAATATCATATTTCGAATAAATCTTATTTTCCTAAGGAACAAGCCTCCAAAGAATTCCTTTTCCTTCCTTTCATAGGTCAAGGAAGGTAAAATAAACCTTGTGTTTTTTTTATTGTTTATATTATTATTTATTTTACTTCTCTGCCAAGTAGCATGTTTTGATTTATTTCTTATCATATTTATATATGCTACACGATCAAGAACAATTTAAATTTCATCAATCAATTTCATACTTCTATGAGAGTTATCAAATTTTCTAGAATTCGTGCTTTATTTGTGCATAATTATGTTAAAATATTTTAAATGGTATCAATTGAAACAAGCATTTCCTAATTCTATCATTGTTTTAATAATGCAGCTTACTTTCGAATAATTTATCATAATAGAGATTTCTTCTTTCGAAATTTGCAATTGTTTTCTATTTAGGAACTAATTTATAGTAAATTCTGCATTTGGGAGCTTTTCCATGACTCAGTTGAATTGAAATATATTTAAATATATCTAAGAGGGCAATAAGAGACGGGTAAAATTTTGAAATATACTTAAGTGTAATAAGAAACATCATTCCTTCAATGCATTCCGTCTCACGATTCCATTATTTATTATGCAAATTCCAAAATGCATCTTATTTTCCAGATTATTTCTAAATTTCTTGAAGTATGTATCCTCTTTGATTATAATAGCATTCAACGACTTTTCAGGTCACATGAGGTAAGAAGAGTCAGCCCTTCGAAGCCCACATCAAACAAATTGCTTTGAAGAGAAAGCAGTTTTTTTCCCCTAAACATCAAAGAAATCGGTCTTCTATTTGAAATACGACCTTTCAAAGAAATCAGCCATTATGCATTTTCAAAGGCAGTTACGGATCGGACTACAAGCCATTAGACTGCTGTTTTCAAAGAAGTCTTTTTTGTGACCCAGTCGATGGGGATGTCTACATCCGCAACTTGGAAATGGATTTAAGGACAATGATATATCTACAAACGATAAACGCATCATGAACTTCAACTCCAAGAGAACGTTACACCCCATTTCTGATTTCAGAGGGATAGCCTTCCTGTGAAAAAGTTGTCTTGACATCGTTCTTTAAGTGCAGATTGCTGATGTTGCTTTTTTTTTAGAATGGAATGGAATAGAGAATCCATTTGTTATTGCTATCGATAACTGAATTCCTGGTTTTCCCTTCAAAGGGATTTGTGCTTAAAAGATGTATTTTTGATTAATGGGAGTATTGAGGGAATAAGGAGTTTCGTTTCCAATTTTATTCTTAATACTTTTCTACGATGAAATTGTGAGAAGTAATCGATTATTTTTCCTAAAATCATATGTGTATTTAATATTCTGTCACTTTCTATAAGCATAGAAGTTATTGAAGTAAGATTAATGGAAATTATTTTAATCACCATTTT
>BMAO01021802.1:0-47568 GCA_019973975.1 Trichonephila clavata
TTTTGGCATTTTCTGGACTATTCTTTTCATCAAGGGTGTCAAACTCAAAGGCTAACTTTTGCCAAACAAAAAAGGCTTAACTTTAGGAGGACCGAAAAAAATCAATATCCATAGAAATATTTCGAAAAATACATTACAAAAAACATATGTAAAAGAAAAATATAAATTTAATCTTTACGTCTTGAGACTTGACATCTCTTCTTTGCTATTATCTTTCCTTTTCGGGAGAATTTTTTAAACATTTTATTACATATATGTAATATATTATGCCGATACTTGCCGGGTGGCCAAAATATTCGTTGTGGGTGGCGGCTTGACACCCTCCTTTACATGGACTGTGGTAATATGGGTATTCGCCATACCATGCTTTTGAGTTTAAACCTCATAGAAATTCCACAGAAGCATTTCAAAATAAATCTTCAGCGTGTCCAGAGTCTCTACAAGAAAAAGTTTGCTAAGTACCAGCAACTCTAGAGGAACACCTGAAGGAATTTAAAAACATATCTGGATCTGTGTGTTTCTGTTTAAAATCATTTATAGCTAAAAAACTTTCTCAAAGAAAAAACGTTTATTCATTTCTAAGCATAAGAAATGAAGTTGATTATTTTTCAAAACGCATGGATGACGGATGAAAATTGGTAAAAAGAAACATATTCTCAGCTTATTGCCAAGTTATCAGCTTTTTCTCCTCCACATTGCAGTCCAGAAACATATACCTACTTCGTATTATTTTTCCATTCAGATATATGAGCCTTTTATAATTGGCACAAATTTCAGTTTGGAAAAGGATATGGAACTCAAACGAGTTCTTCCAAGGTGAAATAAAAAATGGTTGCACGAAAGATAATTAACTGTGCTAAAAAATGATAGTTAATATATTTATGTAAAATAAACTTCTTCAAAAACAGAAAAAGGTTTACCTCAACTTAAAATACCAACTTGGATCTTGAGCATTGCTCTTTACATTCAAACAAATTTTAAATTCATTTCGTTTTCATAATAGGAATGTTTTATCAAATGACTTTCCCGCTATTCTACTCAACGATTTTATTTACCGAAGTGTATTTGCACAATATAATGAATTATTTAATTTGTTAGCGTGATCATGGAAACATAATAAAATGTTTTGGCATCACAGTACTACCAAATAATACAATTACATAAAACACAATGCGTACATCTTATACCTAACAGGTGTATTACTTGTCACTGAAATAAATAAAGGATAACGGGATAGCGAGTGATTTTTTGAGACCATTAAGTATCTATTTTGCATTCTATCGTCAGCTGTACCAGATATTCCAGACTTTTTTTTTGAATCTAAAGAAGACTTGCCGAGTCTAACAAAGAAGAGTTGGTCAAGATTCAAAATACTTCAAGTCAAAATAGAAGATAATTCAGATAAGAAATAAACGAAGTACTAAACCATATTTCTAAAGATGTAATTTTGACAATGACATTAAGGGGAAAAAAATAATACTTAAAACTGCAAATATACTTCGCCATATTTACTTAAATATAAACGAATAAATTATAGTTAATGCTATTAATTTTGTTAATGTACAAACTAATCATAATTGATCTTAAATTTCACTAATATACTTACCCAAAATTAAAAAGAAAGAAGAGGTAGAGATAAGAGGTAAAGATAAGAGACATTCAATTATTCGGTCCATGCATTTCAGTTACTTAAATATCGTTCCTTTGTTTTTATTTCAATCACGATTTTTAACATTTCATACCCAGTAGATTCAACACGAAGTCCACATTTGATTTTCTGCTCTTTCATGAGCAAAATATTCTTGTAATACGTCTAATCTAACGTTTTCTAACATGAAAAGTTTGCATAGTTTTAGAGATATCTTAGCATAACCAAGATTCAATAAGAGCCACCAGAAGGGTTGTTCTATAAGCAACAAAAAAGGGATTCAAGTTTCAGTTACAAACAAATTATACCTGATCACCTTCTAAACATCTGTGTTTACTAATAATGAACATATTTTTACAACTGTTGTAATAGTAATAAATTTCGTTCACAACGCGTATAGGATTAAATTATAAAACTCATAAGTCATTATCAACCTCTGATGTATCAAAAAATGTACATGGAATCTGGAAATAATTGAAACAAAACCAAATTATATTAACCCTCCGTTAAGCGCTTGATTTTCTGAGATTTATAGCAAAAATAGTTTTGGTGACGCGTCCACGCGGTGAGCGGGAAAGCGCTCTTCCTTCTTGTATCTAACTTTCATCACTCCCTCTATATATAGGTTTAGTATAAGAATGAGGTCAACTGCTTTACATTTCGGGCGGCAGGGACCCTTGAACCTGATAGATGCAGCGTACTCAACAACGTAATTGTTATTGTATTTCGAATTTTCTTTAATTTTCAAGTTTTTCTCTAACGTAGAGTGTAGCTTTCCTTTTCATACTAAAATATGACTCAAAGCAAGATTTGAAACTCCTTTAAGATGTTTTTTTTTCCTGCTGGGAACCGAGATGCCTCTGAGAGATGCCACACGAAGATATCATCTGCGAAGACGACCTGACAATAACGCACACATGCCTCGTTCATTACGACTCAGGATTGAAAACATATCGAATATAAAATGCCCTGTTCAAGACGAAGAGATACTCGTAAGAGCAACAACACCAAAAACTTTGAAGGGGAAGTACTGTTCCCCTTTTGAGACCAAGTAAGGATGAATATCAATTTTTTGTTACGTAAAATGCAACGAATTCATGTGCCTTGAATATTGTAAGAAGACTTATGAAGACTGCAATGTAGGGGTTCTCAAAATGTTAATAGGAAATGCTAACTAAATTCCACCTTTGTAATGTGTTTCATGTTTAAACTAAAATTTCTGATTATAAAATATTATATTACGACGTATGTATCATACATATGAACCTAACGGTGTCAGGTTTGTGTCAAAATAATGTATTAGAAAATGCTTTCAGTATTAAGTATATTTATTATTATTTTTAAGTAGACGTGATTAGTTTTGTTCATCGAGATGGCTACCAAAAAATTTTAATTTTCATATAATTTTTTTTAATTTTCCGATGCATAAATTTACACGTGACCTAATTTTATTTATTTATTTATTATTTTTTAGCCAACATTCGTGTTTTTCACATCCTTCTTTTTAACCTATCACAGCTCCTTTGCTTTGTATCAATTAATCTTTAACGGCCATTGAATGCTTTGGTTCTATAGCTAGATAGGTACAACTATCTATTATCTATTACTTCAGTAACAATCCATTTTTTATAGGAAAGTAATGCAAAATTTAAGAGTGTCGGTAACAAACACGGCACCTTATGTCAAAAAATTAGATATAACAAAACGCTTTAGTGTCACACCTCACCAATAAAATTTTTAAATCATCTTCAAACATAAGTATGAGGTGATGCATCTGAGAGTTGCCACGCGCCTAATGATGTAGCTCATTGAAGCATGCCTAGCAGAGGGTTAAGAAACCTTCTTTGCGTTAATGTTAAAGTACTGTACTCGAAGTAGGAGTAGTTTACAGGTATAAAAAGTGCTCACCGGCTTATCTTGTTACAGAGAGCAGCGCATATTTTATCACAAAACTCATTTTTTTCACAAGTGCTCCTTTTTTCAAGTAAATGTTTTCCTCATTTTTTTCACAAATATCATAGTTTTAAATTACAAACCCTTTCACACGTTAAAATAAAATAATACACATTTATGAAAATTATTAAAATTAAAAAATTATCTTAATAACAGAGATATGAATTACATATTTGCTATTTTTTGAAAATCAGCAAATTGGTATGAAATGTGACTCACGTTTAGCTCAGACCATGTATGCGGAATGGCTCACAAAAACTTACTGAAACCCCATTATAGTAACTTTGCAGCTGAAACCTAATCGTAGTGGGTTGTCATAGCTCATAAAAAAGTAAAACGGCTCTTGCTGGATACATTCCAGTCTCTAACTATTAGGCCTGATTGTAAAGTAGAATGACCTCCATATTCATTTAAGCTCATCTCACAGGATTTGGTTTCTTTGAAAATACTTGAAACACACATCAAATATGTGCGACCCTCGTAATTCCAAGAACTTAAATGACGTAACACTTGTGTCAGAGTATCAAGTATAAAATGGGCAGCGAAAACTAAGTAATGGGTCAAAAAAAGGGCACGTCCTTAAACAATGGAAATAAAATTTTAACAGCAATCTGAGAAAACCAGGAGTTTCCTTCGCTAACATCGTTAGCGGAGAACCCCCCCCCCAAACCCCCCAACCCTAGCACAGAAAAATTACAATTGTTAGCAGTAATGACAAAGTAGTCCGTGAATCACAAGATGATGAAAATACCTCAGACCTAGTTCAAATAATTGAGCTAGTGCATTTAATCTCAAAAATACTAAAAAGATCCCCTAAATACTAAATCTTATCCCCAAACTAAAACAATGGGTTGGCCAAAATGGCGGCGATGGAGGATGACGTGTTTTTTGATGCTCTTCAAAAACATTGCTCGATTATCGAATCTGCGATTCTGTCAAAATGTAATATGAACCATCAGGTGCGTGAAGAGGCCAGGCAAGCCTTGGGTGAGTTGAAATCCTCTATTTATAAGAATTTTGAAAGAGTAAAGGCAGCTAATTTTTTAGAAGCATGTAAACAAAGCTTGAAGGAAGCCATTGCAACCCAAATTACGCCAAAGCCAAGTTACGCCAGTGTCGTGGCGCCATCTGTTGCTCCAAAAGAAAAGGAAAAGTCTTTCGATTATTGTCTAGTTGTAGACTCAGATAATTGCTCTTCTGACGATGTAAGGAAAATTATTAAGTCGAAAATAAACCCAGCGGAATCTAAATTAGGTGTATGTGACTTAAAAATTTAAGAGGAAACAAACTACTAGTTAAATGTTTTTCTGAAAATGATCGAAACCGACTTTTGACAGAACTTCAAGAAAAATCACCAGAATTAAAGGCTTCTCTGCCAAAAAGGAGAAATCCAGTCATAATTGTAAAAATCGTGCCAAATGAAGTAAGTAATGAAGATCTTTTGAAAGTGATTTCTGAACAAAACCCTGAAATTGTCGTAGATGACCAAAGCATAGGGCAGTGCAGAGCTCGCTTTACTTTAAAAACCTTTCAGCATACAAGGCATGTTGTAATCGAAACTCACCCCATAGTTCGTAAATCAATCCTCCAACAAACAAGATTGAAAATAAACTGGAGTGCATGTGATGTAGATGATTTCCTTATTATAAATAGATGTTTTAACTGTCTTGGCTATAACCATCGTGTTTCCGAATGTAACCAACCAACAGCCTGTTTTCACTGTTCTGGAGAACATAAAGCGAAAGATTGCTCAAATAGGGATGCACCGACTTGTATAAATTGCATCCGTTTCAATCACAAAACAAAAAACATAGATAAAAAAGTGAATGTTAATCATAAACCTTTTTCTGAGTGCTGTCCTTGCCATATTTTTACGAAGAAGAATACCCAATCTAGAATTAACTATGATTAGGTCAGATAAACAAGTTCTAAAGTGTGTTCAGTTAAACCTGCATAAGTCTAAATCTGCGACACAGCAACTCATTTTAAACATGGAAACAGATAACATTGATTGTGCACTAGTTCAAGAACCTCATAGCTACAGGAGTTCTCTTCCAGGTTATCCCAGTACTTATAGACTTTTTTATGATCCTAATTCTGACATCATTAAGGCAGCCATTATTGTTCGCTCACGTTATCTTGCAACTTTTCTTGATTATAAAAATACTGATTACAATATGGTCACTTTAGAAGTTACCGCGGGCGCAACTGCGTTTACTCTTTTCTCCTATTATTTTGAACCTTCAAAAAACATTGACTCGGATCTTCACAAGATCAGCCAAGTTTTTAGCTGCAAAAATCTCAATAGACTGGTTTGGAGTATGGACTCCAACAGCAAATCTGAATTATTGTTTAGTCCCTATTCAGATGCACGAGGAGATAAGTTATGTGAATTTATTTCTGCCAACAATTTATTTATAATCAACGAAGATTGTGGGCTTCTTTTCGAACAACTCAGTGTACGAGCTATATTGATGTCACAGTTGTTGGTTCGGATCTACTCCAGGATAATTCGATTTGGTGTCTTTCGGAAAACGAGTCCCTTTCTGATCATGTGATGATTGAATTTGAGTTTTGTCTATCCACGGTCCTGCGAGATACATCAAAAGTTCCTTTTGTTATGTTCAATACAAAGAAAGCAAACTGGTGTCGCTTTCGGAAATTTTGTTTTTCTCGTATAACTCATATTTTTGATATTCTTAACAGTTGCTCTAATAGTTCTTGCCTAAACACAGTCGTTGAGGAGTTTGGTTCTATTATTTATCAGGCATGCTTGTACTCTATGCCTACTAAGAAGACTAGCAAGCATAATGTCCCTTGGTGGTCTACCGAGATTGGCTGTGCGAGGAAGAGGCTTAATGCATCTAGGCGTAGATTTCAACGTTGTAAAAATCCAATTGTTAGAGAGTTATACAGAAATAAATATCTTGATTATAGAAAATATTACAATCAAATGCTTACTGATGCTAAAACTGACTCTTGGAAGAAATTTCTTTTGACCATTGACGCTCAAAATGTGTGGAAGAAGGTTTATACATATGGCGTTAAAAGAGAATTTATGAAAAAAAGTTGAAATAACTGGTATTAAACTACCTACAGAAGAAACAACCTCCTCTTTAGATGAAACAATAAATGCTGTGCTTCAAAAATCCTTCCCTTCTGATTCAGAGGCAAATGACAATAACTTTCAGAAAGACTATCGTAAGGCCGCGTATACTAGTTACTCTTCATTTTTCGATCCTTCCTTTTCCTGTGATGAAGTTAATACAGTTCTTTCCTATGCTGAAGCTCAATAAATCACCTGGTCCGGACTCTATTTCAAATGAGATTATTAAACAGTTCCACTTAGCATTCCCTTCTTTTCTCCATAAACTTTTTAATGTTTGTCTTGATTTAGGTATTTTTCCACGGGTTTGGAAGATTGCCCAGGTGATTCTCATCCCCAAAGTAAATGAGTTTAGAGTTCCTCATTTGGATAACCTTAGATGTATAAGCTTGCTTCCAACTCTTGGTAAATGCCTGGAGAAACTTCTTGTTAACAGGATTTGCTGGTATCTGCGCCGTGGAGACTTTCTTTCTAGTGATCAGTATGGTTTTACCCCTCATAAGAGCACTGAAGACGCTCTTTTACGTTTGAATGAGATTGTTAAGAGAGGTAAAAAGAAGCATTTTCACTCAATCTTGATTTCTCTTGATATAAAAGGTGCTTTTGATAACGCATGGTGGCCTTGCATTTTAAATCTTCTTAAGAAAGCGAAAATTCCGAAAAATCTTTTTTCACTTGTTGCCGACTTTTTAAATGACAGAATGGCCAAAATGCAACTGGGTTCGACTTCTGCAATCCGTTGTCTTGAAAGGGGTTGCCCTCAAGGGTCAGTTTCTGGGCCTATCTTTTGGAATATCATTATCAACGATCTTCTAGTTAAACTTAATGATCTTGCCTGCTGTGAAACCATAGCTTTTGCTGATGACATTTTAATTTGTTTCCAAGGTAGGGATCTTCATGCGACTTTCTTACACGCACAGGAAACTTTGAACATCGCCTCTGACTGGTCAAAGAATTTTAAATTGGATTTTAATCCTGTTAAAACCAGAGTCATGGCTATTGAAAAACGAAACGTTTGCTATGATGCATTTCAGCTGCATCTCAATGGTGCTCCCTTGACTATGGTAAAACAAATGAAATATCTTGGGGTTCTTCTTGATGCTAAATTTTCTTGGAAGCAGCACTTAAATTACATTTCAGAGAAATGTGACAAATTGCAGCGGGGACTAAATCGCATTGTACGCAACTCGTTCGGTATAAATTTCAACGTACATTCGCTCATTTATAAGCAAGGAATCGAACCTTTCATTATGTATGGTTCTAGAGTTTGGGGTGAGGCACTTAAAAGGAAGATGAATTCTATATATCTGCGACGCATACAAAGAAGGATGCTCTTGCGGGTCATTTGCGGTTATCGTACCATAAGTTACGAGTCAGTTTTTGCTATTTCTGGATTCCCTCCAATCGACATTGTTATTCTTCATAATATTGCTTTTAGGGAAAATCTCGCTGCTTCTTCTATCTCTAATTATGATTGCACTATGTCCCCATTTTTTCTCCCTCATCCTTCAGAGAGAAATTCCATCAATATTATTAAGCACAATGAGAAAAATACTGATGATTTCCCTGTTATTTGCTATACTGATGGTAGTAAAATTGCTGGCAAAGTTGGTTTCGCTTTTGTTGTGTTCAGGAGTGGTGTAGAATCCGAGCACTTTCAATTTAGAATTCGTGATGAATGCACAGTTTTTGTAGCTGAACTTTTATGTTTAAACTTCGCCATTAAATGGATCACTGAACAAAATAGTGTCTCAGACTATCTCATCTGTACAGACTCTCTTTCCTCCTTGGATTCTCTTAAGTGTATTTCTTCATCTAACAACATAATCGTCGAGATCCAAAAGCAACTTAAAAACCTAAAAGATAAAAACATCTCAATAGATTTTGCATTTGTTCGTGGACACACGGGCATTTTTGGAAATGAGCGGGCCGATTGGTTAGCCAAGGCTGCAACCAAACGCAAAATTGACATTGCCGTTAATATTCCTAAGTCATTTTACAAGAAGATTATGAGGGAAAGAATGGTGAAGTCTTGGAACCAAGAATATCTCACATCAAATAATGGGAGCGTAACAAAGAAATTTTTTCCAACCATTAATAAGAGACTGTCCTGCCATCATTTTTATACTAATAACAAAATAACCCAATTTCTAACTGGTCATGGCAACTTTAAAAGCTACTTGAACAAATTTAAGTTAGTTCCGTCATCTTCCTGTGATTGCGATATTGGTGGCGAGGAAAATGTAGAACATGTGCTCCTTCTGTGTTCCAAGTTTGAAGGAGAACGGAATATCCTAAGACTGGCATTCAAGGGACTTAATGTAAATTGGCCTCCGAATCTTGCTCAACTGCTTTCCACCAGAAGTACTTTTAAAAAGTTCAGTGAGTTTGTTATGAGTATTTGTAATGCTTCCTAACCTCAAGGGGTTATTTTTTATTATTTATTTATTTATTATTTTTTCTTTATTTTTTTCTTTTTTCCTTTGTATTATGTGATTAATACTTACTTCTGTAAGCCCTGTGTGATACTTTGTGGTGCACGGGGATTTTATCATTGTTTTCCAATAAAAAAAAAATAAAAAAAAAATAAAACAAGCAGAAAAAGATAATAACCAAGCATATGTACTTATTGAAGCTATACTCGATAAGAAATAATCTCACATTTTTACATTTTCTTAATCTTAATTTCTTAATTTTTAATTATTTTTCTTCTTATTATTTATTTTTATCCCATCACCATGGAACTTTAAATTCCATAGCTCTCTTCCCATTTTCCACTTTCATTACAAGTTCACGGCAGCATCCAATCCGATTGCTTCCTTCACTTCTCCGACTGCTATCACACCATTGGTCAAAATCTCTGAAACCACGCCTCCATCTCCCACCAAAGTCTGCAACACCAGGTCGACTTCATTGCCAGATAAATGGTGGAGGGATATGATTATCCCAGTCCCTGTAAGAGTAAAACAGCGGTAAGTAATGGGTCAAAATATGTACAGTAGTTAAAGAAAAGCCTCTTGAACACATAGAATAGACGATGCTAATAATAAATTGTTCTTATATCTTTCAAATGCTTTTCGTAAAGAAAAATAAAAGATGATCTCTATACAATTATATTCTCAACTGTTAATTCATACCTCCTGCTGATTTAAAGATGTAAATACTGCTGCTTACTTGTAGATGGTGTGGTAGTTAAATTGACTTTATAACGCATAACCATTTTAGCATACTTAGCAATTCCATCTACGGCAATATATATTACTGTTCATATTTTAAGGTGCGAAGACCAGACTTTTAGTAACCTCCTTTTTTACTTGAAGAAAATAAAAGTTGTACTCATCCAATTAGCTATATACATTCTATTTTCATATAAAATTCAAAAATTTAAAATTTTAATTTAGTTTTAATGAACTAATTCAATTTGAGTTGAGCTGTAAAATTAAATATAACTTGTTTCTCAATATTTTCTGGAAATGTGATGACCCATTCCAACTATTTGATGAACATAAATCTTATATTCGTATCTATAATAAAGCCCTATTTTCTTAAAATGTCCTTTCCTTAACCGTAATGTGATGGAATTTTCACTCTCATTAATTTTGTACGACAGATTTCCCTTTAATGTTTCCTCAATGCGTCCAAACTTCTATCTCTAATCGGAATTACTTTCCATAGCAATTCAGAATTTCCAGGAAAGTGATTAGATGGCGTGAACTAATGTTAAGGTTATTGCATGTTGGAAAGAGAGTGAGCGAGAGCTATTAAGGGATTAATCCTCTTCCATGCATTGGAATCCACGTGAAGCCAAATGACTTAACATTTGAGTATTAAGTAGTACAATTAATATAAGTTATTCAGAAAGCTATATTCAAAGCCACTGATTACATTGTGACAAATAAATAAACCGAAATTAGATATCTTAAAAATAAAATTTTAGTCTTTAAACCGAAGCATTTGTATTTTTTATATTTCATCTTGATTTGTAAATCAGAGTCAATTAAATTATAAGTAACTTAAAGGATTATAGTATTTTCTCTCTTAAGTTTAAAATGTAGAATATAAACAATTAAATTAAATATGAATAATATGTGAAAAACTCGACTCATAATAAAAGCAATTTCTTTGAATTACATACTTAAGTATAACTGAAAGTTTACAAAAGGGTTACTCTTATTTTGGATATATGATTTAATTTCTCTATCTTTAGTTTTATTTTATGCATACTGTTAAAAACATTTTGCTCCCACCGTCCAAAAACAACGACATTTAACAAGCAAACAGTTCGGAAGGGGGATGTTCATAATGATATACTATCAAACTACTCCCTGACTTAACTATTTATATACATCTTTATTTACTT
Source organism: Trichonephila clavata (assembly GCA_019973975.1). Classification (NCBI taxonomy): domain Eukaryota; kingdom Metazoa; phylum Arthropoda; class Arachnida; order Araneae; family Nephilidae; genus Trichonephila; species Trichonephila clavata. Next base: position 11,068 of record BMAO01021802.1, read on the forward strand.
ATATTTTCTCTAGAAAACCTATGCTAATTTATGATTAAAATCTGATAATGGAGAATTTTTATGCAACCCGAAAGCGTTTTTTCTTGGAAATCACAAAGGAAGTCTTAAAAAGCAAATAATGTATATTTTTCAAAAAAAATTCCGGTTCACAAGTATCTTAAATATTTGTTGTAGTCAGTTTAAATTAAAATAAAATTGGAAAAGGTTTATATCTTACGCTTAAGGTTAATTCAGCTTAAAATGTCAATATGTCTACAATAAATACATAAAAACACATCCCCGGTATTTAGGAGGAAAAATTCAGATATTCATTTAATTGATAATTTTAATTAATTCTTACTTTTGATTGGTAATTTACACTTTTCACAAAATAATTTGATCGGTGTAATAGAACTTCTGCATGGTGAATGTTTGTTCATTGATGTGGTAGTCTAATTTTAGCAGCTATATATACATGTATTGATTCGCTTCATTTGGTGCAACAAAAAAGTTTTGAATTAGGTCTCACACGAGAGAAAGAAAAATTCTTATTTTTGTAATAGTTTCCATTCATTTACTCTTTAAAACATTGAACAGTTTTTCTGCATGATCTTTGCAGTAGAAGTATAGAATATAGGTTTTGTATTTAACTGAGAAAAAATTCGTGACATAGCAGAAAAAAAAGTTTTTTTTATCATCAGTTTTTATATATAGCACGTTTTGCATAGGGGTTGACCAGATGAAGTGCACATCGTAAACGATGTTTAACCCTGAAACCTGTTGGTGGTAATGAAAATTAATCGAAAGTAAAGGATGCGTCCAGATCGGAACAGAGTGCGGTAAAACGGTTTCTGATGGCAGGAGGTGAGTTTAATGAGAAACTCTATAGACCAGTGCTTCACAAACTTTCACTATAGGCGACCCAATTTTCAATTATAAATTTTATCGCATCCCCCTCCATATAAAATAATAATGTATAGAATGCAATAATAGTGCATTTGGCGCTAAAATTACAATACGAACTATATTATAAACCGTACAGATTAACAAGAAAATTATTCAGTTTTGTATATGTTGCTTTTAAATAATATATATTTTGAGCAAATTACTTTTTAGTCACAGAATAATTATTATGTTATTTTTTTTCCCTTTCGCTAATTTTTAAAGTAGAGCAAATTGCAAAATGATATTTAATTAAACATATATTTAATCCAACAACTATATTCTAAAAGTAGAAATGTCATAAGAAAAATGGTCCATGATCTATGTAGCTCTCTCATATCCAGCACATCTATCAAAGCTTAGGCTAACGACCGGCGTAAAATTCTAGCCCTTAGCCGCGATGAATTTCGTGGACCTTGATCTGATGTTACTGTCGATCAGGTGGCATAAGCAACAACACCATGCATCATTCGATTAATTTTCTTTCGTACTTTTTTCTTAGTGCAAAATCAGAGGATTAAGCCATTATCAGATAAACAATCATAATTTTTTTTTAAAAAAAATGTCCATCTATAATGTCGATTATTCAAACACATGATTCAATTAATGGTTTTCCAAGTCGTTGGGGACATGAACACTTTTTTTTTTTGATGAATCATTCAAAAAATAAACCTTAATTATGTTATGAAATATAAAGGACTAAAGACAATAAACTCCCTAAATAAACCATGATATTGTGCAACGAAATACTTTTATGCTTTAGAAGCATGCAGAATAGTTCGCCTTTTGACCCTCCATTTTGAAAGTAAAAAAAAAGTTTGATTAACATTTTGTATAACAGCCACCAATTTATATTTTGTACGTCCACGTTTTATTTGCTTAAAAGAGAAGAAATGTTATTCCTCATAGGGTATAAATTATAAAACGTTCGGAGCAATGAGTGCTTGAATGTAATGATTTAAACATAAAGATTCAGAAAATGACCCCCTTCAGAGTTATACTTAAAAAAACCACCAAAAATTCCCTAATTAGTTAACGTGTATATTTTAAAACTCTAAACATACATTTAGTTTTAATTTTTTTAAGAGTAACCCTAAGTTAGTCTAAGGACGTTAGTTTTATAAGGTTTTGTTTAAAGCCTGAGAGAAAAAAACCGCCTTATCATTAGACTATAAAATATCGAATGAAAAATTGTAAGAGCCTCATTTCAAGAAGCATATCATTAGGACTCATTAACTCCAGTGTCTTATGTCTTACATCTAGACATTTTTATCTTCGCCTCTCGTGCGCACTCGTCTGTTTATTAATATAATATAAACTAGTCATTTCAGCAATCAATATCCAAATAGTTTGTAACAGTACAGATCATAAATAATCACCATGAATCAATAGCGATGATGCAGCGTCAAATTAAAAAAGATATTGTCACATTACAAATTGCCTAATGTAAACAAGATAATCCCAATCTTAAGAAGAAACGTTGTTTTAATAACACTTCTAGTTCAGTTTACACTTAAACTCTGGACACCAAATTGCGTCAACGGGTCGGTCGTCTGTCTTTTTTTTTTATGCTATAATTCAAAATCAGATGTTTCACCGATCACTTTAAAAAATCATAATAAAGTCACAACTACGCAAAATTAAGGACTTGCTTATAGATGACTTAGGAAGGAAGAAATATAGCTCTATTATACATATACATCTAAACAATCCCGCAGCACGCACATTACTTGAACGCTGTCGGCAAAATTGGCAAAAAATAAAGAAGCGAACTTTAAAATAAGGTCCCTAAAAATATAATATATATTAGAAAGTTTTAAACTGAAACAGATGTTGAAAAAAAAGCTGGTTTCTACCGTTTTCACTTTATAATTCCTTCTAATAAATGTTAAAAATTGTTATATGTAACATTCAAAAATATGTATGGATATAAAGATTGATACAATGTTTTACTTTTTCTCGCACTAGTTTGGAAAGAGACCCATTTAAAAAACTGACAGTAGAAACTGTTCAATCAAAAATGTATTGCTTTATTTATATGAATGTGTTCTAGTATATACTCACACAGTAAATAATATCACACAAGCTCAACATCATTTGAATCAACTTAAGATGCACGTCACCATCAGATTACCGGAAACGTGAGACCCTATGGGGAATTACACTCTTTGAAATCTCTTATGGAGCTCATATATGCTTCTAGTAAAGGATTTAGTGTTGTAACTATTCAGCAGGATAGTTTGAATGTACTTCATCAGGCTTATGTTAGGACAACAAGCTGGACATCCCATTAGCCTATTTCCCTGATCAAGAAAGTTACCTTTCTTCAAGCATAATTCAACGTGGCCGAATATAATTTGAATATAATTATTTTCAACAGCAACGTAAGATAACACACATATTGATTAAGTAATTAGCTTAGGTGTTTTGGCCATTCACAGAACCTCAATTGAAAGTAAACTAGAATCTGTTGAAATCTATGTTATGGACTGTTTGGACTGGAGAATTTCACTCTATTTGTAGAACCATGATATATGCATATTGGATTTGCTATTTTATGTGTTACCTTGTGAGATAGGAGGCTGTCGAGATTGTAATTCTAAACGAGGATGTTGAGATTTCATTTGGAAGGAGAGATTTTACATAATTAGGGGCAAAGGAAGTCTTTGAATATTTGTTATCAGAATAGAAAAATGGAGTTAAAGCTCGTGAAATTCGTGAACAACGCGACCTCTCCAGGGTTAGAGTTATATCGGATTTGAAATGCATTTGATTGTGAGTCAAAGCTTCTGACGAAAATTAAGGGAATCTTTATTGTTATTTGTTAGGTCTCGATATTTGTTTCGTTTGTATTGAGCTCTAGGGAGTAAGATATTAGAACGTTAAATATTTCGATTTGATTAAATGTTGTTCAGTTTTGCAATGTCAATCAGTTGTTCATTCTAAAACATTGATACGAACCTTAATTTGCTTCAAGAACTTTTTCGAGTGTCTTCGTAAAAACGTCTTCGAATCACCTAGCCGAAATTCTTCTTCCAATTGATACAAAATTGGCTGTTATAAATTAATGTTCAAGAATTTCGCTGTTTTTTCGTTCAGATAGTGTAAGTAAAGGATCATCTAGAGCTATTTTAAAACATGGATGGCATAAAATATGCCTACTTGAAGCAGAGTTCTCAGATTCGAAGGATCCCAAACATGTTGCGTAACTCATTAAGCTATCAATACTATTGCATTGTGATAGGCATTTTTCCATTCATTTTATGACCCTCTATCTTAAAGAATCAGAAAATTAGTTTTATTTAAATCTCAAATAATAAGTGAAATTAAAATTTAAAACTGCTATTTTTTCCCAAAATTCTTCGATTTAGACCACACAGTAATAGTATAAAATGAGGGAGAAAAATCCATTTGAATTCAGTTTGTATTGATTAGTTTAATTGTATATTCTTAGTTCTTACTTTAATTAATCTCGTAATATTTCAACTTTACATATTTTTATGTATTTAAATTATTAAAATTTGCTCAAAAGAACAAAATCCAAATACTTGAAAAACATTTTAACTGAGCAGAAGTTAATGATATTCAGTATAGCTGTATATACTCGTAGAATAATGAAGAAAACCTTTTCTTGTGGCTGTATTGTAAGAAAATTTTTTAAAAACAAACAAACAAACCAACTAAAAAGTTTCCCAGAAAACGCAATTTTGAGTGCCTGCTAAAGGAAAAGTATATATATGAAAACAGATCCCTGTTTTGAAATGATTTTTGCTTTGTTGATGAAAAATTAGTAATATAAGGGTTTACCAATAAAGGAATTATTAATTTATATCAAATGATTTGTATGGTGGGACTTTTAGGATTATTTTTAAGAAAAATTGTACTTTTGTTAAAAAAAAATCTATATTTTTTATAAATAGAATGGTGGATGTCATACATCTAGATTTCAAAAGTAACATGCCATTGTAAATGTTCATAAAAACTGGCTTTGCACAATCTTTTTCAAAAATATTATGATAGCACGGACCGTTATTCTTAATATACCTTAACTGTTGGGGCCTGCGCATATTTACAAAGCTATACAATAAGGCGACATGATAGAAGCCCATTTACTTTTATAAGTAAAATATTTTAATTCTGCCGTTATTAGGCACATAGTTTTTCTTACTTCAATTTTTACGCAACACTTGGATTTAAAAATAAATTCTTATGATTTGACTTTTTTTTATTTAAAACTGAAAGAAAACTAAATCTAGCAGAAAGTCTTGTGCTCGTGTCATTTTCCCCCATGAATTCATTCTTAAGTAAAGTTCCGCCAGTAAGAGGAACTTGAGCAAACTGCAGTGGTAAATATTTGATTTTACATACAAATATTCCATAAATAAACATGGGAGGGGAAATACCGAGTTTATATTTCGCCGACATCTCCCCTTATTTTTTTCGGGCCAGAATAGAGTTTATTAGAAGGAAAATTGCTTTCTTTTTCGATTTCAGTGCAGAAGGAACTAGTTGCAGAATTTCTATTGTTACAGGCCAAGGAAAGGTTCCCCATTGTTATTTTTCTTTATTATGCCAATGTCACTTTCACGTGCACTTAAAGATTTTTTTCCCTTTGTTGGGCTTATCTTACCTTTCGCGTTCTGTTAAAAGTATAGAGAGTTTTCATGCTTGGTGTTTACGAACTTTGCTTTCTGCTTAAAGGGAGTTTCTTTTCGTCAGTGTCAAATTGCTGAAAGTAGGCTTATCTTTTAACCCCTTTTGTTGTTATTTATTACTTTTTTCTCTAGTTGTATCGTATATAACTGTTAAAAATACTCAGATTCAATCTGAAGTGTTTTATTCTTTTTTGCAAAACGATATAAGAAATGACTTAATATCTGTAAAAATAAATATTAATATTGTCTTCCTTATTTTGAATAACTGCTTTAAGATATAAAAAAAAACACTATTAGGTTAGTGAAACTTTGTAAGATGAGATCCTTTATGGAATGTGTTTTCAATAAAGTGACAAAAGTAGCGGATGGAGTTACCTTTTCTGTGTGCATTGGAAAATAATGCATAATTATTTTTAAAGTATTTTACTAATATTTTGTGTTAGTCTAAAAGAAATTATTACTGCAGACAGTTTTCTTTAAGAACTGCACTGATGTCTTATACGGCCGCTAAGAAATGTTTTTGAAACCAAATGTATACTTTGATCTTTTGTAAGGCGGAATGTAGTATATGCATTATGGATTTAGAGCTGATACAATGCTTTGCTGCAAATGCTGCGTGAACAACTTACTTTACAATTTTTTTTCGTAGTTTGAAATAGAGTCCTCCAAGTACTTCTTTACGTCTCAGATCACAAACCTCTTTAAGAAGCGGCTTTGAGTGATTTTTGACATCAGAATTCGAAAGACGATAAGTGATTTATTCGCTTCAGGGACTACCTAAAGAAAACTTCCACTCCAGGGCTTTCATTCGAAAAGTACTAGAATATCTTTAGATGATCCTAAGTGTCTTTACTGCATTTAAATGCACAGAAATACTCTTAAAAATCCATACAGGGCACAAAAATTGTTATAGACAAAAATGCTCGCATATTATCAATCAGTTTGTACTATTTTGCAGTAGTATAGCAGATTGACTTCAAATCATACCGAAGTTAGCAATGAAATAAAAATAAAAATACGCTTATAAAGCTAAAAAAAGTTTTTAACTAATGTTTTAAGTAAAATAAATAAATGGTAGCATCCATGAATATAGATGAAGTATATAAGTGAATGTAGTTATAATTTTTATTTAAAATACTTCAAATTAAATCGGTAAAAATCTTTATCAAGTTACAAAAACTGTAATTACCATTTTTTATCTCACGCATAATAAATAACCAAACCAAAAATAGAAATAACCAAATATTAAGAAATCCTAATTAGTTACAGATTTATTTAAATATTATGACGAGGCAAAGACTGTATCTAAATGTAAGTGTTATCGTGTAATAAAATTTATATAATAGCGATAATCCAGTGCTTCTCAAACTTTTAATATTTATCACCCAATTTATTTTGTTTTGTTTCCTTGCAGTAAATTAATACATTTTTTTTAAAAAAAAATAATTTCTTATTTTTGACTTTTTGATATGCTCATGCCCCATTGGTACTAAAACCACGCCCCCTAGGGAGGCATGCCCTTCAGTTTGAGAAGCTCTGCCGTGGTCACGTTCTGTGCCACATCCTTTATGAAATAGGTTTGATAAAAAAAGTAGCTCCATATGTTTTCTAAACGCATTTCCTTCAAGACGTTGTCATGTGTTGTATTTCTCCTCTACATAAATATGAAAACATTTTCATTTAAAAAGTTTCACAATTATTCATAAGCAAATTATTGATTAAAATATTTGTATTATAGTCACTTTAAAAAGTAAAGTTTTCTACCGGGTGTTACATCTGTGAGACATTGCAATCAAATTGTGCTATAACGCTTTTTTATCAGGCATTCTCTGTTTCTACTGCAGAATTATTTAACGCATTGTCAAATTTCTTATACCGTTTGGTAAGCCCAAATAAGAACTTGGAACATAAATCATGTCTCTATACCAATGTCTCTCAAACTTTGAATGTTTGCGACCCAATTTTCAATCATAATTTTCATCGCCCCTTTTACAATGAAAATGTATTGAATGCAATAATAATAGTGTTTTATGCAAAAACTACAATACGACCTTACTTATAAACCGTGCAAATTATCAATATAAGCAGTAAATTTTGACTGTGTTACTTTTAAGCAATATATATTTAAGTTACTTTTTAGTTATTGGATAAGTATTATGTTACAGTTCTTAGTTTAGAATTTATTTCCTTTTGCTTCCTTTCGCTTAATTAATATTTTTTTTATAAATAACTTTTATCTTCGACTTTTCTACATGTCAGCACCTCCCATGTAGGATTATCACGCCTCTCAAGGGGGGAGGGGTGCACCCCCACAGTTTGAGAAACTCTGCTTTATACTTAAATATGTGTATTCTTTATTTAAAAGTTGTAAGCCATGGTATTAATAAAAATGTTTTAAAAAAACAGGCACACAAATACATATTATAATTGTGAGAAAAATAAATATATTAAGTTACAAGAATGAATTGAATGTGTCTGCCTAGCTGCATCAAGATTTTGCAAAGTCTCTCATTTAAGTTTTCTTTCCTTCTCTCTGAAATGTATTTGGCAAATAGTTAAAGATTTCTTTTGAAAGTAGTTGAATCTTTCCTCTAAATCATTTAACGTGACCAGTTTAATGTCGAGCGTTATTAAATAGATTAATTTGAATGTGTGATGTTTCTGCAAACCATTTAGTAAAATATATATCAATTTTGATTACTTCATTTAAAATCTTGATCATATAATAACAATAATAATAATAATAAACATGAACTTAGATTTTTCATAGATTTCTCAGTTATTTTTATAATGATCTGAATTACCCTTACCTGACGGACAGATTGAGAAAGTGGTTATTAGTGCATGCCAAAGTTCGATGGAGCGAATAAGCCGCAAATAAATTTCTTCTGCATTCCTTCATAAATGGTTATTTTTTTAATAATGTAATTTTACTGAATGTAATAATATATATATATCGGTACCTCAGTTTTAAGTCTTCTATCATTTTTAATTTCATTTTATGTTTTATTTGATGGGTTTTATTAGTATTTTTAATTTTAGATTCTGCTGCAGTTTTTTGTGTTTTGTATGAATTCTGATAAAGCTTGGCTGTTTTAGATACCCCGTTTATTTTAGTTCATTGCTCATGAAATATGTACTGATTGAAATGGAAATATTCTAAGTAAGTATTTATCAAAGTTTATGTGAAGGAAATTATTGTCGAAAGAAAGATTGATTCATTGTACTTTAAAGTCTCTCTTTGGAAGTAAACCATGGCTAATGGTGAAGAGTTTGTAATTTTGTATTACGAAGGTCGATGAAGCCATTTGAACTGGCACCCCACTTTTTAAACTTACCGAGAATGGAGATCTTCCTCATTCGAGTTTTGGTTCATGTGTGTTATTCAGATCTTACTTCATCTAATATATTTTTCTACAAATTAGTAAGAAGATAATCAAATTTTCATTCATATAGCTCAAAAGCTATTAAAAAATACAATTGTTACGGTGATAATGTTTTTGTCTTTTTCATGTATTGATTAACAAATCCTAAGTAATAGAGGAGGGTATTCCTTTCGTGCAAACTCCTTTTAGGAATGTCACTTTAATAAAATATTTCCTTACATAAGATTTGCTGAGTTAAGTACATTGTTAGGTATTAAGAAATTACTAGTACTATAATACCTGTGTGTACACAATAAAGAAAATGGACGTGCTTGCATACTTAGATTTTTTTAAAAAAATAAACCTTAATAATGAAAAAAAAATCGAAAAGCAAATAAGCATGTTTTATGCAGAAAAAGAAAAAAACAGAAATACTTTGCGTGATGCTTGGGTAGTGCTGTTGTATATGAGTAATACGTGGCATATGTAAGTAATGTTTTCTACAAATATATTTTGACGTAGCGTTAAACATCATTAATTCTTTGAAAATTTATGGTGCTGCGTCTTACACGTTTTTCCAACGAATAAAGGAAGTACTGCACATTATTTTCGGTCATTTACGGTCCTTATATTTATTTTCAAAAGCGCACCTTTATGACACATCACAATTCAGACGGGATAAATTTTAATGGCAGTTGGAAGGAATTCACTTGGACATCTTTTGAAAATAACCATAGATCATTCTGTGCGTGGGCCGTGAACTTTTTAGAAACCCTTTTCACATTCGTATTGATTTGTAAGTTGTTTTTCCCCATAAAAACACACTTTTACAAAATGCTTTTGATTTAAATTAACGTTGTGAGGTTGTTCTACAAATTTTAAATTGTGAAATGAAAAAAGGAATAATAGTTTGGATTATTAGAAAAAAAATTCTTTGAAACACTTATAGAGGTGTGAAAATATTTGAAACACTGGAGCTAGACTTGTGATGCAAATGATTTTGTTAAATATATTAAAAGTTATGGAATTTCTCATTCTGCCGTATTTAAAATTGTCATGTATTTACACACACAAAAAAAAAGTCAATGAATTTTGTGCATTACGATTTAAAACTTAAAATCTTCCACATTTAGTTAGAAGATTACTTGTCTCATTATTTTTAAGTGGTTTTTGCTGCATGGGGATGATAATGTGGAGCCATTACAGGAAATAATTGGCCATGGTAGTCTAGTTGTCACGGACTCGTAGCTGGAGTGCCATGATTTTGGGTGTAGTACCACTGAAGACCCGCCATGCAGAGGGGGCCGATGCACGTTAAATATGTCCAGGTTCAAACTTCCCTCCATTGGTATGGTGTAGAAGTAAGGCCCAGGTGCAGTCAGATCAATTGATTATGGTTCAAAATTACTAGATGCATCGCCAATTGCCCTCTAGCAGCTTTAAAGTGCGACGTAAATATAACTCTCACTCTCACAAAAAGAAAACTGGCAGTCTGTTGCAAATTTTATTCTCTCTTTTAGGAATTAATTTAGCAATTAAAATATCTTCTTTTTTTCTGGATATAATCTAATAATTTGTCATAAGATACTAAGAAAGAAATATCTTAAAAGACATTAATAAAATGTAAAAAAATTAATGATATCAAGCATTATATATGGTATTGAAGTTTAATTATATTAAGTCTAATAAAAATGCATGTGAGCCTTTTTTTACAGTTTAGTATATGCAAACCATGCTAAAATGTATTAAATTTTAATACTTTGAAAAAAAGTTTCAGAATTTCGATAGTCACGTTTCACGTAAAAAAGTGAATATTTATTAATAATTTTGTTTATTTAATTTTTGCATTCCAATAAGGTTTCATTGCTTTGAGCACATTGATTGATTGTCTTATTAATTATGCATTCAGAAGCAACAGGTTGCTTATAGCATTCAAATCTCGTAAATTAAAACCGCTGTAAAAACGACGAGGAAGATATTTGGCTGGACATTCCCCTCTTGTCATGTAGAAACATTGAAGCAAGGACCATTTGGATTTTTGTTATATAATGGCGAAGTGATAGCTAACAAACCTCTTATATATTTTTAAAAATTATTTTGCAAATTTTAAAATAGAATTAATTGAAAGGAAATGAATTTCTCTCGAAACTTTATCCTACATTTGTTCTGAGCTCCAAAACAAAAATACTTAGTATATCTCCTCAGTATATTTTAAACGTATCTAATTTTCATGTATTTTTGGCCATTGAATGATTTATTTTCAAACAAATGAGAGTATAAATAATAAAAATACACCGAAGTTGTGTACATTTGTGTTTTTATGGTAATTAGATAGATTTCAGGTAAATGTCTAATTTTTTTTTCGATTTGTTAAAAAATTATCCCAGTAGCTTCTGTTATTCTTACTGCACTAAATATTATTAATGAATAGTCTTTTGAACTTTAAAGGAAATAAATTTTAATCTATTTGGAATACGTTAGATTTTTAAATATTATAAACTAGTAAATTAAAGTTAATTTGCTATTCATTAATATAATTCTTATTTTTAATATAATTACCTTTAGTATCATAACATGCAACATATACTTTCCTTTTACAGCAATAGCAAAGTCTCAGCCAATTTATTTTTGCAGCCTCAACAAAGTAGCTTACGATTTAAAAACATATTTTCATTTCACTATAAATTTTCACTTCCTTTCATTTCACGAAACATATGCATTTCATAAGAAAACCTAATGAAATGAAACTGTTTCAAAGGAATCCTTCAATGTTCTTTCCAACCTCGTGAATTTTTAATTTAAACTAATTTCAAATTCCTTTGAAGTTATATAAATGCTACTATTGCCTAAAACTGAAAGGGAACATCTTCGTGCATCTAAGTTAGTGCGCCCTTGAACAATAATTTCTATAAATATATTCAAGTTTGCCATTTTGTTCAATTTACTGTGATACATATTATATAAACTTTTTTCGGTGGAATAGTTATATAAATTTATCTCACTTTAATAATTATTTACTAAATATACCCATTTCATACTTTATTTCCCTAAATATCAGATAATTTTAAAATTGAAAGTAATGATGACTTAAACAACAGACGGAATCTCATATATTAGTACTGCCTCACCAAGTTATAAAGTTAAGACTTGATATCAGTATTATATCTGGTTCATTAATATTCCAGGAATAAGGGTTTTCAAACTGCGTACTCAATTTCTACGCAGGCAGTTAACGAATATGCTTGCATTTATTAGTAAAATGTGTTTTAACTACGCTGATCACTTTTCAAATAGAAATTTATTAAAATTCGGGAAATATCCTAGGAATAAATTTATTCGAAGAAGTTATGTGAAGAAAATTCACTTGCTTTGAATGCTTTGCATTTACACTTAAACAATAAAATCGAAAAAATTCGATATTTAAGAAACAATTTTAGTTCCGAAAGAAAATATAGGGGTAAAAAAGGAGTACGAATAATTAACTAGTATCACTTTTTTATCAAGTATTATACTTATTGAATTGTTAAGTGAAAGGATAATAAAATATGGATTATTTCTAAAATTGATACTTTTTGATAATTTTTTGTTACTTGTTAAACATCCAATATATCCTGAGTTTTCAGTTAAATATTTTATATATTTTAAATGATATATGCAAAATAAACAACAACTTTATCCACTTAAGGTTTATTTAAATACTTACAAAAAAGTCTTGAATACAAAATTTTCAAAATAAATTCTCGGTTAAAACATCCTTTAACAGATATCTGTGGATTAAATTCTCCTTTGGAATAATATTTAAAGTAATAATATATTTAATTTAGGGGTTACTTTTGTAGTCATTCTGCAATAATTTTGGAAGAAATTTCTGAGCGATAGATAGACAAATAGATAATTACACACAAACTTGCCGGAAGGATTTGAGTGCAAAGGTGATTGAGTTTCACATATCATTGATCTATTACAAATGTCTTCTTCGTCACACTTTGAACAGGAGTTCGACTGTACAAGCGACATTGAAGAAAAATCGCTGAGATAGTAGGATGAACGAATTCTCAAACATGAGTTTGTTGACATGGATACACTTCCACATTCTCTTTTCGGGGCTTTCTTCAAGCCCCACTCGAAGCAGACGCATGCTGCTCAAAGCCGAATTTCTTTAAATGCTTTACTGACAGCGTTGTAAGATCCAGACGTTGTTTAGTTGTACAAGAAATTACCGACAGGTGCACAATTTTGTAATGAATTTAACATGCACTGAGTTTATAAAAAATGTTTGTTCAAGTTGTTGTGAGCGAAAAAAAAATAAACGCGTCTTGAAGTTACAAAGGACCTCTTGGACACTTCCAAAGCTTGTTTTTTCGGAACACAATGATAACCGGAGGTAATTCCTTAATTTGCGGGTACAACTATCAGTATTTTAGGTTTTTAAATATATGTAAACACATACAATTGATCTCATTATAACTAATTTTTACTTCATGTGATACTGCTATTAATTGGTTTTGTACTGGCGGGAAATGTTATCATGGCAATGTTCTGTGGAGGTTATGTTTATTTTATAAGTACTTCACATTGAAAAAATAGATTTAATTAATTTTTCCTAGCATAATTTTAATTAATAATAGCATTAGCTAATTTTATCTTCTAATAATAACATATTTAAATTAGTTTCTCCATTTTTATATTGCAGTAGTAGAAGAGAATTAAGGGTACAAGTTGGCTAACCTTAAAACATTGTTAATACCTGCATTATTTGTTTCTATGGTCAAAAGTTCATTATTCTACTACTGTAGCTAATAATTCTTGCTGTACTGTTTAGTGATACATTTCTTTAATCTTATTTAAGATTATAGCTATTTTTATAGATTATTATTATACACTCATCTCCATAAATTAAGGGCAATTCAGAGTCACGGGGAAAACGAACTCTGAAATTAATGTATCACCCGTAAAATGACTACACACATCTTCAAGAATCATATGAAAAATGGCAAGAATCCACTAGATAACACTGATAGTACTTCAAAATCACGGAGTGTAAGAGGGTGTTATATAAGGAATACGGGCAAAGTAAAATTGTTCGCAAGCGCTTTATAAGCCTTTAAGTGCAATAACCGCATATTTATGCCATACAAGACAGATTTGAAGGATTTCGTATGTTATAAAATATTCGGTTGTCTAGAATGTTGGCATATCCAGCTGAAATCAACCAGAAGTCATATCCAAGCTTTGCTAACGATTCCAGATAATGGTAAAGTAAACAGACGTTAGAGCACAGGTGGCCCTCGAATTACAAAGCAGCATGATTACCGGTATTTAGCAGTAACTACCAAAAGAAACAGACGGAGCAAACCATCAAACCTGTCTCATCAGCTCTCTTCAGCCGTCATGACAGTTTCCAGTCAGTCCGTATCCAGACGCTTGGTGATGCTTTTTGACGAGTTCAGATTTAGCTCGCAGTCTGATTCTCACCGGACTTTCATATAAAAAGGCCCAGGTACCCGTTAGCATCAGGAGAACAGCATTGAACGACACCGGTTTCCTCATTTGCGGAGAATTATTTCGGGTTTTAGAACTGACATGCATACTCCAATTAGAACCATGACTAGCCAAATCTATCTGAACGTCATTCTGGAACAACCTGTACGTTTGTTTCGCCATGGGCGAAGAATTTGTGTTTATGCCTGACAACGCTTGTCCTAACCGAGCAAACATCGTAAATGACTGCCTTGAAAAGGAGGATTTGGATGGGCCAGCATTCTCACCGGACTTGAATCTAGTACAGCATGTGTGGGGCATACTTGACTGACGAGTTGCAGCTCGTCAACCTCCACATATATGCCGATTGGAACTTAAGAGGGCATTGTTTGATGAGCGATGTAATACTCCTCAAGATCAGATGGATAATTTAATTCTCAGTATACCTAGACATTGTACGAACGCTATTGCATCGTCTGGAAAACATACCATGTATTAACCAACATACCAAGCATATTATATTGGTTTTTGTAATAGCGTGCATTGTAATTTGCTCTAGGGAGCAAAAATCACTATTTTAATTAATGTCAAACATAAAGCATATTTTTTGCTCTTTACTTTTTGTGTAATAAAAATGCTTTAGAAATGTCACATTTGTTTTGCTTCTGACTCTTTCTTATCCTGAACTTACATTATTCTTAATTTATGGACATTAGTGTAATTAAATGGAATATATATATATATATATATATATGCAATTTACATAAAGAATTTAAAAAAAATACATTTGGGAGTGGTAAATGGGTTGGAAATATGAATAAATTAAAAAAGATAGACTTAATTTAGTTAACATATTTTAGATTCAATAAAATTATTTTTCTCTAATGGAAATAAACAAAAATGATCATTTTTGAAAAGTGAGTACAAAAAAGTGAATAATAAAATGTACGTTGCAACATTTCATAGCCAGTGCTCTCCGTCCTCGCACCACGGATTCAGTTGAACCTAAGATTTTATCCCCCTTTTATTTTATCGTGCGTTTTGATCTCATTTTTTTTTAACAAAGTAATATTTAAGATGCTGTTGAATGTTCAGAATTTTTGTATTAATTCTATAAGGTATCCTTTGATCGCAATAAATGATTAAATTTTTCGTTAATAAAAATTTCTTTGATTTTTTCCGAAGAAATGCTCACATATCTAAGTTTCATTATTTAACAAGAAAATTAATTTTTATTTCAATTTTCCTACTTTATTTTCCCTTTTTATCTGTGTACTAAAAAAAAAAGGTTTCCGTATAGAAAGGGTTTTATAAATTCTGAAAAAAAGAATTGGATTTACCCTTATCTATATCTATGTATACATTCTACTTTTATTTTTATTTTCATGGAATATTTACGGCTGCTGCGCATATTTGCTTTCTTTTAATAGATAATTGTATTGTTTAGATATTGATTTATTAGCCTTGCTATGTAGATTATTGCATTTTTTCATTCATTGATTTTTGTGTTTGAAAACTATTGTATAGTACTTTAAGGCTAAATATGTAATTTTATTTTAAAGAAATTATATTTTTTAAGATACAATAAAGTAATATACACAAATATGCGGTGGGGAGAGGATTAAGTAGACTGAAAATTATTTTTTATCTCCGCATCATAGTTGGTAAGCCTAAGTGTTTTCTTTTATAGTACTAAGGCAATCTAAATAACTTTAATGTCATGCAATGCTTGTATTTATATTCTAGTTTTAAATTAGATTGATAGAAATTTAGTATATGAATAATGATTGCATATAGCTAATAGTATACAAAAATACAGCCGACTTTAACAATCTCTAGCTTTTTGTTACAATAAATATATTATTCTTTTATTTAATTCTTTCAATTTCCTTTAAAGCATAAGTTTATTGTTAAGGCTAGTGATTAAATAATTTAAATATCTGCTGTAAAGTATGATAAAGTTCTGAAAAATTTTCTTAATGAGCAATTTTTACAGTGCAGCCCTTTGTTATTGAGGAGGTGATTTTCGTCCATGTCTTAGGCGCATCTTCCTGGTGAAGTGATTAAGCTTTCATCGAATACCACATAAGAAAATTAATTCTCAAGAAAAAAATTAATGAGATGTAATTGAGCACTAAAACTCTTCCATAAGATAATTAATACAGATTGTTCAAATTAGAGATAATATTAATAGATGCCTCATAGCAAACAAAAAAAAACCTTATTTGTCCAGGAGCAAATTTAATGTTCCATAAATTGTGCGATGAGAATATTACATATGAGGGAAACTTTATA
This sequence comes from Trichonephila clavata, assembly GCA_019973975.1. Classification (NCBI taxonomy): domain Eukaryota; kingdom Metazoa; phylum Arthropoda; class Arachnida; order Araneae; family Nephilidae; genus Trichonephila; species Trichonephila clavata. The sequence continues at coordinate 27,785 of BMAO01021802.1, forward strand.
GATCTTCATTCGAGTTTTAACAACCCGTTTCTAAATATTTTGTACTTTATAAAATTGACAATGTTAATATATAAAATAAGAAGAAAGGTGAAAAAAAGAAATCATCTGTAAAAATAAGGTTTTCTAAGAAAGTATATCTTAATAATTTTCTTTTTTTCAAAAGTTCATCAATTATTATTTTTTTTAATTACTTTTTTCAAAACATTACAAGTTAATTATTTGTCACACATATATCAAATTTATATTTTCTAATTATATACTTGGTACAAAAATTAAAATTTATGTTTCATTTCAGTTTTCGAGCACATTTATAAATCGAATGAAAAAAGAAACCAATTAGATAAATTAACTTCAAAATTACAAGTAGAGGAAATTTCTTATTTTATGCTTAAAGTGAAGCATTGTTGTACTAAAAAATAATTCGAAACTTTAAATGCCTATTCAAATAATAGAATATTTCCCAAATCATACGACAATATATCAAGTATAATGTGTACTTATATTCTAAAAATATAGCGCACAGACTGTTGCCACAAACGTTCTTGTAAAGAGAAATAATTATTAGTAACAGTAACTAAGTCTATATGGATATCGCACAATATTTAAATCCGGTCCCTAAAATTAGGGAGAAAAATTTAAGCATCTTTCTTTACAAGTAGTTGCATTGATTGAATTATTTAATTTGTGTAAATGAGTAATTTATTAAAAATGCTTTGGCAATTTAAATGTAAATTACAATGTCTAAACATAAACAATTTTTTATACTTAATATAATTTATGAAATTATAATAATGATATTCTCATTTTGCAAAGTTTTATTTTTTTTTAAATTGAACTATTTTTTTCAGATTTAAAATATAGTATTGAACTATTGAAACATATAATTTGAAAGAGACTTACATTTTAGTGAATTTTGTTCTATTGTAAGAACAGAAAACAAACGGAAAGAAGTTTTAGGAACAATATAATTAACTTAGCATTTTTTTTAGTTTTATTTTCATCCAACATTTGGAAATTTAAAAACAATGACAGAATCTAACTTTTTCATTATTTTAGTTTGCATATTGATTTTACATAAAAAAGCGTACATTTGTAAGAAAACAAAACATATTTGCTTCAAAATTCAAGGCAGAAAATATTCAAAATATTTCCTTATGCTTCTATAGAATCCGTCATTTTGAAAAGAAGCAAGTAATTGTTTGTAAAGGCTTTCGATTAATTTTTACATTTTCTCACAAAATGTAACAAAATATTCTTGTTTGGCATCATTTTCTTCGGTTAAATAAGAAACGAGCAGTATTTTATTGAATATATTTATTTTAAAACCTCTGATGAAAATAAGCAATTATTGTGAAAAATGGTGAGCATAAAATTGATTTCCCCTTTATACGTAAGTACACTCATGTCCATAAATTAAGGATAATGAAGTTCAGGCAAAGAAAGAGATATAAGCAAAACAAATTTGACTTATTTTTTAAGTCTATTTATTAAACAAAAGGTAAAGAGCAAAAAAGATGCTATATGTTAGACATAATTTATAAAAATTGTGATTTTTACTCCCTGGAGCAAATTTTAAAAAAGAAACTATTTACAGAAAACAGTATAACATGGTTAGTATGAGATGGTTAATACGGAGTATGACTCCCGGACGACGCAATACAGCCCTTACAACGCCTACGCATGCTGAAGATCAAATTATCAATCTGATCTTGGGGAATATTACACCACTCATCAAGCAATGCCCTCCGAAGTTCCGGTAGACAGGTGGGGGGGGGTTGATGGGCTGCAATTCGTCGGCCAAGCATATCCCACACATGCTCTATTGGATTCAAGTCCGGTGAGTATGCTGGCCAATCCATACGGGTGATATCCTCCGATTGAAGGCATTCGTCTACGTCTGCACGGTGAGGACGGGCGTTGTCATCCATAAACAGAAATTCAGCACCCATGGCACCCCGAAACAAACGTACATGTTGTTCCAGAATGACATCCCGATAGATGTGGCCTGCCATCATTACACTCTGAACATGCTGGTCAGTTCTGGAACCAAAAATAATTCCTCCCCGAACAAGCCATCCCGCACCACCGTAACGGTTTCGTTTAATGGTGTTCTCTTGGTGGTAACGGGTACCTGGCGCTCTCCATATGAAAGTCCGTGGAGAATCAGACTACAAACTAAACCTGGACTCGTCGAAAAACATCACACAAGACCACTGTTGCGGTGTCCACAATGCATGCTCTATACTCCAGGTTAATCGCAGGCGACAGTGAGTTGGGGTAAGGGGAACACATCTGACAGGCCTATGAGCATATAGACCAATGTGCCCTAAGCATCTGTACAGGGTCTGCCTTGAAACTGTCGTACCGGTATTTGAAGAGAGCTGACGAGACAGGTCTGATGCTGTGCTCCGTCTGTTTCTTTTGGCAGTAACTGCCAAATACCGGTCCTCTTTCGGCGTTGTAACTCGGGGCGACCTGTGCTGTAACATCTACTCACATTACCATCATCTTGGGATCGTTGATAATGCCTGGAGATGACACTCTGGGCGATTCCAAGTTCCTCGAACACTTCCAGCTGTGTACGTTCACATTCCAGTCGTCTGATAATTCTATCACGTAAAAAATCATCCAAATGCTTCCTTTGGGCCATAACTATGCGGTTATTGCACTGAAAGGCTTTTAAAGCGCTTGTGAACAATTTCACTTCTTTGCCACTATTCCTTATATACCCCTCTCTTACCCTCTCTTTTTGGGACTTACTATGCGCGCCATCTGGTGGTTTCCTGTAATTTGCATATTCTTCTTCAAGATGTGTGCGATAATTCTACAGGTGAAATTTTTATTTTAGATTTCCATTTCTGTGTGATTCTGAATTATCCTTAATTTATGGACATGAGTGTATTATTTTATATGAACAAAAGCCTTTTTAAAGAACCTATTTAAATTTTATGTAAAAAATGGAAAAAGCTCTTGGACAGTTTAAATATTTAATAAATAATTAACATGTTTATAAAATAAGCCAGTTCCCATTTTGGTCAACAAAGAAAAACTTTATTTTAGTTACATTTTATTAAATAACGCCAATTATAATACAAATATATATATATATACATATTATAGAGTCACAATATTAAGTTGCAATTTCCCATTTTCCTTTCTCTTTATGGTGTTGGACTATTATTTTATCTTCGACTTTTCTACACGTCAGCGCCTCCCATGTAGGAATATCACGCCTCTCAAGGGGGAGGGGTGCACCCCCACAGTTTGAGAAACTCTACTTTATACTTAAATATGTGTATTTTTCATTTAAAAGTTGTAACCCATGGTATTAATAAAAATGTTTAAAAAAACAGGCACACAAATACATATTATATTTGTGAAAAAAATAAATATATTAAGTTACAAGAATGAATTGAATTGTGTCTGCCTAGCTGCATCAAGATTTTGCAAAGTCTCTCATTTATGAACCATTTATTTTTAAATAATTTATATAATTTTTAAATTGTTCCACGTACAATGTCTCGGAAGTAAAATTGCGAACATATACATTTTTTAATCTATTTTTCTTATAAACATACTTTACATATTATCTATTTTAGTTAGTTGAATTCTTTGTGCGATTTCGCGAGTCCGTGACTTTTCTGCACTTTAAGTGGATTTAGATCTTTTGGCAATTTCCTGAAAAGTAATAAAATTCAAACATAATATTTGTCACGTCATTTAAAGCTACGTACAAATCACGTATTCTCTAAGGAGGGGGGATCTGACGGGTTTTATTAGGGTTGCTCCCAATCCTTTAGGGAATAATTCTCTTAAACCGTGATATATTATTTAAAAACCGCTCTCCTCTGAGATGACTTGATCTTATGAAAATGCAACTTTTATTTAAGTGCCAATCGTTGAGTAGAGGAGGTAAACATTAAAAGTTGATCGCCAGCTGGAATCCAAATATTAGCGACTAGTGGTCGAGTATCGTAAGATTAATAATAGAAGAAGAATCCAGCGTAATCCAAATCACACAAAGGCATTTAAGAAATATATGAGCGTTTCATAATTTGATTACCAAAATTTGGGATAAGTTTTCTTATTGCTCCCTAGCTTTAGTTATTACAGTGCATTTCGTAAAGTGTTAAACATTGTATAAAATTAGTTATTCTAAAATCATGTCTGCTTCATCCTGGAACCCTCCTACACCCGCAACCTCCGGGTCGCGACAACTATGCATTAGCAGCAGTGGTCCCAAGAAGCCGCTATTTCAAGAAACCCGGGTTTAATTACGCATGGGTCATCACTGACACAGAAGTTTGTAGTGTTAGCCTTAAAGCTGCGAAGTATTGTGGTGCATCTACTGGAAAAATCATAGCTTTTCCTGACTCAAGAGTGATACAGTGAACTGAGACAAATGGATTGGTTCATGAATAGTTCCGAGGCATACTACTAGTGGTGTTCATACTTTTAATTCTAAATCAGATTTATCTGCGGCTTCAGAGTCTGATTGGAAGGAGAGGTGTTGGTAAGTTGTTTTCTCTAATAGGAGCTTTTCCTGTCTTGGTTCCAGTGATGATCATACATTTATTAGAAGTTCTAGGTTATTGTCTTACCTGCCTCCTTAAAATAACATGCAAACAGTCTTTCAGCGGTCTAGACACACTAGACCTGAAAAATTGGCACATGAAACAATATTTAATATACCAGGAAAACTCTTGTGGTTTATACATTTATAAAATACCAAATTTTATTAGGTTATATAATTCTTAAAGAGAGTAAATGAAAGGCTTAAATGTATGTACCTTCTCTTACGTGTATGTATTTATTATTATATAATGAGAGACAGTCTCCATTTAATTTATTTTGCTAGAATAATATCATGAGTGTTCACAAACTGAAGCCTATATATATATATATATATATAATGATTTTTCTCTTATAAGAAGAGTAAAAAATAATTTGTTTTACAAATATGCTTTAGATCTTATTAGATTACTTTGATCCATTGAATCGTTTTTCTTCAATATTAAATATATTATAAAATACAATAGAAAACTGTATAATTATTATAATTAGTAAGTTATACAATTTACCCTTAATTAAAGATTGATCTTGGACAAATGAAATAGTGCATATCGATAAAGGTCTAATCTTTGATATTTGTACTCAATTGAAATGACCTCATTTGCATAATGAACTGTATATTTTGCAATCAGTATTTGATTCTAAAGAAATTAATTCCATGTTTTAAAAAGGAGTGATATATTTACTCTTCAAAAAAGGTTGTGGATTCATTAGATTTCAGTTATGGATTTGGTTTTGATAAAGGATGACGGATGGGAGATTTCATAAAGATGACAGATAAATAAATTGTTAAGACAGCTACTTAACCCAAAACTACAACCAGATGTCAATCTCTTTCAAAGGACGAAAAAATTTTATTTCTGAAGTAGACAAGTAAGACGCTGGGTCTTTCTTTATTTATTTTGTACTGTAGTTGAATTTTTATGTACCATGTTCTGCAGAGTGATTATTAAAGTAAATAATAAAAATAATTATAAATCATTTGGCTTAAAAACTTATTGAAAATTTTGTGAACTCCCTTACTTCCAATAATTTTAAGAATATACTATCCTCGTTCGAACCGTTCTTCACCCTCGTTTATCAAAACACCTTCCGAAATTCCGAATGCCGAATATATTAGTTAACCCCAAGATTTGAAATTGACTCGTAAGCATTAATATCTAAGATACAGCTTTTGATAAACTTTTCAAATGAAAAGTTTATCAAATCCTTATCTTCAGGAAGCCCAAAATTGAATGCATTTTAATCAGATCGCGCATTCTTTGTAGGGTTTATTCTCCAATAGTTTTATTCTCGCAATGTTCTTATCATGTTTAAAGGGTGTATGAGGGAATCGAAAATGATCGTTTTGTCCTTTGCTATTTTAGAATTCAGTCCTCTATGAATAGGATATGCATCAACTTTATACATACTTTCCTATTTTTTTGAACAACAAGAAATATATATATATATATATATATATATATATAACTTTTCTTTCTTTGAAAGTATATTACTATTGTATTGTAGTTTTCTTTCTTGTAAAGTATATTAATATATATATATTGTATTGTAGTTTTCTTTCTTGTAAAGTATATTAGTATTGTATTATTTGTAATCGTTATATGGTTCACGCCACCATCGCCTCATTTTAAAAATATTATATAAAAACACAATATTACTATTATAAAAATTGATGTAAGTTTTGAAGGTATACAAAATTTATCGAAAATTCTTATTTGGAAAAATCCAACCATTTGTTTTTAGACAAATGTGAAGAAACATGCAATTCTTAAGAAGTATTAGAGAAACAAAACATCACATTTTTAACTAAGTATTAATTGGAGCAATTAAAACTTTCAATAAAAACAACCCGATACCAAAACGTTTCTTCGAATTGAAAAATAATCTGGAATGCGAATTCTAATTGCAAGTAAATTAAGTGCAGATTCATCTTCAATTATCTAAAACTGAAAAAACACCAAAAGAGATCGATATAGAGTACTTCTACAAAACGCAAGAAATCACGTCCCGAATCAAATTGGAAAAAGAAACTGAACAATTTTACATCATAATGGAATTAAAAGAAAACAGAGCAGGTGGAAGTCAGTTACAAAGTTCCAGATACATACAGGACCTAAAAGACAAAATGAAAATTTTGAATATACAAAAACAAAATCCAACTTTAAGTTCCCCAGGTTTTATAAATCCAAAATATCCGGTTAAAAGAATACCTAACAATTAAACACAACTCTCCGATAGACAGCAGTACAAAAGATGGAATTGGGGAAGTGGTCAATATCATTACCCAGTGCGATATTCAAGAAACAATATATTCTCTCCTCGGCGTCCAGTATTCTTTCCTCATCATCCGACCTTTCTTTCTCCTCAGCGGCCGACAATGTATCCAAGAAACCAACGAGCCTCACAGCATTGACCAAATGCGTTTTGCGACCAAATACTCCAACATTCCACCCCACTCAGATGACCTTAAGGCTAGTCGGTACCTCCTACACCGCTAATGCTACATTGAGCTATTTTATGTACCTATTTCTCAGAAACTGTTAAATATAAAAACTTAAAATTATGTCTGTATATTAATTATACTTTTATATTTATACTGAAGTGAGATGTTTTGAATATATTGTTAAGTTTTTTCAAAATGATTCAACGTAAAAATATCAATATCAATTTTTTTTTAAATTGTCATTTTTTTCACGGTAACTGACTTTTACAAAAGTATTTTTGGAATATTAAAAAAAAAAAACTCACTTCAGTATGTATAGTTATATCTTAGTTCTGTTCAGTAAAATTGTGGTGAGTGCATAGACAATGGGTTTTGAGAAAAAGTTACAAGAATTTTGAAATTTATGATTTAGAGAAAAATACATTTTTAATATGAAATGTCACTTCATCACAGAAATTATGAATTACAACATGTATCTGACCCATTTTATTACACATTAGCTTATCCTATATTTCTTTTAAGACCTTTTTGTTTCATATTTTACTTAAATTGCCCAAAAAATACATATATAGCATTATTTAGTTTTTGTTTAACGAGATATTTTGTAATATTTACATTATATTTCCTCAAATTCTGTATCAATTTTTGAAGAAGTTTTATTTGTGATGAAAGACAAACATCAAAGTTGAGTATAATACATCATGAATGCCTTGTAATAATGTACCAAAATATGGAAGTAAGGATTTGGGAGTCTGATTACGCTACATTTCGAGAATTTTTATTAATTATATTTACATGCAGTCACTCTAAAAGTAACAGATCTCAAAAGTTTGTTTCTAAATTTGGTCAAATGATTTCTAAAACAGTCAAATAATACTGTTTTTACGCTTTTAAACATGAAATTTATGCATTTCCATGTATATAACAAGCTTTGCATGCAACAACAAAAAAAAAAACATTACGTATCAGATATCTATGTACCTTTTATGGAGCAACTTTTTGAAAACTTTTCTGTACAATAAATAAACATTTATATTTATACTTAAGTGAAATCTTACAAATATACTTTTCAGTTTTTTTAAACATACTTTTACGTAGCATCACTGCGAATTTTTTAAAAATTGTCATTTTTTGTCACATATCTGGATTATAATCAAATATTTAGGGAATATTTTCAAAATTTCACTTCAGTATATATAGTTACATATCAGTAATATCCAGTGAAAGTTACAGGTACATTTATTTAGTAAATTCTGAGAAAAAGGAACATGTAGTTTTAAAAATAACATTGAGGAAATTGCATTTTGACCATAAAAGGCCCTTCATCACAAAAATTATAAATTACAACATGCATTTGTCCCATTTTATTAAAAAACAGCATGTTTTCAACGTATTTTCAATAAAAGAGGAAACAAAAAAGTCTTAAATATCCCAGGCAATAATATATACATAGCATTTTTCAGATTTTATCTAACGATATATTTTGTAGATTTGAATCAATGTTCTAAAATTCTCTATCAATCTGCGAAATTTTAAGCTTTCATACATAAATATCCAAGTCGATAATGAAGTATAAATATAAAATATAAAAATGTATCAATATAGTTTGGCATGAATTTGTGGTTACTTTTTGTTTATACCTGATTTTACATCATTTCGAAATTTTTCATTGGGTTTTGTAAAGTTTTCATTAGGTTTTGTTTTTGCAGACAATTTCTAAGTTTTAAACTTTAAAAAGTTACTCTAAAATGGAATAAGGATTTCTGAAACAGCACCAATAAAACTGCTTTTGTGTTTTTAAACATGCAATTTTTGTATTTTTCTGTACGTAAGAAGCTTCTCGCTAAGGCAATAAACATCAAATTTGATGTAATATCTCATACCTTTTTCTCAGAAACTTTTAAGGGGGTCACCTCACAAAAATCGAACCAAAAATCGTTTTTTCAATTTTGATTGAAAAATAAAATACCACTTTTTCTCTTTCTAATGCAATTTAATTATTTGCTTTAGTTAAATGAGAAGTATTTTTAATATTTTTTAAAAAATTTGTTTACATCTGTCAAACTCCAAAGCAGCTGACTGCCACGCCCCTTTCATATCAAAACAAAAGACACCTACTACTTTTCAGCCTCATCAAATGTTTTAAATTGATTAAAAGAATTTATTTTGATCCGTAACTTGTTCAGGAAAGAAGTGAAGTGAACAATTGTATCTGTTTGTTTACTTTCTGGAAACTTACATGCTTTTTTTTACCTCCTGAAATATTACAAATTTCTGCTATTGTAAGCATTTTTTTTACATCAAAGGCATTTTTCAACATGCATTGGTTTAGTAATAAAACGTTTAAAAAACGAAAGTTTGGAAACAAAGGTACAAAAACCCAAACTTTCGAGAAATTAAATGCGTCATAAGTCAGAATATTTAATGCAAAAGAAAAAAAAAAGAAAAAGTTAGGTAAGTTTAATAAAGAGTATGTTTCTTTTTCAGATTTATTTGAATTTTTTTTTAAATAAGTGACATTTTACTGTTTTCTTGTGCTTTGAAACCACATTTATTATAAATAAAATGTGAAAAACAATGTATTTACATAAATTTGGTCGCCAAATCCAAAGTTTGGTTCAAAAGTAGTTGACATGTTGTGACTTTTATGGTGTTATTCAAACATTTCTTGGTACCAAGTTTACTAAAACAGTAGTTAATTAAAAAAGGATACAAAATTATATGAAGTAATCACTGGGGTTTTCATATGCTATTATTTTTATTGGAAAAAAGAAGCAGCTGCGAAAATATTTTGTATAGTTATGAATTTGTCACCTCCACCAAAGTGGTATGAGTCCATGCATGCATTAAATAACACGACTCAAAAAGTAGCCAAACTGTCTATGGCATTAGCTGCTGCCGAAATATCATTTAATATTGGACGCCCTAATGTACCGGTGTTTGTCTATGGCATTTGACAAAAAAGGGATCATGTTTCTCTGAATAGCGTTGTTACAGCGGTGAACACTGGGAAAGTTTTTGATGCCGAAATACTATGGAGGAAATACTCATGTAATTTTAACGGCAATGTACAAAACATTGAGTGTTCGGCAAATTACTTCAGAAATAGTAGGGGGATGGAAGTTGAAGGTACACTTTGTATCTTCCATTGCTCAGAGGCACAACACAATGTACGATACACAAATTACGATTCACAAATTACGACAAAATATTTGGGTGATGAGGACTCTCAAGTCTTAGAATCTTAACCTTAAAAAGATGTCAACATTAAAAATGTGTTGGGGTTGTTGAGAAAAGGATGGAGACATGACATAGGGCATTAAAATCAAAATTTAAAGGCAAAAAACTTGAGGACAAAAATATTTAGGAGGTCGTTATAGATTGACAGTTGCAGAAATAGACAAATTGTAAAGATGCTATGTTTTGTGTGGCTATTCGAAGCAACTCAGAAAACTTGTCAGCCATAATGCAAACTATTTGGGCTATAATGTTTTCATAAACTCTCCACAGATTTGAATCTACTACACGGTTTATGCCCCGTGGGAGATGATTCGTGGTGTGAATTTAATAGGTTCATACTGAAAGGTGACACATATAAGCTTAACACAACTCAACTATTGCAATTAGCAATTGCATAAAAAAGTATTTAGAGATCTCTCTATTCTTATTTAGGTAAAACTCTAAATTTCAATGAAAGCTTAAATTGTATTTGATTTATAGTTCCAAAAACTGTATTTATACAATTAGAACTTAAAAAACTGGAGTATATGAAGCTATATTTTTATATAATCAAGGTATAAGAGGTGATAGAAATATTTATAGATTATATTTAAGGATGGAGACGATAATTACTAAGACAAACATTTAATTGACATAAAGAGACATAAACATACTTAGGCGAAATGTTACAGCGAATTCTGAATATCCTTAACAACAACTGCAAACGTTGCCACACAATTTCTAATAAATATCAATTATTAAATATCGCACAAATGAGGACCTTACATTCGGCCCCGCTCAATGCGAAATTTAGATAACAATAAATTTTAAATTGAAGCGCTTAAAACATTTGAGTGTTAATGAGTTACTATCCAAATCAAAATTATGTCAGTGAGATTAGAGTTCAGTTACGTTAGGCACACCTTGGAGGTCATCTGCCGGATCCTTCATTTCTGCTGTGGATTCACTCTCTTCCTCCGAGCTGTCATCTTCCTCTATGGTTGGTGATTCCCGTTTAAAATAAGGACGAAGATGTTGCACATGGACAACTTTCAAAACTTTGTTACCCGGTGTCGTAGACTTGATCTCGTAGCACACGGCCCCGACTGGGCGAACAATCACAAATGGCCCCTTGAAAATTGGAGATAGCTTATGATCTCCTTGTTTCGGCCAGTCGTATAGTACGAGATCTCCTTTTTGAAATTAGTGTGATCTGCGATGAAGATCAAATCTGCGTTTATTACTCAAATGCGTTTCATGCACTGAATTTGCGGCTTCGGCCCTGGCCAACATTAGAAGGTCAAGTTGATCCTCACGTGGCATGTCGTTTATGAAGCTTGCAATATGAAATTCACGGGGTAGGCGTGGCTCATATCCATGAAGCAAATAAAATGGTTATTTTCCCGTGGAATTCTGTTTCGTGGTGTTAATTGCGAGTAAAGCATTGGGCAGTAAAAAATCCCATTTCTCTGGATTTTTGTCAACATTTTTTTCAAAGTCGAAACAATTATTCCATTGGCACGTTCAACGATGCTATTAGCTTGTGGTGAATAGAGATGTGTCATTGATTGTGTGATTCCATATTTTGCAAAAACCGTTGTGTATGCCGCGCAGTAAACGCAGTCCCTTGATCTGAAATATACATACTCGGTGGCCCATATCGAAATATATTGTTGTGATATAGAGCATCGGTCACTGTAGAGGCGGCAAGAGAAGCGGATGGAGTGGCAATCACGTAGCGTGTGGCATGGTCAATCTGAAAAAACATGTTTGTGTTCCCAGCTTTGGTCAATGGCAAACATATGACGTGATCAGAAGACACAATTTCCCATGGTGTCGTTGGAATCGGCAATTGTTGCAATAAGCCATATGCATTTGCAGTACGGTGGTTAACAATTTGACACTTGTGACAACTTCGAACGTAGGTTTTGCAATCTTTTCTCATCTTTGGCCACCAATATCGTTGCTGTAGTTTGTAAAGTGTTTTTTTAGCATCCATATGTCCGACATCATCGTGGCAAGCAAGCAAAGTTTGTTGACTCATTGCTTTTGGAATTACTACCAAGGATTTCAATCCATTAGTCTGTAATCGCACAAGAGTATTGTTATCGATGTTGTAATTACGTATGATCGACATTGTCTTTTTATTGGGCTTTTTTTCTTTGAGCAGGCGAAAGATATATTGACAGAAGTCATCTCTCAATTGCTTTGTGTAAATTTCTGATTCATGGCTGGCAGTAACTGTTAAACAAACAGGTAGAGTTGGAAAACGTGAAAGATGATCAGCAATAACATTTTGCTTTCCTGGTCGATGAACCGTTGTAAAATCAAATTGGGCTAAATCTACCAAATATCGAGCAAACTTGCGATTGATTGCAGATTTCGATACAACATATGCGGTGGTATAGTTGTCTGTGATAAGTTCGAACTTGTGACCAAGAAGGTAAAGGCGAAATTTCTCAGTGAGTGCCCAGTGTACAGCAGTACATTCCAGTTCATTGCTATGATAACGTGTTTCAGTATCTTTTAAGGAGCGTGATGCATATTCGATAACACGACGTTTTCCATTCTGATCCCGAGATAAAATTGCACCTAGTCCAGAATATGATGCATCAGTTTCTACAAAAGTTGGCAGACCTTGTTTAAAATATGCCAGAATGGGAGAGGAAGTAATTTTAGTTTTTAAAGTCTCAAATTAACGTTGTTGGTCATGTGTCAAAATAATCGCAGCGTTGCTAGCCTTCTTTTCCAATCCTTTGAGAGAGTTTGTGAGTGGTTTTGCAATAACAGCATAATTACGAATATATTTTCTGAATTGATTGGCGAATCCTAGAAAACTTCGGACTTCTTGAATCGATTTAAGAGTTGAATAGCAATTAACTGATGCTGTACGCTCTGGATCAGAGCTTTCGCTTTCTTGAGAGAGAATTCGACCGAAAAGGGAAATTTCTGATAATGCAAAGTTGCGTTTCTCCTGGCGTTAGCTTGAAACCAGCATTACGAGTTACTTCAAAGATTTTGTAAAGCACTTTTAGATGGTAATTGAAGTCATCATGCGAAGTTGAAATATAGTCAATGTATGTATTTACATTATACAGAGCCAAATGGTTCTAGGCTAATTTAATCGCTCTTGTCATTGTAGATGGGCCATTGGTGACACCAAAGGGCATACACAGAAATTCAAAATGTCCATCGGGGTGACAAAGCCAGTTTCGTAGATGTCCGTCTCTCTTATGCGAATAGCATTGAAGGCTGATTTTATATCCATTTTAGAATTGTATCGCTTACCTGCTGTGCGTTTGATCACATCCTCCATCTGGTCGATTGGGTGCGGATCAATCTTCGTGATGGAATTAATAGTGCGTGAAAAATCCACAACAACTCGTCTTGGAGTGCTTTCGTAGAAGGGCTGGTAGACTATGAATGCAGGAGCGGCGTAAGGCGAGTTGGAAGGGCAACAAATTCCTTGATCTAACCATTTTTGAATTTGAATATTTAGAAATTGGTGATCAGGCTCTGAAAGGCGATATGGTCGACATCTAATAGGCTTGTCATGTTGCAATTCGATTTCAAATTCGACATACGGACATAATCCAATGTTATCATCAGAATAAAATACATCAGCAAATTTTTCAATTACAGCATCTAATTGAGTTTGTTGCGTCACCGAAAGTTTTTCAGATTTTACGAAGTGTTGTTTCTGAAGAGGAAGTGGATTTAATGTTACTTCTGGCAAGTCAACATCGTCCAGTGGCGGAAGTGAAAGTTTCGTATAAGTGAGACAATTTATGCTAGGTTTCGCGTCATGGATGCATTCGTACAAGTGAAGTGAAGATGGTGTAGAAATGCATAATGATCCATTAAGGTCGTAAGTGCATCTAGCTTGAATTTGTTGTTGCCAATCAAATCCCAAAATTAGTGGAAATGGAAGCTGGGCACAGATTCCAATTTTAGGCATGATGTGTTTAATATTACCAATTTTAATGTCTAAAGAAATCCAACCTGTGGGCTTTATTTCGTGGTCGACAACTTGAAACTCTCCATCAGTCCATGGATGAATAACAATATCAGAAGGAATATAGGATTGTTGAATAACGGTGATGTCAGCACAAGGATCACAGAGGGCTTGAATTTCGGTATTATTATTAATAATGACAGATATTAATGCTCGCTTATGTGTATTAGTTTTAATACAATTTATAGAATTACTATTATTCGTTTTTGTAAGCATAGACCTTGTATTTGTTGAATTGCGATTGGTGTTGCTGCAGGAGTCAGAAAAATTTGAACTAGTAGCGCCGCGTGGTGTTTTGTTATGAGAACTGGTTAAGCCACTAGTAGACGGAGGTGAAATATTAATTTGGTTGTCTTGAATTTGTCGTGATGTATTTCTTGGTGGGGCTATGGGTGATTCTCGTTCAGGTGGCGGTAAACTGCACATACATGAAGCATGGCCTTTGTCTCTGCAACGCCAACAAGTAATATTTCGAACGTCGTCAGTTGAAGGATTGTATTTATGACGCTGCTCATCACGGCTATAAAAATACCTCATTTGAGATTTCGGAGATTGGTATGGCTTTTTGTCTTGTATTGTACTTTGAATTGCATCAAGGGCTGTTGCTCTATCAATTAACTCTTCAACTGTGATATAATTCTGAGTAGCTAAAGCAATTTGCCACATTTCTTCTGTAATGTCACCAATAATCATAGAAATACGCTCAGGTTGTGGAATAGTGAAAGGAGCTTTTTCTAGAAGAGCATCTTTTGCATAAATGTAATCAACTAATGTCTCGCTATGCCTCAATTTTCGTTCACTTTGGTGTGATAAAAATTCTTGCATCTTGATGCGTTTTCTAAATCTCGATGCGAGAGCAGTTTTCCACGTAGTCCAGTCATTATAATTTTTCCCGTAGTTAATTGCCAATTTTTTGCGGATCCAGATAGGCGAGAAATGGCATTTGTTAATTTCAATTCATCAGACCAGTTTGCTAACGTTGAAATTCTGTCGACTTCTTTAAGCCATTCGAGAGCGTTGTCAATGGCATTTCCCTTGAAAATTTCAATTGAATTTGCCGTATCATTGGTTGACGTGATTTGAATAACATTTGACGTATTTAAATGCTTATCTAGCAATAATTTTTGCGTCTCCATCATTGTAGTGAGAAGTGAAATAACATTTGGATCAATTTGAGCAGTGGAAGGAAGCGAGGTATCAGAACGATTACTTAAAAGTTCTACTTGTTTTCGTAACTTTTCAATTTCGTTTAATAAATCTGTTTTATCAGGAACTGTTTCATCAAAAGTTTCATTATTATTTTGCGATTGGATACGTAGATTATTTAATTCATCTAATGTTCCGTTTTCATTTCTTTTAATATTATCCTCAATAATGCGCGAAATTAAATCATTCTTATTTCCGGTGGTTGAAAGTTTTCGTAAGCGTAAATCCATTTTCAACTGTGCAACCGTTAAATGAGTCAGAATTTTTTCTTCGAAAGAATTCAGATCGTTTGCTATTTCGTTTATTGACATTTTTTTTTTGGCGAGAAAAATGAATCACAGCTGTTCTTGGCGAGAGGCGTGGTTGAACAAAATATGGTTGGCGAAGTTTTTGGCGAAAGATATATAGAATAGTATCTTGTTAACGGAATGTTATTTTATACAAATTTTACGAAAAATAATGAATATTTCATCAAAATAAAATTACCTGGGCGAGGTATAGGCGTAAAATGACGATATTTCATATTTTTTTCATAATCAAATCCATTAGAATATCACGCAACTTCATCGGAAGCTTTCAACGAAGTAATGGCGTCGTTTCATTTCATCGTAGCTTAGCAACTTTTTGAAGGTTTTACGAAAGATTTTCAGGTTCTTTTAAATGTCGACTGCGCCATATAAGAGGTTATGATAGAAATATTTATAGATTATATTTAAGGATGGAGACGATAATTACTAAGACAAACATTTAATTGACATAAAGAGACATAAACATACTTAGGCGAAATGTTACAGCGAATTCTGAATATCCATAACAACAACTGCAAACGTTGCCACACAATTTCTAATAAATATCAATTATTAAATATCACACAAATGTGGACCTTACAAAGGTTTCATTACCAAATTAAAATTTTTAGATTATTAAACATTCAACCCCTGGATTTTATAAATGTCGAGCGTTGCAAGAAGTAGATCCTACACATATTAAGAAAGCGGAATAGGCAGTTTTACAATGAACCAAAGAAGCTAGAATTAAAAACAAACAATAAAAATGTAGAAAAGCAAATAACCTTGCAGATGATGCTAGAAATCTAAGTTGTGGTTCTGGTACGCATTAGTTAATAGTAAATTTTTACTTTAAATCACTATTTCTCAAAAGTGTAAATTTCAACACACAAAAGAAATATATTTGAGAAAATTACTTAATTTACAGCTTTGAAACTCTGCACATATATTAATATTATATAAATAAATATTTTAATAAGAGATTTTGTCAAAAAAATTATTCAAAAAAAAATTTATGGGTTAAAATGTAAAGAATGTTCAGTGTTTTAAAATTTTTGATGTGTTAGTCCACATATGAATTTTTAAAAAAAAATTAATTCATGATTGTACAACTGGTCAATTTTTCAAAAATGTTCCTTACATTTGGTCATTTTCAACATTAAGAAGATAGGAAAAATGGATGTATAAGTAAAGCGGAAAAGGCAGTTTTACAAAGAACAAAAGAAACCAGAATTAAAAACAGACAACTAAAATGTAGACAAGAAGATGATCTTGCAGATGATCCCAGCAATCCAAGTTTTGGTTCTGGTATGTTATAATTGATAGTAAGTTTTTACTTTAAATCACTATTTCTCAAAAGTGTAAATTTCAACACAAAAGGAACATGTTTGAAAAATCTACTTATTTAATAGCTTTGAAATTTTACACGTATATTAATATTATACAAATAAATATTTTAATGAGAGATTTTGTCAAAAAAATTATTCATAAAAATTTTACAAGTTAAAATGTACAAGAATTTTCAACGTTTTAAAATTTTTGATGTTAGTCCACATATGAATTTTTAAAAAAAAACTAATCAAAATTTCAGAAAAAAGCTCTCATTAAAATAATAAAAACAGTGCAATAAATGTACAAAAAAAAATTCATGACTGTACAACTCGTAAATTTTTCAAAAATGTTCCTTAAACTTGGTCATTTTTAACATTACGGAGATAGAAAGAGAGAGTAGAGAGAGAGAGAGGGTAAAGGCTGCGCGTGAAGTGACCCCCATAAACATAAAGACTCAAAATTTTGAATGTATATTAATTAGACATTTATTATACTAAAGTGATTTTTTTTAAAAAAAATATTAATTAGTTTTCATAAAAAGGCAAATTTTAGTTCACCGAGCATCATTATGAATTTATTGAAAATTGTCATATTTTTGGTATGTTTTAAGAATATTTCAAAAATGCACTTCAGTATACACAATTATATATAAGGAGCCTAGAAGTACATGCATACAGTAAATTTATACAATTTAAAAAAAATAAATTTTAGAAAAAAAAAAAATTTGGACAAATTCTTACCTTTAGGAAAAGGGGGGGGGAGAATGAGTTGTTATTCAAAAATGTAATGAAATTTTAAAATATTCTTGCTTCCCTATCAATTTTCTTAGTGTTGGTTGATAAATTTTTTTATAGCTCTTTTAATAAATAAACAGGATTTTACATTTTCAGTTTTTTTTTTTATAATTATTTTTCAGAAAATGTTGGTTGCAATAAGTGCATCATAAATAATGTCATTTAGCCATATTTCAATTTGTCAACAACAATATTTTTACTATCATTTTTGCAATTAATTTCGTCCACATTTTTATTAGAGTTCTAAACATTTTTTAAGGATTTTAAACTATTATCTTTTTATAATAATTCTTAAATTTTGAAGGAAAGTCTTTTTCCAATAAAACACAAAAGAACTACAAAGTTCTAAATTTCAAATTAAAATTAAAATGGTTTCATGAAATTTAGAAACTTCCCTCAAAAAGTAAGTAAACAATCTAACAGTTATACTGGCAGTTATCATACAGTTAATCTACTGTTAATTGTGTATAATTAAATGAAAAAAATATGCTGGCTTTACAACTGCTTCCCAGATTTAAAAGGCTAATATTTACCCTATTAGTGAAAAGGGCTGTGGTAAAACAGTTGATTATTTTTTAAAATCATTTTGACATACTTCTTATTCATAAATTAGCATATATGTTATATATATATATATATATATATATATATATATCACTGAAAAGGTCATGAATTGGAGATTTTAGAAATGGGAAAATCTCAAAATCGTTAACTTGAAAATTTTCAACCTGCTGACTGGCCTTAAAAGTAACGCGGCATCCTAACAATACCAGACATTAGAACTGATGATCATTGAATCAAGAGTCAACTTCAAACAAGTTGCTGTCCTCTTTGACTCACGACTAAGCGTGAACATTATTTCCAAAAGTTCATTAGCACAAATCAAGGGACAACAAACTGTGGAATACATAGGAGCAAAAATATCCTCTATCAATAGACAAATCAAGGTCAGTAAAAACTTTGTTTTTCAATTAAGGGTAGGAAAACTTCTTAAAAATAAATTTTGAGCGCCCACATTGAATTGTGTCTAATTAGATTATGAGTAGTTCTGAAATAATTTTTAATTTTAGTGAACAGAAAATATTTCAAAGAGGCAAAATATTTTCATAAAAGAGTGAATATAAGGAGATCATTGAAGAAAAAATAATCTTAATCGAGAAAATAAAAATTCTTTGTATTAATAATATTATCAAAAAGAAAGCTAACCAAGTGTTTAATGTAGAAATATTTCCTAACATTGACTAGGATCTTATTAATCTGATTATTGATAAGTATAAACAAGTATTGCTAAAAACAAATTTGATATGGATGGTATACATAAAATGTTATACTCCTAAAATAGTACCTAATTTGCAATTACCCTTACAGAACCTCCCCTAAAGATGACGCAGAAATAAAAAAATAACTATTAGATGCATTGTTGAAAGTAGAAATAATTAAACCATCTCATAATTTTTATGCTGACCTTATAACTTTGGCCTTTAAAAAAAGAGGGTAATGCTCGCACTCAATTATGTGTCAATTATAGAAAGCTGAATTCTATCACGAATTTCCCGAATAGATGAAGGTGTTGACAAATTAACACATAACAAAACGTTTCTCAATGATTGATCTGTGTTTCGGGTAACTGGCACATAAAATTAGATGATAATGAGCCTGAAAATAAATTTGCGTTTACCTCAAATTATGGTCGTTTTCAATTTATTTTCTTGCCTTTTCAATATAAAAATTCCTCAGCTATTTTTAAAAGAGCAATTCAAAAAATTCTAAATAAATATCAAATAAAATTTGCATTAATTACTTTTACGATGTAATAGTATTTTCAGAATCAATTGAAGAACATGCAAAACATTAGGAGAACTTTTTTAAATTTTTGAAATAGAAATTGTTAAATTAATGTTCTCAAAATGTAA